>JAWNLS010001251.1:5845000-6449166 GCA_035042185.1 Drosophila kambysellisi | reverse complement strand
TACAAGCCTCAGCTGTTTGCCTTTATTCGTCTGTACACGCACGCCTTTTCTTCTGCACTCTTTAGCGTCGCCTTCCTTCGCCGTTTCCTTGATTCGATGTCTCGACGCTTGTAATGCAAAAACGAATTTCGCAACTTTTCGAAATTCCGTTTCACTGCATACAGACTTCTCCTTCACTCGCCTTCAAGTCTTAGTGGACTACCGCACAGCACAAATTACGCAATTTTTAAAATCGTACATTGTTCAAGCGAATTGTTTATGTAATGTTTATATTTAGATCCCGATTGAGCCCCCATTTTGTAGGATGTGGTTTATTTAATTCCACGTTTATTATTATAATTATAGAGTTTATTAATATTATTATCGGGTCTTACTAAATAGTACATATTCACTTGAACTTATACGATTACACAATTTTGATGAATTGTTTGCGTACTTTATGCGCGTGCGTTTCCAACGAGATCTCGGCACCGAATGCTCGCAAAACTCACTCAAATTCTCTCTCTGTTCTCTCTAAGTGTCCCGTCTCTCAATAACGGTGACCACTTCGAGTTCCCTTTTGTTCCTGACGTTCCGTGTCTTTTTTCCATTCCTACATTTTGTAATCGAAATTTTTCTTCAAAACCACTATTTAGTGCCGACCATATAAAATAAGAGCAATTGCCTCATTTGGGTGTGCTAAACTTTTAAAAATGGAAACAGCTAAATTAAAAACTCACTCGAGCAAAGCATTCTAACTTATTTTTGTTTTTTTAACGATTTTTCACAACAGTTTCCGACATCTGGACACCCATGTGCGGTCATCGTCTTCGCGTCGCAACTCCGGCGCTGGCTCCTCGTCATCGCCAGACAGCGAGTCGGGCCTAATGAATGTGCAACAACAGCAGCAGCAGCCACAACAGCAACAACAGCAATCGCCCCGTAAATCGCCCTTGGTTCTTCGAAAGGCATCCTCCTCTCGGGATAATCGCGATTAGAAGGATTACAGCTTAATATCAAGAAAAAATACTATTCAAAACTATTTAATGCGCGCTTCACATGTAACTGTGGCGTTTAGTTGACTTCTAGACCAATTAATCAATAACGATCTCTCCAAAATAAATACCTAATTCAAGGCATACATTTACGCCTTGAAAAAAATCGACCTGAAATATACGAAATCGTAACACTTTTGGCAGTTCACCTTAGTATTCAGAAATTACTTTTATAAAAAAAAAAACAGTCTAATTTTGACTTCTTCCGTGGTAAATTTTCCAAACATGTGGACAAAATATGTATAATTTCAAGCGTTAGCTTTCTTATTTTACATTTTGGCCTATAAGTTCTTATAATTATATTCTACAATTCAAACTTATTTCTGAAAAAATTCTAATCTTAAGACATTTTCTTTATATTTTGAAATAATTTTTACAAACTTTTTTGTTCTCATGATGAGCCTTATTTTAGGCCGATTTTTTAAGAGTGTACGAATTTCTAACTGTTTAGTAAAATAAAAGTTATGTGGCTGCTCAACAGATCTAATTATGAATTAAATATATAATAAATAGAGTATTATTCACCGTTTAAAGTTGTTTCCACTAAATTTATCTACTTTAATTGTTTTTTTTTTTTAAATACTGCTCAAGATATAAGCAGAACTTGAATGAACTTTAATTTTTAACGGGTACTTAAGGGATAACTTAATGTTGTGAACTTTGTAGAAATGTTACTACTACTTTGTACTACACACAAATATTTCCAAGATATTTATAAATCAGCAATTACAATTTTAATTTTTAGCGCGAATGAGCAGTTTGATAATTTTAGAACAGATGTCAAATAACCACTAAAATATTCACTTTGATAATCTAATGCGATATATAGCTTTTTCCTGTACTTTCTCTGAGGCATCGCCGTATTTCGGACAATAGCAGCTGCTCACACACCATCACACACACCCTCACACACTTGTGTGTTGCTTGGCACCTCGAGTCATAAACACAACATAATTTTTACGACTACGGAGCGTATACGTAATTCTGATGATGCCACGGATGTGACGTCGAATTTAGCAGAAAATGAATAGTAAAATCAGCCCCCTTCAACTTGGCTGATGAGTCAGGGATCGGTAATTGGCATCTCAACACAATTTACTGTATACCAATTATGGAATTTGCAAAAAAAAAAATTATCATTTAGCAATAGCAAAACATGACCAGATTGAGATCTTAAGTGTCGTCACTCTGTTTGTTTTGAAATAGATTCAGTGCTTTCTGCCTCTTGACAAAGATCTCCACCAGCTTATCCACATAGGCATCTTTTGCGAAGGGCGACGCTTGTTTGAGTTTTTTGTTGGCAATGTCCCAATTTAGATATTGTGGTGCTTCAATATCCGGCAACATGTTGGTTTTGGACTGCGCTTGATTCTGGAGACTAAATGCGAGGCGTTTGAATATCGGATTTAACAATGGATTGAAGATATTTGCCATACATACTCATCGCGCCGTTGTCACCATTTGGCGATATTCCACTCAGGATCTGTGTTGGAACTGGACCTGCGGCGTCAACATTATCCTGCCTTTGCTGCACAGCAGGACTCATTTTCTCCAGCAGACGCTGCAGCAGCTGAGCGTTTTCAGACTGCTTCAAGGCGTTCTGATCTAGCTTGACCTTAGTGAACTGCTGGGTCATCTGCATCAGCTGATCCACGGTGGGATAGTCTATGCTTTTCAACTCTCGTTTCTTGAGCATCATCTGATCTTTGGTGTCAACTGATCCCCAGATGTGCTCTTTCGATTTGTCCACCTGGTCGGCAGAGTTGGAGCTTAATGCTTCCATCTGATCGTATCGATCCATGCGATCCATTAGCGCATCCAGATTGGGTTTGATTTTCGATGTATCCTCATAGTCGCTGGGCAAATAGCCGAGTTGGCGCAGATACACAATTGGTGACTCCCAATTCTTGATCAAATTGCGCACAATATCATTGTAATTGTGTAAGCCAAGTTTATCCATTGAATTTTTGTTTACACTACCCTCAACGTACGGACTCAGCAATGTCCACAGCAAGAGACACCAAAAGTGTGGACTCATTGTGATATAGTACATATTTATGCCCAAATCAATCAGGAAATTTACATATGGTAATAAGAGTGTTCAAATATTTGCTGAGCTGAGTTTTGGGTCAAGGCTACAAAGAGACTTGTTCCAATATAAGTCTCAAAGTTCAGTTATCGATTCGAAGCTCGCTATAAAATTATTTATTGATTTATATTCAATTGTGGATTATTGGATAATCGATAATTGGCTAGCGATCCTAATCTTATGTATACCATAGTGATATTGATGGAGAAATACTTTTATTTGTTTAAAATAAATTCAACAACTACACATATTCTGTATATAAGAAAGTCAAAAGAGATTCACAAGAAAAAAATAGCACAATAAATTCGAATCTTAACAATAAATCGCTAGACTCATTTTACTTAAGTGATTCCCTGGAACTCTTAAGTTAATAAATTCACTCACGATTTTCTAAAATCATGAAATACTTTAACAAAAGCAACTTCAAAGCAGGCCCAAAGATTTCAATTAACAAGCAAATTAATTTAAAAGCCACTGGTGCTGATTGAAATTTTAATAAATCACAATACGAACAGACGCTGAAAAATCAAGTAAGAATGCTCTAGTAGAGAAAGCTCGACTGGGAGATACCCTTAAATATTCATATTAAATGATGAAGGCTAAGCAGATATTTTTGCTGGAGAAGTTAAAAACTGAGTCTTAAATAAGTATAAAGGCAGAAACTGTGCTAATTTGTCTCATAAAGACAGACTTATAGTTTTGTGTTATTTTTTATTAGTTTTTAATTAAACGAAATAAACTATAGTTGCGTCATTAATTTACACGATATCTTACATTGTCTTCTCTGAGGTCGACGTGCTCGTAGAGACCGACAAACAGACATCAGCTGATTAGGAATTTAAGCTGGGCCTATAAAAACCGTCACACTTTGGTCTGTTGCCATGTCGATGAAATAATGAAATGCCAAACTTATGATTTGGCAAATTCAAATGAAAAACAAACGTGGAAGAACCAGAAGTAATAATTTGATGTCACATGATTTGACAATAGCGAACAAAAATGCATAAAATAAGCAAAAAAATTTCAAAAGATGACCCACGTTTTTGAAATGTTTCGGTGTTTGTCGGTGCCAACTACATAAAACCTTATTATTAATGAGCCAGACGCCGCAAAACTTGGTAAAAATGCTGCCACAGCTCACGTATGTGTGAGTGGAAGGCGGATGGGTGATGTTTTCGGGCCTCGAGCAATTTGAAGTGTGACCGCGTAAACTGAATACGCGATTTATATTTAGACAAACGACGTCATCCGACGAATGCTTGTGAATGAAAGTTTTGCGCAGCCCGAGCCGACAAAGCTCACATTGTCAGTCTAGGCCAGGCCATGCCAGGCCAGGCCAGGCCGAATGATTTCTGCAGAGTCATGCTCTGTCAATGCCTCGCAGAGATCGCACTTTGCCCAGAGCCCAGCAAGACGCGTGCTCGGATGAATCAGCGCGAGGCACGCACGCTAACAGCTTGAGCAGTGGAGTCAAACTTGGTTAGAATAGCTTGTACAGATTAACTAATTAACACATTCGGGCACAAAGAGTTCGCATTCATTTATTCATAAGCATTCATTAATTTTTATACACGCCAAACTAAATTCTATTTTGCAATAATTAAATCTGCCGCAGCTGCCACTTGTCGATTCTTTAGTCAGTCCGTGGCCACAGTCAACTGACTTGTTAACTGTAAATAGTATAAGCCAATAAAGGTATTTGCACAACTACTTGCCACATTTGTACCATGTGCTCAGAGTAAGTCCCCTTTGCGAAAAAAATCATTGAATAAATATTAAATACGCATCACAAGAGATTAGTAATAAGTGGTTAGACAATTTCTATATGTTGTATAATGTCTATTGAAGACCCGTTCCCTATAAGTTGGAAATTTATGCCATTTATAAAAGTTCCCCCCAAAACACAAAAAAAGAGGAATCGATTGCGCTCCAAGGTATTAAAGATTCCACTCCAAAGTAATTGAAAGAGGTAAAAATGGGACGGGACGGGAAGACGGCGGAGCTGGCGGGGTGTGCCAACTATCGTGTTGAATCAATTGAAAGCAATAATAACTAGCGTGTATAATGATGTTAAATTCGATATAACGCGTATCAAGCAATCATTATAATCGACCGATGGGAAATTAATAATTAGTTGTGATTTGAAAATAGCACGTTAACGAATAAGTATTAAAGTATACGAGAGAAAATATATTATTATTTTTTCTTCACATTAATCGTCTATACTTAAAATTTTATTTGAGCTTGTGATGACAAAAAAAAATGTTTTAATATTCTTCTTACATAGTTACATGTAGTAATATAATTCATCTATATATAATGTTATTTATGATTTATCATTTTGGCCGGGATTTTCCAAACTATTCCAACTATTCCAAAGCAATTTTCCTTACCTGGGTATTTTGTAACCAAATCAAAGTATCCGAAAACGGGATTTCCCAACTACCTTTCTAAACAATTTCAGTTTACCCAAATTGAAAGCAATTTAAACACATGCCTTAATTAATTTATCATAACTGTCATGTGCTATTAATAAAGACTCAAATCAGTTTCAAAATTGTAGCATTTGAACCTCACAATTATGGCAAGCACACAATGCAATAAATGTTTCCCGGCTGGTAATTTTATTTTATTTTTTTTTTGCTTCACAAACCCAAACAGCCCACACAAAAAGCACGAAGAGAACTGAGGGTTTGTGCGACTCAACAAAATTGTAAAGCGAGCGGAGCGGGTTTCCCAGCGATCCCCCAATGACAGAGACAGAAGCAGAAACGCCGAAGGCGGCAAACTACAATGCAAGTAACTTGAGCTCCGGCAAAGGAAATAAGACAGCAATCATTACACACTACTAAAGTCAATACAATATAACAGCAACAACAACATGCACAGGTGCTTTACCAGCAGAAAAAGAGAAAGAGAGCAAGAGAGGGCAAAGATCGCTCAGGAGAGCAATCGTTGGCGAATGGAGTGTTTCGGTATAAAAACGAATGCAGTAACAAAGTTCGAGACATTCGCGCGAAAGAAGCTGCAACGAGCACAACGTGATAACACGGACTAAGTTGACATAAAGAAAGAGAAGAACAGTGTTGCCTAACGCATTGGGCATTGTATTATAATAAGTGTCAAAATTTAAAACGAGGTGTTGCCAATTACCAACAAAGTGTTATATTTAATTCTACACATAAATAAGTACCACAAATAAGAAAGCACAATGAATGTGGAAGAGTTTCGCAAATACGGCAAAGAAGTGATCGATTATATGTGCAAATATAGCACCAATATTGAGGAACGCGATGTGGCGCCAACATTAGATCCTGGATATTTGAAAAAACTATTACCAGGTAAGCTGACCAGATTTAAAAAAAAAATTGCAATATATTTATCAATCTGTACACAAACTCCTATATAAACAATATATTGTGCTTATAAATTGTACAATGTAACTGGAAATATTTTACTCAATGAAATCTAAATATTTATTTCATTGAACAAAATAGTTGAATATTTTGGGAACCCGTTTTGCTTACATGCTCAGAAAAATTTGTAAAACTATTTTGTGTATACATTTTTGGCATATTCTGACTGGCAGCACTCTTGAGATATTACTTGAAATTAGCGCAAGTGATATATTGTAAACAACAATTAGTTAAATTATTCTAAACAAATTAGCAAATCGAAATAGAATAACAAATATTTCACTTCGCACACAAAATATTCAGACAGAAAATAAATGGAAAATCTGTACAAAAATTTTAACAGCAAATAACAAAACAAAAAACTCAACTCAACAGGCTCTTCAGAAACTTGTGAATTCACATTGACTAATTGTACGCAAACAATCCGAATTGACTTGGACCTCTCCATAAGCCCACATAATAAACTTGAATTCGAAAAAACTAAATAAATAAAAAGTGTATTTGTATGTTTTTTTTTCCTTTTGGCGTGGGCACAATTTGGGGCATCAAGTTTTTGAGATAAAAGATTTTTGGTTTTCAAGCGAATTCTACGCAGTTTGTTAACTTAAATATTTACGATTGATGAACACCACAATCTCTATAGTTTAACTAAACAAATCAATTAATTATGCGAACAAACACACAAACACACACTCATGCACTCATACACACACACTAAACACACGCACACCTCTTCCCCGCATACTGCCAAAAATAACAAATGGAATATAAATATTGATGTGTGCTGGTTTAGCGTCTATTTTATAGGTGCTAACATACATAAACATTGAATGTGTACAGTGTACAGTAATCACTCGAGTTTGCGAACTTTTTAAAAATAACAATAATAAATATTATTTAAATCATCTAAAGTCCTAAAAAATTGGAAACTTACAAGCAACATTTTACAGTCAAAACAGCATATATTTTTATACGCAAATAAGAATCGTTTAAATTAATTATTATAAAAAAAAGAATGTCTTGCAAATCGTTATAATTTTTAAATTATCAAGTGCCTTAATATCAATAAATCTACATAAAAATACACAGCCAATAATTAGCAGCATTTATTATTATTATTATAAGCAAGAATCACATAATGGGTGACTACTGTACTTCAATGCACTGTGTACACTAATTACGACACGCGGATCTCCATTAAATAATTCTGTATTTATTTTGCAGCTGACGCACCCCAATCGCCGGAATCGTTTAAAAATGTGCTCGAGGATTTTGAGCAAAAAATCATGCCTGGCGTTGTGCACTGGAATCATCCGAAATTCTTTGCGTACTTTCCATCGGGCAACTCATTTCCATCCGTACTGGGCGATATGCTGAGCAGCGCCATTGGCTCCATTGGCTTCAGCTGGGCCAGTTGCCCGGCTGCTGCCGAGCTTGAAACGATTGTGATGAACTGGTATGCAAAGGCACTGGGTCTGCCCAAGGCATTCGTATCCGATGCACCCGGCAGCACTGGCGGCGGTGCCCTGCAGGGTTCCGCCTCCGAGTGTGTCTTGGTCTCCCTGATAGCGGCCCGTGCCCGTGCCATCACCGAGCTGAAGGGTCAGACCAGTGTCCACGACAGCGTCTTTCTGCCCAGTTTGATTGCGTATGCGAGTCGCGAAGCGCATTCCAGCGTGGAGAAGGCAACCAAAATGGCTCTGGTGAAGCTGCGCATTATCGATGCGGATGAACATGGTCGGATGCGTGTCGATCTGCTGGAGCAAGCCATACAAAACGATACGAATGCGGGACTAACGCCGTTCTTTGTGGTAGCCACGGTGGGCACCACGGGTGGCTGTGCCTTCGATGATATATCCGAGATTGGCAAGGTGTGTCGCCAGGTGTCCAGCATTTGGCTGCACGTAGATGGCGCCTACGCCGGCAACTCTTTCATTCTGCCCGAGATGCGAGTATTCTCCGCTGGCCTGGAATACGCCGACTCCTTCAATACGAATCCCAACAAACTGCTGCTGACGAACTTTGATGCCTCGGCCCTGTGGGTGCGCGACGTCATGACCCTAAAGAGTGCGCTCAATGTGAATCCTTTGTATCTGCGGCACGAGCACATGAATGGCGTAGATTACAGACACTATGGCATTCCACTGAGTCGTCGCTTCCGCGCTCTCAAATTATGGTTCGTCTTTCGCACATACGGTGTGAAGGGACTCCAGGAGTACATACGCAATCACATGGTCTTGGCCAAAAAGTTTGAGATGCTTGTGCGCAAGGACGAACGCTTCGAGGTCCGCAACGATGTCCACTTGGGCCTCGTCTGCTTTCGCATGCGGTAAGTTTCACTAGATTATTACTAAATTTATTTAATTTTAACATACTTCCAAATGTACTTAAAAAACGCGATTAGATGCTTATTAACAGATATTTGAAAGTTTAAAAAAAATATCTAGATTAATACTAATTTTAGTTTTTTTTTAATAATTTTCTAAAATTACGTCAAAAAGACAATTAGAAACATATTAACAGAGATACGAGCGCCTTTCGAACAAAGAACTCGCATAGATACACTGTTTTAGATTTGCCGGTCAAAATATTTTTATCTAATTTAATTAATTAATTTAAGTGAATTAACAAATTCGAAATTAGATTTATATTTCTGTCTTCTTAAAATATGTGTTAAATTAGAAGTCACAAAACTGATCAACAGTTAAGCTACCCTGCTCTCCAAATGTGCACACGTATAGAAAGAAATTAGTCAACAGTGCAGCTACCCTACTCTCCAAATTTGCACACACTATAAGCTCTGTGGGATCTGATAGGAATGTTGCTACTATTTTCGCACACATTTACGTAAACCTAATGGAAAAGTGTTGCTGTTCGCTCGCACCACTAAGCAGACAGTATATGTATGTATGTATTTATTGGCTGATGAGTGCTCACACACATACGCGTACACACTTACAAGGAATGGGTTTCGTTCTCTAACAGACAATATTAAATAGCAAATCCAGCACAAGTAATTAACTGCGTTCGCTCCGCGACTCACTACTAATCCTGGAAAATGTTCGGCTAGTTTCGTGCGGGTTCTTTCTCTCTCAACATACGAATTTAAACATTAATTTAACATTTGGCGCACGCAGAAAAATAATTTTTGTTTGTTTTGTTTGCATTACTTTTAGAACGGGCGATGAACCGAATCATCTGTTGTTGGCACAAATCAATCACTCGGGCAGAATGCACATGACGCCGGCCAAGTTCAATGGGCGATATGTGATTCGTTTCTGTGTGACGTATGAGCATGCCACGGAGAAGCACATTTTGGATGCGTGGAGTCAGATCAAGGGATTCGCCGAGGAAATCTTAAGGGATGTACAATTGGAGATCAGCTCGGCGCCGACAACACCGGAAACGGATCGAACCAGCTCCGAGCCTGTCGTTTCCGGAAAACCACCGATCAAGAAGAAGCTGACGCGAACCAAATCGTTGCGTTTCTCCTTCACCCGCAGCATTTCACGGGAACAGTTCCAGAGTCAAAGCGAGCATCTTATGGATGGGTGTACACCCATTTTGGTTGTGGATCCCAAAACAATACAGCTGAATTTTCAACAAGCAACAGAAAACAATCAAAACAACAATAATAGTAATACAACAAAACTGAAGGATATTTCCGATGTGGATACGGATGAGGCGAGCAACTGATCAGATCGTGCATAACAGAATAATGCAAACCTGTAGAAAGTATTAACTGTGTTTATTTCTTGTTTTGCTTTTGTTTGGTATTACAAACGTGCTGAAATGAGGCCTGTGTACCCACAAAATCAGTCGATTTGAAATTGCTCAATTGAATTTAAGTACATATTTATATAGTTTGTAAGTTGCACTGCTGAATTTCATATCATTGATTGTTGGGTTCCTATCGCAACCAGTTTAAAGTTAAGTTAAAAGCTCTCATATACCACAAAAACCCCACTTATTTATAAACATAAACATTTACTTAGCATTTGATATGCGCATTTTTTAAAAATACATATCTACCTGAAAGTATTTTTTGTTTGATTTTACATTTGGATTTGAATTGTGTTTGCTGACTTTAATATTTCTCTGAAATAGTTAAGAGCAACAGAGACAGAAATATGATGCTTGAGATGTGATGACATTTTAATAACAAACAATAACAACTTAAATTAAACAGTATAAAGTGCACTTGAAGTGTGCTGAATTTAGCAAGCAAAGACGGATATCATCATTATTATTTACTTTATGAGATCGGATACTTCTCCTTTCTAACATCCTCTGCAAAGGAATTATAATAAAAATAGCTACAGTTATAAACTTACCTTCTATTTTGCATAAGCAAATAATAGTATCACTTATTATATAAGTCTGCGAATATTTTACAATTTTCCAAAGATACAATTACACAATTAAATGTAAATTGTGGACTTCGAAGAATATCAACAAAATTTCAATGAAGTAAACAATAGCCACATGTGCGGAGAGCACAGCTGAAAACGATTGCCGGTCTGTTCAATATATCGATATTTTAGTCCGGACTGTAATTTTTAGGCCTTTTTAATGTATCGATAGTTTATGCACGACTATCGATGAATGCATATACATCGCTGGAAAACGTAAGCAAACCGCAACCGGCGCCTTTAATTGTTAAACGTTTATATTTCGTACATTATTTATGAAATATGCCGAACTGGAATCAAATACAATCGCAATTACGCAGTTCAAACAATCCCGTAGTGTTCTTTGACATAGCCGTGGGCACAACCGTAAGTCAAATATAAACACAAATATCTCATTTCTAAAATCTCCATTCTTTGGCCAGGAAATTGGCCGCATGATTTTTGAGCTATTTGCTGACACTGTGCCGCGAACGGCGGAAAACTTTCGACAATTCTGCACGGGAGAATATAGACCGGATGGCGTGCCAATTGGCTACAAGGGGGCCAGTTTTCATCGAGTCATCAAGGATTTCATGATACAAGGCGGCGACTTTGTGCAGGGCGATGGCACCGGAGTCACCAGCATTTATGGCAACACATTCGCCGATGAGAACTTTACGCTCAAGCACGACTCACCCGGCCTGTTGGCCATGGCTAACAGTGGGCGGGACACGAATGGCTGCCAGTTCTTCATCACGTGTGCGAGGTGTAACTTTCTGGATGGGAAACATGTTGTCTTTGGTCGCGTTCTGGATGGGCTTCTGATCATGCGCAAAATTGAGAACGTGCCAACGGGGCCGAATAATAAGCCCAAGCTGCCCGTTACCATATCACAATGCGGCCAAATGTAGCATATTTATGTTGTTTAATAAATTTACAATGCGATTGCAACGATCAGTTATCGTTATAGCTTAGATATCCTTATTGTAGTAGGGATACGCCTCGGCCATTGCCTGCTCCTTGCGCAGCGTCTGACAATCCTCAACCATGAAGCTGCAGAAATGGAGATTTGATATTTAAATTATTGATTACCAACTATTAATGGTTATAGTTTAGTTTCTACCCACTCGTAATAAAGGGAAACCAAAGGCACCGTAGCCAAATGCCACAGCGAGTGTGCGTCAAGCACCCATAGGATGGGCGGAAAATCCAACAGTTCCAGTCCCATTGCCAGTGCGAATAGAATATAAAAGCGTAGAATGCGCCTATAATACGGACGACGATAGCGCACCTGATGGCACCAGACAAACCAGCCGACGGCTGAGAGGACTCCAGTGCCAATGTTCACTTTCATATTGAAGGAGTAATTGAATTTGCCCACGCTCAAGTAAGCAAAATAGTTGATATAATAGGAGACAAAGGCCAGTGTGATGACGCCGCGCAGGAAGAGAGAGTACCGATGCAGCATTCTCATCACCATGCAGTACAACGTGCACAGAACAATGGAGTAGGCAAAGGCGTAGTCCATCAGCTCCGTCAGTGGGAAATCTCTCGTATGGAATATCGCTGACCATATCCACCCATTCATGCATACCTAAATATTGAAATAACAGTTTAAAGGAACATTGCTCCGATTCATCTTGATCACTCACCAAGCTAAAAATGTGAGCCAACTTGTAGCAGGGACTATCCGGACGCACTGTCCAACGAAATTTGCGTAACATACGCAAGTGCATGACAAAATTTAGAATGGAGAAAATTACGGAGGCTGGCTCCTGCATGCCGAACAAGCGCAGAAATGGCCATTTGCCATAGAATTGTGGAATTGGCCAACCACGTTCGAGAAATGCAAAAACCGTGCGCCACATGCAGCCATAGGAACACTCATCGGCACAGCTCCAACCAAAGATGCGATCGAATATCGTTTGGCCATAAAAACTTATCGCCTGCTCCTGTATTTCCAAGCCATCTGAAATTGTTCAGTCTCGCATTAGTTGTATATTTAATTTTATTTTCTTTTACTACTTGCCAGCTGAGCAATTTGTGCGTTCGCAATTTTGGCGACAGTTGTGAAAAAATTGTGTGCGATCGCCATTTGATGCTGTTGCCAGCAGCGATTTGCTTAGGAGCAGCAGAAGACATATTGCACTAATTTCTGGATTAAGTCTAGTCATTGCAAACGATTTTTAAAAGTTTTCAGTCAAACATTTTGTAAACAAATCACGCCGCTATTGATTTATCTCTGATTAGGGCTGCCAGCTGTAAATGCACATGCATATTGTTCATGATACCCGAATATACTTAAGAGCAGCGACAATTATTGCATTTATTAATTAATATACATTTTTTACTTCGATTGTTCTTCAAGAATCTGAATTTGTGTGTTTTCCAAATAATTTCAATTTCTTTTGTTTACAAAACATCGCGCAACACGTTTGACGGTCTGGCAACACTAATCAGCTGTCAGCACTTTCACATGCATACAAAAAGTGTTTATACTCGCGAATTTATTACAAAATTGTACTTAAGCTGCGTATGAGAGTGGAGGACTCAGAGAATATTTTTGTTCTTGTTTATCGTACGTTAAGATCATGAATTGAGCTCTATTGCGATATATATTTTTCGCTTAAACATTAGTATTTTTCCTCTTCTTCCTCTTCAGTGCAATGGTGTTTGTGTGTTTGCCTTTGCAGTTGTTTGTGTGAGTGTGTGTGTGTGTGTGTGTGTGAGTTGGAAAAGACGCAACTTGATGAGAAACACATTAATTATTGCTATACAAATACAAAAACAAACGAAAAACATCGAAAGCTGCAAAGGCAACAAACGAACATGCTAAAAATGCATTCGAGCAATGAGTAACAACAATTCGCACGCTTAAACTTATGTGTGTGTGTTTGCATGTGTGTGTGTGCTTGTTATTTCTTAATTTTAGAATATGACGTTAGAGAGTGCTTCATAAGGTAGAAGAGGAGCGAAAAGGAGTGTGACCAGGTCAGTCTCCAAATCTGCATGTCTGAATTTCTGTCGACGCATGCCAGCGGCAATGCGAACTCCGGCAATGACTTCGACAATCATCAGAGAATAACCCAGCAGCAACAGAAGCAGCAGCAGCAGCGTAAGCCACAAAATCTAAAGGTGAGCTTTGAAGTGCACAAACTGTTCATACTTAATTATTACTAGTTGCTTGCAGCGTGAGCCTTTGGTCTTCTTCATAATGCGTCTGAATCTGAAGGCGTTGCTGCTGTTCCTCACAGTGGCCGTGATGGTCATCACACTGGGCATTTATATGCGCTGTGCCGCCTTCAGTTTTTCCCCAGACTTTATGCGGCAGCTGGGCAGACATCGACACGAGGTCGACACAATCTCGGCCAGCTCCTCATCCGCAGGGCAGCAGCTGGGTGCGCCTCTGCAGGACATTGAGTGCGCCATCAATCAGGAGTACAGCATTCACTGCAAGCGCGATGAGAACGCCAACGAGGTCTATGTTCCATTCTCGTTCCTGCGTCAGTATTTCGATGTGAGTGGCGCGGTGACGACGACAAACACTGGCAGCGATTCTCCGGCCAAATTCAATTGGATGCACAGCAACGCGAAGGTGAATCTGCCCAAAGGTAAATACGATCCGCGCGGCGTCTTCATGTATTTTGAGAACTACAATGTAGAGGTGCGGGATCGGGTGAAGTGCATCAGCGCCGCCGAGGGTGTACCAGTGAGCACCCAGTGGGAGAAACGTGGCTACTTCTATCCCACCCAAATAGCACAATTCGCTTTGGCGCACTACAGCAAGAATCTGACGGAGCCGACACCGCGGATTCATATCCTCGAGGATGCCGATGGCAATCAGTGCGAGTGGACAACTCCCAAGACCAGCAATATGACACGCATCTGGCACCACAAGTTCAACACGAGCATTGTCCAGTTCGAGACGACCATTGGCTACGAGAGCGCCATCAGCATCCAGCTGAACCAGACACAGGATCTGGTGCTCAGCGTCGATCTGCTGCTGGTCACCAACAGCAGCAGCCTGATGGTCACCGTCCTCAATCGGGACACGAGGCACAGCTACAATCTGCACTACATTGCCGCCGAGCTGCTGCTCAGCGTCCAGGAGTCCAACATATACTACGGCCTGGGCAGTGGTTCGCTGAACCGTTGGCGTCACATCACCCGGGATCTGCACATCGATGTTCAGAAAGGTATCGTCATGGGCGACAAGCGTTCGCCATTGAAGGTGCGTCGCAGCGATCTGGAGGTGCTATCGATTGCCTTCCTCGGCATTGGCTTCTACGACAATGTTACGCTCTCTACGAGCGATCACTTAGCGCATTTCTACGATGCTGCCGAATGGTTTGTGCACAATCAGGATCTTAAAAGCGGTGGCTGGACGAATCCCGTGCGTCGCAGTCTCAACGGGTTTGCTGAGCTGCGTCCCGGCTGGATATCTGCCATGGGCCAGGGCCACGCCATTTCTGTGCTGGCGCGTGCCTACTGGCATTCTGGCGGAGATGTGCGCTATCTCAAGGCGGCATCCCTCGGCCTGCAGCCGTATCGCATCAAGTCCAGGGACGGTGGTGTTCTGGCCCAATTCATGGATAAATATTATTGGTAAGCATAGTTGGAATTCTTATGTCCGTGCTCAGGAATCAACTCGGTTATATTTATGTTTTGTTGATGTACAGGTACGAGGAGTATCCGACTACGCCGGCATCGTATGTGCTCAATGGTTTCATCTACTCGCTGCTCGGTTTGTACGATCTGAATAGCACGGCACCGGGTAAGATAGCCCGGGAGGCGGGCAAACTCTTTGCCCAGGGCATGCACTCGCTGAAGAAGATGCTGCTGCTCTACGACACCGGCTCCGGCACAAGTTACGATCTGCGCCATCTCAGTCTGGGCATTGCCCCGAATCTGGCACGCTGGGATTATCATGCGACGCATGTAAATCAGCTGCTCCTGCTGGCCACCATTGACAGCGATCCTCTGATCGCTCAGACAGCCGAGCGCTGGAAGGGTTACATGTTTGGCAAGCGGGCCAAACACAACTGAGAACGAAGAAAGCTGGCGGCGGTGGCTGCGGCAGCATCATGGCAGCCACATCGCCGCCGCCGCCTGCTCAACGAAAAGGAACAGGAGCAGGAATAGGAGGAGGAGACCCAACCAAACAAGTGATATTTTTTGTAAAAACCATTCGAAATGGTTGCGTCTATGCCGCGTCTCTTTAGATTTAGTACCAACTGGCAGCGAATTTGAGTTTATTTTTTTGGGAATGCTTTTCCATAATCGTCCTGCACATGTGCTTAACTTGTTTCAGTTACTGTTAGCTGTTAGCTATAAGGATATATAATTGTACCTATCTTCTTCGTGTATACCTTATTATTGCATAATCATTATTAGCGTTAGTTATTACGATCGATTAGCATCTGAAACTATGTTTGTTGACTATAGCCAAATTGTTTCCTACGTAGTTGCACGCCTAATCTTTCACTGGACAATATCGGACACATAACGTTTATCATAATAATAATAACTCTTAACGAAAAGTGATCTTTGGCACGCCGTAGCTTAAATACCCCATAAGGATTAGCATTAGCTGACTACTGGTTCATCGAGAACTTGTCGCACTTTTGTATCGGAGTCAGTCTTCTGTTTTTTTTACTGTTCTTACTAAGTAGAGATCGTTACACTTACGTCATCCCCCGCCCCCGTTGTATAAAGTAAAATGTAGAGCTTAGCCTAATAATTATATGAGACACTCGAGTTACACATATACAAATATAGATAGTAACTGTTAGATGCATACTTTTAGTGTTCCAACTCAAAAACCTAACTGTCCATTAAAACGGATCAACTAAAGTGTTTAGGCCATGTCAAACATATTGCGATATTTGTTGGAGAATTATTAAGTTGATATTATTCACATGACCAACAATTAATTTCAAACTTTAAAATTTGTCCACTTTTCCTTTTTTAACATATCGCAATGTGGAAAGATGGAGAATTTCGATTTGTGTATTATTAGTGTAAGCATTTGATAATTTATCGACTTAAACGATGCCATTCCATTGAATTATTTCAACTTAACATTAATCTTTAGTTGTACAACTGTCAATTAATATTACTAATGCATTATAACTTTTGTGTATTTTGAATCCCAAACTAAACGAGACTGTTAACAAAAAAAAGAAAGCAGGAAAATCTAAAGTTATTCATTTTAAATTACGTTTTATGTTTAATGTAATTCTTGTACTTATTACACCATTTCTCTTGTGTTATCAATTTTATTTACAAAAGAATACAAAACGCCTTTTAACTAAATATATACATGTCTCGACTTAAGCAACTACACAACATCTTATGGTGGGCTGGGCGATGGGTATTCTCGAGGATACTGATGGACACCTCAACGTCGCTTCGATTTGAGGACATGCGATCGAATTGAGGGTGGACCACTGCGTCGCTCTACTTCGAGAATGAAGGCGTTCTCCATTTGATCGCATATCAGATCGAAGAATATATTGGCAATGTTGCTGTGCAGCAGCGACTTGAACTCGAAGTCTACCCGAAAGTCCAGTACACATGAGTTGGGTATGTCCTTGAGGCCTGGACTAAAGCGCCATTCGTTGAGGAGGTAGTTAAACAGGCGGCCATCATGGCATTCCGATTTCACCAGGCCAGGCGGATCCAGAGTCACCCGCGACGTGTACGCCTCATTCAGGGGCGGAAAGCCAACAATGAGATCCGCCTTGAATCCATTTCCGCCGGTACCGATGCTGTGCACATGCGACTTCTTCACATAAGGCACAAACTTGTAATAGTTGCTGACATCGCTGACCACCCTGTACATGTCCTGCATGGAGTAACTGGAATGGAATCAGGTCAATAAATTATTAATGTTTATGGTTTCTCCACTTTGACTCACCCAACGAGCTCCTTTTTCGTGTACGAGCGATTTTTGTTGCGGAAGTCATTGAACGTTATGAAGGAGCGTTGGATGCCATTCATATATTGTCGCTTACCGATCTGCGGCTGCTGCTGGCAACTGCAACGGAAAACACTGCGATTTACAAGCAACAGTTTATTAAACCTCAATTTATACACACTTATATAGATTTACAAATAGATTTGAACGTTTTAGGCAAGGGTTGTTAGTCACTTCGGTTATATAATTGGCATTTACCTGCTGACCTTGATTCAATGTAGCGCTGCAGAATTCTTACATCCAAAGCTTTCAGTGTGCTGCCCTTCAACATTTTCAGCAATGTTCTGTAAAGCACCGGGAAATAAATCCAATCCGGGACAGAAAAGAAAAGATTAAAATCTACACCCCCAAACACAAATCGCGCAATGCAAAACAGCTGGGCGAATGGCGTTGCCACATTTCAAAAATACGATTTTCTTGTTTTTATAGCTCTTTTAATTTGTTCTACATAAGGGCGCAGAAGGAGCGCTGTTCCTCTTGCGGCACCGCCTCACCAGACAGCTCCTTTTGCTTTAGCTCCAAGTAGGTGTTCTCATTGCGCTTCTCCAGCCAGTCGGGTAGCGGTTTGGACCAATCCTCGGGCGGCGACTTTCGCTTTGCCCACGTATCGTTAGCGAAATGTGCGCGCAATCTTGTCATCCTTCGCTGTTCCTCGCTTTCAATGATGGCAGCACCAGCTTCCATGTCATTGCCATTTGACTTCTCGTAGCGTTCGCAGTTCCTAAAATCCGTCAGCCATTGCGAGCAGTCTGCATCTTTGCCGAATATGAAATATTGATGAAAGCGCGCCTTGAAACTGTTGCAATCATCATACTCATCTTTATACAGGTGACACGGACGTATCTGTGTGCATTAAACTTTGAATTTTGTGTGTCATTTAATGGAGTAATACTTACAGCCCATGTATCATTCAATTTAGTACTATTATCTCTGTCTTTTGTCTCAGCATTTTCATTTTTTACAGACATTATATAAAAAAGCGTGTGAAATTTATTCCATCAGCTGAGTTTTGTTTACTACGCTGGCGAGGTTGCCAGATATCTCAAGTCAGTAAAATACAATTTAAATTTAGCTGAAATATATACATTTATTTTCATTTATATGTTTATGTTTTTATTGCAAATATTTGCACAATCAAAAAATCCATTTACATGAAAACACTTATGTAAATTGAAATTGTATACACTATCGCTCTGTAATTTACACGACTGTGGTAAACGATTGAAAATGAAATATTTTTACAGTTCAAATCATTTTTGTATGCAGAAAAATAGAATTATGCAGAAATAGATTATATATATGTATATATAGACGTTTGTGTTTTATGTGTTATGTATGCTTAAAAGGGGTAAACACTCATTTAAAGCCTTTCAAAGTGAATTTCATCAAGCGTTTTCAGCACATTACAACAGAACTTAAAAAATTAAAATAACGTTTTGTTTTCTTCTTTTTTTGTGATTACAAATTTACTTACGATTACAAATTACAAAACTAAACCCGATGGCATGTTTAAACTAAATGGTAGTCAAAAATATACAATGCTGAATTACAAAATATTTTTTCGGCAAAAAACACTTGTAGATTGTTCTTACAATAAATTGAATCCAGAACCACTTTCGATTCCTCTTTAATTTTTTTTGTACACATCTAAACTGGGTAAGAGAATTGAATTTTGGGGCGGGGACGCTCTACGACAGATCAAAGCATATATATTTATATATAAATACATATCTATCTGATTTGTGCTTACATCATTGTAAAATGTGTATAGATGTATCTATGTATCTATGTATGAAGTGTTTTTTTTTATAACTAATTTTTAAGCTTTAGTTTGACTTTTAAGACTTAGTTGCTAAAAAAAACAGGAGTTTTCTGTTTTGGGATCTGGTCTGATTTTTTTTTTCTTATTTTTTGTTGTTTTTTATGTTGTATGAAGGAGCTGCTTAGGGTAACCACCATCGAGGGTCCACTAGTTCCAGGACACTTTCCAATTGCAGCAGTTGTAGCTGCGGATAATGTAAGCAACGGCTCGACAGTTAGTATTTGTTGTGCTGTGCCAGCAACTGCATATCCGTCAGATACTTAATGATGTGCACCTTGGCCTCGGCCTTTTGCCGCACGCCCAGCGTGTTGAGCATATCTGTGACGACCATGCCAAACGATTGATCCTCGGCGCTGACCGCCTGCGACACATTGTTTTGGAATATCTTGATGGTGTTCAGCATGTTGTCACTGTGCTCCTCCTCGCTTCGCTCCCGCTTCAGTGGCGGCTCATAGAAATATGGCTTCTGGTCTTTGCCCACTGCGGTGGCCAGTTGTGCATCGCCCGTAACCGTTATTTCTATGGGTGCAACTAACATTATTATGGCATATCCATAACCATAACCATGGCATTAAACTCATCACTCACCATGCGGATGGGTCAGCGCTTGGGCGGATGTTGTGGCACTTCCGTTGAAGGGCTGTGTGAACAGATCGACGACAGTCTGCTGCTGGGCCTGCTGCTGTTGCGTCGGATCCGCCACCTGGCTGGAGTTCTGGCTACCGTTGGCACACTTGCCCAGCAACGATTCACGATATTGTCGTATAGAGTCCACGAGGAACTGCATCTGTTTGAAGTAGCGCCAGCGCGATTCTTGGCACAATTTCATTTCGCGGGCAAATTTGTCGCGCAAACTCTTCCATCGCTTTGTACATTTTTGTTCTACACAGAAAATAGAAAAATAAATCAAATGAATTGCATTATTCTGAGAAAGTCAAACTTTGTTTATTTTTTACATTGGCTGTCAAGTCTCTTTTGGGTGGGGGTGGCAACGCCACAAGCAAACGTCAGCGTCAGCGTCAGCGACAGCCATATGTGCGTCAAGTCAAATTGCAAACCAAAACAAACCGCGAGACGTCAACGCCGTCGTCGTCGTTGTCACTCCTGCTCTCTGTCGCCCTCCCCCCCTCAGTGGAACAATCGACGTTAGCTGTTGGCAGAAGCAGCAACTGAGCAGCTGAGCTGCTGAGACTGAATCCGTGGCACGCCAGCAGCAGCGACACAGCAGCAGCTTCCGAGCGCTTCCCGCTGCTGCTGTCGACGTCGACTACAACTACGAGTTGATTCTGCCCGCTTTTGGTATTGGTAACGCCAGCAGCAGCGCGGCCCACTCTCAGAATATGTGGCAGTCTTCGCATTTTATTTTCTGCGGCTGCTGCATTCATTCAACAAATGGGCGCCAAAACGTTGTTCAAAATGCTTGCATAATTTATTGATGGAAAAACCAACCAGCAAATATCTAAATCGAAACTTTGCTTATATACGGAAAAATTAGTAGAAGGCATTAGGGATGGAGGGGGAAACGCAAGCGACGGGAGGTTGCATTTTTTTCTTTTTGGTATACACACATTCGTTGGGTATACTCATAAAATGAAATGAAAGCTGTTCGGTTGGTCGACGATATGCCTGTGTGTGTGTCAGTTGTATCAGTTATATCTACGTGTGTATACGTGTGTGTGAGTGGCAACATCACCACCGACAGCAGCTGCTGCAGCGACGACAGCAGTAGCAGTGGCAGTTGTATAAAAATAAACGCTGGCGCAGGCAGCGTGTGTGTGACAAAGACAACTACTGCGACGCAAAAGTACAGCAACTTCAAAAATGTTGACTGCGCGCACACAACACCGTCGACAGCGCAGCCAGGTGCGCATTTATGGCGCTCAATTTGGGGCTACAAATTCAATTACGTTTTTTCCGTTTTAGCAATTTATTTAAATTGAAGATATGAGTCAAAACTAGACTAGAAAATGTGTCTGGTAAACAGAATAGGCATGGTGATTGTGCATCTCAGGAAATTACATTTAAACTGTCTGTCAACATCAAGCGCGCCCAACCCTCACAGTGAGCAGTGCCGCTCATGAGATTTCACAATCGTCTGTCGCGTCTCCGTTGCGTCGCCGTTCACTTTTGCGTCGTTTCTGTACACTTGCTCTTGCTGCCCGCCTGCTGCCGACGCCCGCTGCAGCCTTCCACTGCTGCTACTGCTGCTGCTGCGACGAACGATGTCGCCGTCTCACTGTTGCTAGCCTGCTCTGCCCCTCTGCCTACTTAGAATTAATCAATTTGCTGCAGAAACGGCAGACCCTCGTCTGGACTGATACCCACTAACCAATTTCACTTGCTGCTGCAACATGGTATAGTTTTCTGAATTTGGCCAACAAATTTCACTTACCACTGACGCCGAGGGTTTCGGCGATTTGCTTCCAGGTTTGTGCTTTGCGCACAAAATGCTTGTAATTGTAATGTGAACGATCGTAAATAACGGGATTCATTTTGACCGCCTCAATTAGATTGAGATCAAACTGCTGCTCCAGGTTGGCATCCAGTTTATCCATTTCGATGGCTGCACTCAGCGTGTGCACTGCGAGAAACAAGCGGGCAACTTAATACAAATACTACATATAAATGTGTATATGTATGAATGTATGTATGCATGTATGTGTGTGTATATAAATGTTTGTATATGTGTGAATTGGGCACTTTTATCATGGAAATAACGAAAACAACAAGACTCACTTTGCTTCTTTCGCTTGCTAATTGTTGTTAAATAATTGGCGCGCGCGCACCCTTTTTATTTGATTTGTTTTTATTTTGATTTTGGTCTTCTGTTCGAGGAGGAAACGTCGCGACGTCGACGTTCAATTTTATTCCTCAGTCGCTCTGTCGCTGCCAACGGTGAATTTTTGTTCCAAGAATGCAGCAGGCAGCGCAGTCTACTTTTCTAGTATTGTGTATATTTTAGCACAGCCAGCCGCAGCGACGATTCGACGTCAAATAAAGAGACGTCGACAGCGTCGCGACGTTGTAAGTCAGCGTTGGCTGAATATTGTCTGCCTGCTTGCACGTATGCGCGACGCTTGCTTCCTCTTTTGCTCATGCTCAAGTGGAAAAGTGTTGGTTAACGTGCAACTGCTGTGTGCAGTGGGTGTTGACTAGCCTTAACATATTTAATCGCATATATCGATATATAAGTCCAAGCGATAATTCAATTATGACGATGGTTTATATTTCATGTTCATATTATAAAATGAAAACAAAGTGCACCTTTTAAAATTATTTTTGCCCTTCAATCTAAAGCAGCAGCTACAACTGCACTATCTTAACTTAAATTTTAGCTATGCAATTTACAGGGTATTGCATATTTTCTGATGAGTTGCTACGGGAGTAATGCCAATTTAGCCTTTTTCTGGCCGAATTTTGTCCAATTATATGTTAAAAGCGAAAAGCTCAAATATTTAAATATTAATGTTTTCTATTTTTTTTTTTAATGTTTGCACACCAACCCCATTGTCAAAGAATTTCCCACTCAAAAACTAATGCGTTTAAGTTCGATTTAAATGAAAAACAAGTGATTTTAAAATGATTTAATTTTATGTATTTCGGTTTCGCTTTCGGTGTTTACACAATTTGCCTGCTTCTGAACAAACACATTGCATAGTTGGGTTTTATAATGAATGAACAAAAATCCTAGTCTAAAATGTTGTATTACATTTAATTGCTATAATCAAATAAACATGGTTCTACTGCATTTGAAGAATTGAAAACAATCTGTAGTATGCTAATTTAGTTTACTTAATTAAAAGTATGTTAAATTTTAAATAAAATTGCTCAATTGTAGTGTACTTTTGTGTGTGTGTAAAGAGAATGGGTAACAATGAATCATATATGTAAATAATAGTTGCGCTTAACTTATTCATGTGTGTGTGTGTGTATTTGTGTATTCAAAAAGGAATGACTTAAGAGTTAGTTACAAATTCTTCTTAGCAGTAATTATCTTGTAGAATTTGTTGTTGTTTGTAACACGAAACCGGATTAGCAGCAACTTATTACAAAAAGAAGAAATAAAAAAATAAAACCAAATAAGGCAAGCAAATTAATTTTTAATTTTTTGTGTTTCAAAATGTTCAAAATATGTGACTTACTTTTTTTCTTTTTGTTTTTACATTTTACATCATATATTGAAAAACTTTAAACTTAATGCTAAGCAATTTTACAATGTGTTCAGAAAAAGGAATAAATCGGAACTATTTTATTTTGTTGCTCATTTTCTTCATTGTTGCTGTTATTTTTGGAAAACTGATTTTTTTTTGGGTTCGGTTTGCTATAGTTTTTTGTTTGTTTGTGTGTAATGTTTATATTATTGTTGTGGGTTGTTTTTTGCTTTTGTTTTGTTTTTTTAGTATTCACTTACAACATATCATTTTTTTTGTTTTGTTTTTATACTCCTTTTGATTATTAATTTTTGTTATAGTCGGGGATTTTTTTTCGTTTTTTTTTGTTTGTTTTTTTCTGGTTTGAGTTTAGAATATTTAGCTTAAAATGTAACGAAACAAATGTTGTTTTTCCTTTTTCTAATGGGGTCCTTCTTATTTTCATTTTCCTTTTTATTTATCAAAATATGATGTGTGTTCTTGTTGCTGTATTTTGTTGTGTGTAGTATGTGTAGGTGTGTGTAGGTGTAGGTGTATAATTAAATTTATAACGCACAAAGACGATACAGTTGTAGATCATGCTGTTTTTTAACCATCATGCTTTCTCTTCTTGCCCCTGGCTTGCGACTCATCTGCAAAAAATTGAATAACACCAGACATTAATATTAATATAATAATAAACACATGTGGACAATAAAATATGTGTAAAGACAATAACTTGTTTAACATAAGAAAAATATATATAAAAGTAAATAATATGTAAATATTTGTTCAGTGGTTCATTAAGACTGGCACAGTTGATTAGAGGCAGTGTTTGTCTTAAACCTATTTTGCCGTCCACGCATCTGGTTACTCACCTGGCTTATCAGCATCCTTATCCTTGGCATTGACTGATGCGGCCGATTCATTTGCCTCTCCATCGGCCTCATCAATATCGGAATCCTCATCCTCATCGTCGTCGCCACCGCCTTCGCCCTCCTCCCAATCGGAATTGTCCTCCTCTAAGTCATCATTATAGACCTACAAATGTGGTCGATTATTTATAGAGTTTGGATGTATAAATAGCAATCTTTCTTTGCATACCTCCGAGAGTGAAACATCACCGTTGTCCTCTTCGTCGCTCTCATCGCTGTCGCCATTCTCGCCATCCTCGTCATCATCATCGCCAGAAACTGCAAGCAAATTAATAAGGGTTTGATTAAAAACAAGTTGGATTTATGCACAAGATGCTTACAATTAAAGGTGGCATTCGCCAGATTTAATATTGCTAAAAACCAATAGAGTAATATGGCAAAATGAATGCTTGGCTGATGGCTGTTGCTATTATTGGGCTGTGGCTGTATCGCATCAGCTACCACAGATTGGCTGCTTTCTCGTAGCTGCAACTCTTTTAAATATTCATCTAATTCGTCAACTTCATCATCTGCAGCAGCATTATTGTCATCAGCAGGTGCTGCTTCCTGTAAAGACTTTTTGGCCTTAACACGCTGCTCCAATGCCTCTAGCTCGTCTAAATCGATCTCTAACCCATTTATACAGAAGGCACTGCGCTTATCTGAAAGGCGACAGAATCTGTGTGTTGAGATGTGTATGGATAATCGAATTCGAATGAAATACTAACTGCCTAAATGACGATGGTTTTTAAAAACAGACGGACGACATTAATCTGGATCAGATACACAACAGTTGCTCATGTACAAATCTTATATTTTGAATGGATGTTTTGTACAAACATATACAAACCTTCATCCTCGGATGCATTGCCATTGACTTCCTCATCGTCATCGCCATCTGACTGCACTTCTTCATCATTACAGTCGAAACTGTTGTAAATAAATACAAATTAGTAGTTATAATTAAATTTAATATTCTGGTAGACTTACCCATCTAAAAAGTTCAAGGATGGTAGCATCTTGAATATTTTCTCACGATAGTTTTCCACTTGAGTGGCATCATTATTAAATAAATCCAAAACAGCCAAATTTTTGAATTCCTCCAACGGTTTCAACGTTTCCAAATCTCTGATTTTATTACCAGACAAATTAAGATATTGTAATTTTGGACTGGTCGTCAGATAGTTGAGTCCATTCGAAATTCGATTATCAGATAATTCCAATTTCTTCAGATTGGGCAACTTGGGGAAACCTTTGAGTGTGGTGAGTCCCACATTGATCAAACTTAATGATTCCAAGGCGGTATATTCATCTGTAAGGCCAACGATGCTTGTACTCCGGCAATTGTCCAGATTCAGTTCTAAGATCTGTTAAAAAATATTTCAATCACAATCATTTCAACAAATATCCCAAATTCTGTTAGTATTTGTAACAATCTAATTTTAAAACGGAAACGGATATTTTTTTCGTTAGACGGATTTGGTCACACTGGCTCTGTATATTCAGCATAATACGAGTCTGACAATCCGCCATGTCTGTGTGAACGTGTGACAGAAAACAAGCGTAAAGGAAAAAACTCAAAATGAAAAACAATACATACGCAAAAAATCGATTAAACAAAAACCATTTTTTTTTTAAACTAATCACACTCAAAATGGGCGCATTAAAAGCAACTAAATGAAAATGGTAAAATCAATTTATGTGCTGAGACAAGAAATGATTTAGCAACATCTGAAAAAGTGGCAGCAACGCGTTTATGTAATACCATTTTTTCAGACGACGGGTGTGTGTATGTGTGTGTGCGTGTACGTGTGACGTACGCGCGCCACAAAACGGAATGCGCGAAAATGGGCAATGACAGAAAGAAAAGCAGCGCAAAGAGCAAGTGCTGATAACATGGCAGCGCTTTGGGCGCGCATTGTCTATGCAAACCAATGAAACGGAATGAAATGCCAGAGATGAGTACTCGGCTGATGCAGGGGAAGAAGGCAAAACAGCACAATTCTTGTAATTTGTGGAATGAAACAAGCCGGCAGCACACACACACTAACAACAGTAATATTTTGACAAATGGAAAAAAACGGACGTTTGTTGTTCTTAAAGAGCAATATTTTTGTTTGTGTTTTTCTATGATGATAAGCATTTTGAGTTGGGGCATCGTTTTGAATGAATATGCGTGAAACGCGGCAAGCAGCACCTTTTGATTGTTTCCTGATTAGCTCAATTATAGTTTTATAGTTCACACATGCACTTGTACATAAAACTGAAACTGGCAATATTTTTTACATAGTGACAAGCAGGCAAGCAGTTTCTCTCCCATCAGTTAGTTACATGCACAAGAGCACACACACACATGTATACATATTCACACGCAGCTTAATCTTTTTGAAGCGCGTGTATATCAGTTTAGTTTTGACTTTACGTATGGCTGTCTGTGTGTAAGTTTGCATTTGTAGTTGGGTAGGGCGTGGGGTGTGGGTGCCTGATTGAGTAGGCCTTGCCAGAGCGCATGTTTATTAATCAGCAGAAGTGCCATACACAAAACAAAAAAAAAGAAACGACAGGTTTGTCTGCTCTTTTTCACATTTCTTGTGTCGATTGGCAATGGAAGTGGGAGAGAGATATGCACACATTGTGTGTGTGTGTTTGTGGGGACGGGGTAGCAATGCATGTAAACAGTGCATGTACCGTTTTGGGGCGGCCGGTTTTGTGCATTGTGAAAAGTCTAGCCTGCAACAGCAGATGTTTGACAGTGTGTGTGTGTGAGGGTATTTATGACTGCGCAGTCAATATGGCTGTGTGTGTGTGTGTGCATGTCTCGACAGGCAGCCAAAGCTAAAGCTGCCTGGCGACCCATCGGCATTGAATGCGAGAATGTGTCGATTATGTGCATACACGTTTCTTTGTATTTGTGTGTGTGTATGCCTCTGTGTGCGATTCTTGCGTATGTATATGAATGATGCGCGCGCTATAATGTTGTTATAGATACATTTTGGTATTAAATAACCTGAAATTACAACAAGCAGCAGCATGGCATACAAATCACACACACTTGCATATAAACACACATACATATGCACACACACATACATATGCAATGTATGCTCTGCTTATTGCAGTGTTTGTCACAATTGAAGGCCGGCGACAAGAGATTATACAGCATTGCCAGCTGTTGCGATTTCAGGTGCGTTTGTCTGCTTGCCTTACGCGTGTTACGATCAACAAGCATAAGCATGCATAAAATAAGCCCAAAATTGTTATATTAACAATCTCACACACGTGTAGGACAAATATTTACAAGTTTAAATTAAATAATTGGAATTTTTACGGTCATTGGCAGTGTTTGAACAAAGCCAAGGCGCAAAAAATGCGCGCACATGGCAACACTGCTAGCGGCACACATACAAATACACGCACGCACACACTCGAAAGAATACACATACAGTATGTGAGAATTTGCTTATGGCGATCAATTTTTTTTTCAACGATGGACGTTTATCACTGCTTCTTCTTTCAGTGATTTTGCGCTCTTTTTTTATAGCGTCAACGACAACGGAACAAATTGAAACTAGATTTACATGATGGCGTAGTTGCTGTTGTTGTAGGGCACACATACACATATACAAGCGCTTTACGTTGTAATACAAAAAAAAGCCAAGTTTTGCGCGTTTTTTGGCTTGGTGTTTTAATTTTCTTTGCTTTTTTTCTCACATCAATAGCATTAAATATCAAGATTAAAGAGAAAAACTTACCTGGTTCGCTTTGCGTGCGCGTCTTTCCAATTCTATTCTCTTTTCCATTTTTGTTTAGTGTGCTTTTGCCTTTTTTGTTTTTATATTTTTTCTTTCAAAAATCGACTCTTTTAAATGTACTTGTTTTTGTTATTTGGTAAAAGCTGCCTTTTGTCTCGCTTCACGTTCAATCCACCAAGCTCGCAGAAATGCCAAAGGATACACCAACACCAATACCAATGCAATTCACGGTGTGCGTGTGTTGGTTTTGCTTCCTTGCTGCGACAAGCGCGCACGCACCACAAACAGCAGCAGTCGTTGTCACACACAGACACACTTACACTCACACACACTCGCAAACACCTTGCAAATTCTTTTTTTTTTTTAATTTTTTGTGTGCTGCTTCTTCGTTATTTTTGCCGCCGCCCCCCGCCGCGTTATTGTTGTCGTCTAGCGTCGAATGAAAAATGTAAAACAGAATTAATTATTTGCATATACTTAATATGAATTCGTTAACAGTTGCAGTTGTGTACTTTAATCGTAAGTTAGCGCATTTTCACACACACACACTCGCACACATACACACACACTTGTGACGCGCTATTTTCAAACGGACGTTTCAACACGTTTTTCGCCAACTTCTTTACACTTGGCGTGTTTTTTGCGCTAACAATATGCCGCTAATTGCACTTACCTCAGAACGTTGAATATTTAATTATTGAAATCAATTTTTAATTGTATTTTCCATCTAACAACAACAACAACCAACAAAAAAGCAACCAGTATAAAGCGCTAGGGATGTGCGATAAGAATTTTAGAGATGCTCGATTATCGTCAATGCTGCGTTTTATATATCGGGGGTAGCTCTTATCTACCACAATCGATAATATTTGCCGGAAATCATGTACAACATAACAGAACTGCTCCACACTTAACAGAGTAACTTCTCACTATTGGTGGATTCTGTTAAGAGAAATAAATTAATGGAATTATATTTTATTATTAATTATGATTAATATTACTACACCATTTGAATACGGAGTATACAAAGTGTTACCAAAAACCAATTTTTAAATTAATACAACACACCACATGGTTTGTGACTTTGATATGCGTACCGTATTGGTACATGTCCGTTTCTTGATATACGAATGTAAAAGTGCTACCAAACACTAGATGGCGTTTATTTCACAATAATTCAGATATCAAATGGCCGTGGACTGTCATATATATATCAAAGTTGCCTCGATCGTTTCTATAATTAATATTGTTGGGTGTAGAAAATAATTATATGTCTAATTGTAACTATCAGAACATTTGCAAATTGTACAGCAGGATACATATTTTATTAATATACATGGGAAATGCATTTATATTTAAATTGTATTTAATCCGCATTGGTTAGATTTGTAGGACATAAATATATAATAATAAATTGACACAGAAATGCATAACGAAGGTCACATTTTCGTATTCACCCCATACAAATAATAAACGTGCTGATAACAGTAGCTAGTTGCTCAATTGCAATAATTATAGTATATCATTTAATATACATAAATAGAACAAATAATCGAGGACCTTGAATACAAGTATCACGATTAAATTTAGCAGCCATCAATAAAAAACAGGAGGCGACATAAGCGACACACACACACACTTAACTCACATACACACACACATACGTATATATACACCATGCAGAAATGTTTGATAAGCTTCTCTTATAAATAGCCAATTAAAAAGTCAATGAACGAGTGGATAAAACTTTTACCAAGAATATATTGACAAGCTCTTGAGCACATACTGACGCACCACACACACACACACACACACACACACACACACACACACACACACACACACACACAGTTGCACACGTGCACACACAAGTAGCATAGATGGCAGCAGCCACTCAACTCACTTGAGTTGAATTTCACAATTGGCTCAATTTAATTACCTTCTTTTGATTATTTGTGCGGCGATTAATATTATCACTTATAATCGCATTCATTACCTCTCTTTTTTTTTTTGTTTGATTTCTGTAAGTTAATTAATTACAAAACCTTTAACATTTCTTTTAATGTTAAAAATAATATTGTCATTTGTGGAATATTTCCACATTCGTTTGACAGTTTGTCAAGATTATATTTACCATACATGGATGTTAAAAAGTTAATCGCGTTCCCAGTCTTGACTCTTCCCATTTGTCTTTTGTTTTTTTATTTGTCGAATGACATAATAACATATTTCATAATGCCAAAAATCATTTTAATATTTGTGGAATATTTCCCGACACGCCAAAGTCTTCGCTCAGCTCGACTTATGGTTTCACTTTACATTGATGTTAGGCTTATGTTAATTACATATCGTATTCCTTAAGTCCAGTTTACAGATCGATTCGCTTGTGGAACACAAAATAAAGGTCTGCTGAGATACAAAAAGTTAATGCATTAATTTTCTTGCGTTTATAAGTACACTTTTTTCTTGATGATAAAAATAATTTTTCATTCATAATTAACTATTTCCATTTCGATGCACTTGCCGCTTCAGTGGTTGTTTGCCGACAGCCGCTGTCAAAATATATCAATGTTCATTATTTGGACACCGTTAACAGCCGTTCGCAGAATCCACATAGGTCAACAGTGATTTAACATTGTGGATTTTAATTTTTGGCGTCTTTAAACCGGCCGTCTAAATTCCGCAGGAAAATATTTGGCAACCTGTTTGACACTGTTTTTCATTATCGATAACTGTAAATTAGCTGCAAGCGTGTATTGAATTTTAATATATTGATTCAATGGCTTAATTATATTTCTCTTTATTTATAGCAGAGTTTGCATATAGAGCTTGCTGTATCAATTAACCTGCTGTGTCCTTCCGCTAAGCAAAATTGCTAGACGTGCGTCCTTCATCCGTCTGACTGTCCATCTGTCCTTGAGCGGTGGCATCAGTTTTATGCATTTTCAACTGTAGCTGTTGACTGACCTTAAAGCCCTTTAGCTAACTTTGTGTGTGTGCTTAACATTGACCGGTGTTGTTGTTTTTGGCTCACTTACTGTTAACTAAGTGTGCGTGTGTTTGTGTAAGGAGTAAATTAATAATAAATTAATGCAGTGTTAGCCAAAATGGGTGCTGCCCCAAGCTGTGCTTAAGGCAGACGAGCTTTTCGGCAGAATGTCATATTAAACATTTAATAAAACGAGTAGTTAATAGTGGCAAAGTTCCGAGTTTTCCTTGTTTGTTTTAAATCGTGGAAAATTTTATTTACACGCAAGTCACAACTTAAGTGAATCTAGCTGGAAAAGTTAAAAGTTCAAGTCAAATGCAAATAAAATAAAGCCAAACAACATATTTTCATTGAATTGAAATGAAATCTAACAAAAGGGACTTTTGTTTACTCTTAAAAAATTCTCTTAATTTTCTCGTCGCTCTCTCGCAAAATCAACAGTTTGCTTTTGTGCTCCGTGCAAAAGCTTCGGGAAAGCTCGGTACTCTGTGCTGCTAGAGATGCAGCATCGCGGCAGCCACAAGTTGCCTTCTCGACGTTTGCAACAGTTGCTGTTGAGTGTCTTTGAAAAGCGGACGTGGCAAATTAAAGGTAACGCAGCAGCGCGTTCAATTCATAATTCCTTAAATCCAAAAACGATTTTAGTGTGTCCAACACATGGTGTGAGAGAGAAAGAGAGCGAGGGAGAGGGAAAGAGAGAGAGAGAGAGTGTTGCAGCTTTAAACAAAAAGTAGACAACTCGGCAACTAGTTCAAGTGCAAGCCAAAATGTTGCACGCTGCAACAATGATGCCAACAAAGTTTTAAATTCCAAATTTGAATACGGAATGCCCAATAATTCAATTTAATTAAAGTGAAAGCTAATTAAATATACAAATTTTAAACTTAAAAGCAAAAAAAGCATTAAAAAAGTTGCCAATTCTGCATATTTATCATTTTCTCGCCAAAGTGTTGAAATGTCATAAATCATCAAAGTTTAAATCGTGTTAAGTTATTTTATAACATGACGCAAACAAAAAAAAAAAAAAAATACAACAAATAAGTGCTAACAAAAAAATATAAATATACCATATGTGGCAAGGAACAAATATATATGTATATACGCATATGTCTCACATGTAACGAGAAAATATATATTGTTATTTAAATATAAATATATATATATACATATATGTACTATATTAATTAATAAATTAAATAAATTTTAATTATTTGCAATTTATTTCACACGCTTTTCATTTTTGGTGTGTGTATTTTTTTGTATGTCGTTCATTTAATTTATTTTTCATGCCACATCAAATAAATTTGCGTGACTTCGGTTAAAAAAAACCACCAAAATAATAAAAAAAAAATGTAAGAAACAAGAAGCGACAACAACTGCTAAAACAGACCGCCCACAGCCTGCCTCCCCCCGGCCACTGTTTTTAAAGGTAGGTGTGCAAATTTTTGATTTGCGAATTGTGTAAAAAATATTCGCTTTCCACACACTTATTTGCATTTCAAAGGCGGCACTGCTTGTGTGTGTGTGTGAGTGTGTGTGTTTCTGTGTGTGTGTGTTTGTGTGTGTGTGTGTGGGCGAAAGTCCTCTTCTAATTTTTTGTCGTTTGTTTGGTGTTTTTTCGTGGGAATATCATAATCAAAACAATTTTTGATTGATGACTGTCTTTGCCTCTGTCTCTGTGTGGGTGTAATTAAATATACTCGTGTGTCAAATAAACACACTGATTGCTGGGTGAGCTCAGAAATGAGGTTTATTACAATTTAATTGTAAAATTACATAAGCTAATATACGAAATTTGGTTTCATTTTAAGTGAGTTCAACTCAAATGAAGATTCATCGTGTTTCGTTTGTTCACTTGCTATCAAAATAATTGTAAAAACAAATATAAAAATCAATAAGTTATTTATATTATCTAAATAGAATTTTTAAGTTTTAAGCTTATCAAGGTTTGCATAAGAAACGCTTAAATAAAAACGTATTAACAATTATTATTTTGTTACTTTTCGTCAAGAATTTGGATGAATCATTTCAATAGCCAGTTTTGTATTTGGTTACATAAAACAAAGAAAAAAACTTTCATCATAAGCAAAAAATAAAAAGAAAATTCGACGCAATTTGTGTGGCTTTTGTTATATTGAGTGCAAAATTCAAATTTTATAAAATGCAACAAAAGTCAATTAGGAGTTTAATTCCACTATATCAATATCTTTATAACAAACAGTTGTTTTATCAGGAAATATAATTTCCTTTTTTTTATGATATATTAAAATTGATTTGGGGAAAGCAAATATAAATTAAATCCACATACTTTTAAATTTTTGTTCGTATATATTTCTATTAATTGTCTTATTATTTTTTATAAAGATAAGCCGATTACCTCTATTATTTAAGCCAGGCGGTAAGTTTGGTAGTTTTTTAAAAATTATTTTCGCCTAATATCAGTTGGTAGAGAAAATTAAAAAAAAATCGTTAATTAATAAATTAATTAAAGTTGAGTATTTATGAATTTTAATATAAATAAATAAATAATAAAATGTGTAAGTAGGCAGAGAAATGGTAAATAAATTTCAATTGTGTCTGGTATTTTATTTTTTTTTTTTTTGCGGCTTGTCGCTTTACATTTCAATTTCCGTGCTGGAGAACGTAATAAAATTACAATTTAATGTTTTAATTATTAAAATACAAATTGAATGAGTTTAATTGACAACGTTGTTGTTTAACGCCCTTTCAGCTCGTTAAATAAATCAATTAAACCAATTTATGAGTCCAACTCCCACAGAAGGAAGCGAGCGCATTTCATATTTTCTAATATCCTTTGAGAGAGTTGTACACTTTTGCTGTGAAGTTTGTAACACATTCGAGGTATTCGATATATATTCTTGATAAACATAATAAAGAAATTTTTGAACATATATAATCAGAAAATTGTTGTAGTTTTCAGGTCGATTTTGTAAATTTCAAGACAATTTTTTACTGAGATGACATATTTTGTTGGCTGTCAAATTAAAACATTAGTTGTTATATTTAAAACTTTTAAAACTCAGCAGCGGTGGTTGGTAAGACTGATTTACTGTTGTCTGCAAGGGAATATCATCTTCGGCTTTTCACAGCTGGTCGTCCTTTCTGGTTTTCCTTTGCTTCTGTCGCCGGCACTGCCCTCATCTGCTGCTCGTCATTTAATTGGCCGTAAATGAATATCCTGACCAGACCAACAGCAGTGGCAGCTTCTTTAGCACCTGTCATCAGCATTAATGACCCCAATGCCACACTGGACCCTTCCCCCCTTGCCACATTGCCCCATATTCAACCGCCAATTCTCTCAATCTCAATCCTCTAATTTCTGTAGCATACTTTTCAGCACGCGCTTCGTGGCTTAAAGTTTTTAAATGCATCCGCTAAGCAAACAAATGCCGAGCATAAAAATTAACAAACTAGAAATCAACTTGTTTTAGTTTAAGTTTTTTTTTTACTACTTATGTATTTTTTTTTTTATATATCTATTTGCTAAATCTGCATGCACAGTTCGCTTTTGTTGCCGCTTTTAAAAGCACTTGACCGAGTTTTGGTTGGCCTGGCTTATGTTGGTACTTTGATTTTTAATACGACGTAAGCACAAATTTTATGAAACGGGGCTTCTACTTCAAAGAGACATGGTTTAAAAACACCACTTGGTACAATTTCCAAATCATCGCAATCTAAATCTAAATTAAGGCGAATGTGATTCATTTGCTATGTTTATGGCTCGATTGCCCTCAACTGATAACTTCCTTATGCACTTTCCCATTTTCCACATAGGGTATCTCCAAGTGCAGCACTCTCTACAAAATTGTTGCTAGTTTTAGTAGTTATAGTTGTTGTTTTGACTGCTGTGCGTATTATTTTTGTTTGCTGGCTTGTAAACGCACAGAACTGTAAAAAACCAAAAGCATAAAATGCTGGCTGTGCTGTAAAAAAAGATAGAAAAAAGTAAAAAAAGATAGAAAAAAATAGATAGGTCAAGTGGCGGGGTGGGTCACAGTTCAGCCAGTTCTGACAATATGCAAACAGTTGTTTGCAACTTGCCTCTTTCGTTTGACATTTACATTCCCAAGAAGAGTGAGTTTTTAAATTACAACATTTAAGCAACATTTAGTCACTAAAACTGAATTTAAAATTTTGTAATTTAGTTCTTCAGTCAGTATCCATCCATTTTTTTATTCAGATTTATTAGATTAAACTCTTTCAATACCAACCGTTTTTTGTTTATATTTTTATCATTTATAATATTAACAATAAATAATAATAAATAATAGTATATACTTCTTTTCTTGGAATTTTATTAAATTTAATAAAAATTAATTTTCTATAAATTCAAATAGAATATTAATAATAATTGTCGCCATTATGAGATAAATAATATCTCGCTATTTATTTATATATTTATCATCCTAAAATTCGAATTTTCTATTTAGAATACTCTTATATATTCAGTTTAGTTAATTAACATTTCATAGATAAGCTAAGTTTATATTTTTTCAATCAATTTCAAATGTGAATTTTGGCAATAAATCTAGAAAAATAGATGTATATTTAACAGATGGCTTCAGAGCACATCGCAGTTGAGCTCATTCGCCAACACATATATATATATATATATTTTTTAATTTGATTAAAATTTATTTTAGACAAATTTGAATAGATTTTCAAAAATAACTGTCGCTATTTGACAACAGACCAAATCGCCTGCAAATTCTGTTCAATTTTGTGTAGAAATTCAAACGAAATTCGCACACGAAATGGACTGTCGACTGAATAATGACGGCAGTTTGAGGATTTGGATGAAATACTTGCACTTTGAGGATTCGTCTACTCTCTGTAGTTGATCATCAAAGTGGACACAGTAGACGGTCCTTAGCGAGACGCTCCCGCTCCTGGAGCTGCTTTTCCTGCTGGCAATTGCGCAGAATCATCTGATTGTAGTAGAAACGGAGTTCAAGATTCTTGAGCTGTCGTTGCATCTGTTGCATGTAGGAATGCTTTCGCGTCGGAGGATGTCGTCTCAGCTGATCGCACATGACGCAATTGGTCCTGGGTTCTGGCTCTGGTACCGGCTTAGGCAGTTCCACTGGTGCTTCTTCTTTGATTTTCCTTGGTATCTTCTTCGATTTTTTAACTTTGGCTTGTGGTTTATCTTCTTGTGAAAGTTCCCCATCCGTCTGAAGCGATTCCATTATGTTTTTTAACTTTATAAGTTCAGAAAGCTGATCAGCGGATACCGGGTTCGTTTCCTTCTGCTCATCCGCGTTTTGCCGTACTTTTACTGCACCACGTTGAGTGTTGCCGGATTGATTGATGGTACTTGACGATAATAACTTTTGCAGATGTGTAAAAAGGAGTTCCTTATTAGACGTTGCCGAACCCCTTCGTTCAATTTTATCTTTTATTTTCGCATCCGATTTCTCACATGTTTTTAATAAACTGAGGTTTGTGTTCTTCAGGTTATATGGATTATTATATATGACATTTATGTAAAGCGAATACAGCTTAAATCTATTTTTGTGCTCTTTCCTGTCACCGAGTCGTGCAAATTTGTTGCCCTTTTTGAGTTTATCCTTAATTTTTTCCTCAGGAAAATGTGATTCTTCCTCAGGGCTTCCAAACGAAAGAACCTTTGCACTTATTAAACTAGAACTTCTATTTAACTTAAGATTCTCAGTTTTTGAAGGTATCTGCTTAAGTGGTTCAGGTTTTGTCGGCTCTTTTGTTATTGATAATGTGGATTTAAGTTGGTCTTCTTTTCCTGGAATTGATTGTATCTTTGTGCCAAGTTCAGATGTAAGTATTTTAAATTGTTCTTCAGTTGAATTCTCGTAGGAGTTCGCTTTTTCTATGTTTCCTGTTTCTTTTTCTTTATTCTGATCCTTCTGCTTTCGATGCTTAAGAAATCTTGTGGGAAGTTCACCCCTAAATTGGGGCTTGTTTGACATATCAATTGACGCTATTGTGTTATCTGAGCCTTGTTCATTCTCATCAAATTCTTTTTTCTGATTATGTCTTCTAAAGTGTTTTGATTTGAATACGGTTTTACTATCTACGTGTTCAATTTGTTTTCGATGTTGAGATTGACTTTTACGTTGCAGCTTAACTAACATATCAACTGACGCTATTGTGTTATCTGAGTCTTGTTCATCCTCAACATATTCTTGTTGCATGGTGATAGTTTTTCTCTTAGTTTTCCCCAATAATTTTCTCAACTTTCGTGAGTGATTTCCTGTTGTGTGATTGCCCCTTGACTTTTTAACTCTTGGCTTGTGTTTAAAGTTTGTATCTTCTGCCAGTTGTTGTTGTTTTGCAACCATTTCGGAATTGTTCGAAGATTCCTCATATATTTTTGTCCTAATCAGTCTTTGGGGAATGGGTTGAGATTGATGCTGCAATTGCAGCTGATTCAAACGGTTCAGTTTCTGTGTGATTTGCTCGAAATCATAGGGATTACTTGATTTCTGAAGTCTGCTCAAAGCAGCATCAACCTCAAGTTTCCGCGCGGAAAATTGTGGGTGTTGCGTGCGTTCATGTTTCCGATGCTTCACTGTACTGCCGCTCCATTTGCGACGAAAGCAATCCACAAATTCCTCATATATGTCATTTGCAGCACTCTCCGCGGATAGATTCGCTGCGTTTGTCTCGGGAGAGGAAAGCTGCCTGTTGTGGGTCAGCAGGTTGAGGAACGTTACAGCCTTTTTCTTCTTGGTCTGTTGCACAAAGTCAGCATGCTGCTCGATGCGGCGACTTGTGTCCCGTTGCCGCTTCATGCAGTCGCTGGAAAAGTGGCTCCAGTAAGCCTGGAACAGTGAATTCCTGCCATTGAACCAATCCATCTTGTTAATCAGCGGCCTCAGTTTACTTATCTTATTCGCCAGGCATCTCCGGTCCAGCAGCTTTGGGTTTAGACCATAGCAATCGCTGTTGCTTACCAGATTCTTGGTGCTCTGCAAAAGTTTCATCATTCATGATTTTACACTTGCAATTTTTAAAAGTTATTTTTTGTTTTTTCAATTGTATCAGATGTGTCTTGATATTTAAAATATGAGCTTGTCATTTTGTTAGAAAATAATATACAAAACTATCCTTTTAGCCCTGTTTTGAAGAAGACATTAAAAATTTTGTGGCGATTATCAGATTATTCTTTAACGAAACTAATGTGTGACATTCCCTAATCAAAGGATCTTCAAACTACGGCATACCGAAACAAAAGCTAACGTTGCAGTCGGACGTAACCGGCAGCGAAATACTATGATACCATTATTTGTGTGCAGCCAAGAAATACTGTCCAAGTTTGTCTCTCAGATTGAGGTAGATATAATATAGTAACCCTTCTTTAATGATTGACAACTGTATCTCTTGGGAGTGGGCGTGGTTGAAGAACAAGGTCAAAATTATAGTCCGAAAATCGGCATATGGGCATAGGTCGAACCTTCAAAATGCCATAACTTCGTCAAAACTCAACGGATTTTGAAAAGCAAGGGTGTTTTAATTATAGTTTGGCCTCTAGATCAATCGTACATTTAAAGTTGAAAACGTGATTTTGGGTCGGAACATAAGTCAAAATTATAGTCCGAAAATCGGCATATGGGCATAGGTCGAACCTTCAAAATTCCATAACTTCGTCAAAACTCAACGGATTTTGAAAAGCAAGGGTGTTTTAATTATAGTTTGGCCTCTAGATCAATCGTACATTTAAAGTTGAAAACGTGATTTTGGGTCGGAACATAAGTCAAAATTATAGTCCGAAAATCGGCGTATGGGCATAGGTCGAACCTTCAAAATTCCATAACTTCGTCAAAACTCAACGGATTTTCAAAAGCAAGGGCGTTTTAATCATAGTTTGGCCTCTAGATCAATCGTACATTTAAAATTGAAAACGTGATTTTGGGTCGGATCATAAGTCAAAATTTTAGTCCATTTTCAAAAATTATAGCCCGAAAATCGGAGTAAGGGCATATGTCGAACCTTCAAAATGCCATAACTTCGTCAAAACTCAACGGATTTTCAAAAGCAAGGGCGTTTTAATTATAGTTTGGCCTCTAGATCAATCGTACATTTAAAGTTGAAAACGTGATTTTGGGTCGGAACATAAGTCAAAATTATAGTCCGAAAATCGGCGGATGGGCATAGGTCGAACCTTCAAAATTCCATAACTTCGTCAAAACTCAACGGATTTTCAAAAGCAAGGGTGTTTTAATCATAGTTTGGCCTCTAGATCAATCGTGCATTTAAAGTTGAAAACGTGATTTTGGGTCGGAACATAAGTCAAAATTATAGTCCGAAAATCGGCATATGGGCATAGGTCGAACCTTAAAAATTCCATAACTTCGTCAAAACTCAACGGATTTTGAAAAGCAAGGGTGTTTTAATCATAGTTTGGCCTCTAGATCAATTGTACATTTAAAGTTGAAAACGTGATTTTGGGTCGGATCATAAGTCAAAATTTTAGTCCATTTTCAAAAAATATAGCCCGAAAATCGGCGTAAGGGCATAGGTCGAACCTTCAAAATGCCATAACTTCGTCAAAACTCAACGGATTTTCAAAAGCAAGGGCGTTTTAATCATAGTTTGGCCTCTAGATCAATCGTGCATTTAAAGTTGAAAACGTGATTTTGGGTCGGAACATAAGTCAAAATTATAGTCCGAAAATCGGCATATGGGCATAGGTCGAACCTTAAAAATTCCATAACTTCGTCAAAACTCAACGGATTTTCAAAAGCAAGGGCGTTTTAATCATAATTTGGCCTCTAGATCAATCGTACATTTAAAGTTGAAAACGTGATTTTGGGTCGGATCATAAGTCAAAATTTTAGTCCATTTTCAAAAATTATAGCCCGAAAATCGGAGTAAGGGCATAGGTCGAACCTTCAAAATGCCATAACTTCGTCAAAACTCAACGGATTTTCAAAAGCAAGGGCGTTTTAATCATAGTTTGGCCTCTAGATCAATCGTACATTTAAAATTGAAAACGTGATTTTGGGTCGGATCATAAGTCAAAATTTTAGTCCATTTTCAAAAATTATAGCCCGAAAATCGGCGTAAGGGCATAGGTCGAACCTTCAAAATGCCATAACTTCGTCAAAACTCAACGGATTTTCAAAAGCAAGGGCGTTTTAATTATAGTTTGGCCTCTAGATCAATCGTACATTTAAAGTTGAAAACGTGATTTTGGGTCGGAACATAAGTCAAAATTATAGTCCGAAAATCGGCGGATGGGCATAGGTCGAACCTTAAAAATTCCATAACTTCGTCAAAACTCAACGGATTTTGAAAAGCAAGGGTGTTTTAATCATAGTTTGGCCTCTAGATCAATTGTACATTTAAAGTTGAAAACGTGATTTTGGGTCGGATCATAAGTCAAAATTTTAGTCCATTTTCAAAAATTATAGCCCGAAAATCGGCGTAAGGGCATAGGTCGAACCTTCAAAATGCCATAACTTCGTCAAAACTCAACGGATTTTCAAAAGCAAGGGCGTTTTAATCATAGTTTTGCCTCTAGATCAATCGTACATTTAAAATTGAAAACGTGATTTTGGGTCGGATCATAAGTCAAAATTTTAGTCCATTTTCAAAAATTATAGCCCGAAAATCGGCGGATGGGCATAGGTCGAACCTTCAAAATTCCATAACTTCGTCAAAACTCAACGGATTTTCAAAAGCAAGGGTGTTTTAATCATAGTTTGGCCTCTAGATCAATCGTGCATTTAAAGTTGAAAACGTGATTTTGGGTCGGAACATAAGTCAAAATTATAGTCCGAAAATCGGCATATGGGCATAGGTCGAACCTTAAAAATTCCATAACTTCGTCAAAACTCAACGGATTTTGAAAAGCAAGGGTGTTTTAATCATAGTTTGGCCTCTAGATCAATTGTACATTTAAAGTTGAGAACGTGATTTTGGGTCGGATCATAAGTCAAAATTTTAGTCCATTTTCAAAAATTATAGCACGAAAATCGGCGTAAGGGCATAGGTCGAACCTTCAAAATGCCATAACTTCGTCAAAACTCAACGGATTTTCAAAAGCAAGGGCGTTTTAATCATAGTTTTGCCTCTAGATCAATCGTACATTTAAAATTGAAAACGTGATTTTGGGTCGGAACATAAGTCAAAATTATAGTCCGAAAATCGGCATATGGGCATAGGTCGAACCTTAAAAATTCCATAACTTCGTCAAAACTCAACGGATTTTCAAAAGCAAGGGCGTTTTAATCATAGTTTGGCCTCTAGATCAATCGTACATTTAAAGTTAAAAACGTGATTTTGGGTCGGATCATAAGTCAAAATTTTAGTCCATTTTCAAAAATTATAGCCCGAAAATCGGCATAATGGCATAGGTCGAACCTTTAAATTTCCATAACTTCGTCAAAACTCAACGGATTTTCAAAAGCAAGGGCGTTTTAATCATAGTTTGGCCTCTAGATCAATCGTACATTTAAAGTTGAAAACGTGATTTTGGGTCGGATCATAAGTCAAAATTTTAGTCCATTTTCAAAAATTATAGCCCGAAAATCGACGTAAGGGCATAGGTCGAACCTTCAAAATTCCATAACTTCGTCAAAACTCAACGGATTTTGAAAAGCAAGGGTGTTTTAATCATAGTTTGGCCTCTAGATCAATCGTACATTTAAAGTTGAAAACGTGATTTTGGGTCGAAACATAAGTCAAAATTATAGTCCGAAAATCGGCATATGGGCATAGGTCGAACCTTCAAAATTCCATAACTTCGTCAAAACTCAACGGATTTTCAAAAGCAAGGGTGTTTTAATCATAGTTTGGCCTCTAGATCAATCGTACATTTGAAGTTGAAAACGTGATTTTGGGTCGAAACATAAGTCAAAATTATAGTCCGAAAATCGGCATATGGGCATAGGTCGAACCTTCAAAATTCCATAACTTCGTCAAAACTCAACGGATTTTCAAAAGCAAGGGTGTTTTAATCATAGTTTGGCCTCTAGATCAATCGTACATTTAAAGTAGAAAACGTGATTTTGGGTCGGAACTTAAGTCAAATTATAGTCCGAAAATCGGCATATGGGCAGATTCCAGATTTATGAAGGGTGTTACTAGTAATATACCTTGCAAATTTGGTGACTTAAGCTTTTAAATTGCTTGAGATTTGTGTGGCATATTCCGATCTTTGAAGGACATCGCCAACAACCTACCAACCAAAATTGGTGACTTATACCTTATACCTTCGGTATCATAGTATAACAAGTGTGGATAGATAAATGTCATTATTTATATGTTAGTTAAAATATAAATCGTACAATAAAAAAATTTCGTTTGTCAAACTTTAAAATGAGCGGTAAGTGAATTGGTTCGAATAGTCCATGCGAACTAGTTCAATTACAACTCAGATTAAAGCTTGTAAACAATGCTCGTTAAATTGTTGTAGCTTCATCTTGCTATCTAAAACTATTTGGCAATCGCTGAGCATTTCGTCTGCAAAATGTGTGGCAATCCTGGAGTTGAGTGCTTAACACATTGGGCTGAAGCCGTTTTCACTGCGGAGAAGCGCGTCCAACCTTCTCGACCAGAAGCTGACGATTTAATAGCCTCGCATGGTTAAAATATAGCATAATATTTTTGCTATAAATCAATAAATAAAACAATATATACTACTTTATTATATATTCGTTGAGAGTTGTCTCTTCGTGTCTCACTTGCAATTTTCCTGAATTTGAATTTGTTGTTTTAATTGATATATTTTTAAGTGTAGGAGCTCGAATAAAATTAGAGGATTCTTTAATGTTAAACGATAGCTTGCACTTACCTTAAATTATGTATATATATAAATGCATTTTGTGTAAATGTGTGTTTACTTTGCACATCTTATATAACTTTTTGCTAGGCGGTAAAAATTTATGATAATGACAGCTGTCTGCCTTGGAAAACGTTTTGTTTTTCCACTATTCTCGTTGCAGCGAGCCACAAGTCCATAAAACACACTCATAACTACTTATATTAATATCACAGACTCACTAACACATATGTTTATTTCTATGCACATTGCATTCACAAGTGCGTGAATGAATGTAAAATAATATTTGTTTGTCTCTGCCTTGAATTAATGTACTTCTATGGAAAATGCTGCTGCGCTTTAAAGCTACACTTGATTTCACTAGAATTGTTATTAATTCATTTATATTTATCATTTCACAATTGTGTATAAACTTAACATCAAGGTTTATTTAAACACAAACACCCTCGGTCAAAAATTAAAATTGAAATAAATAAATGTGTTGTTTTAATTATATTATCAGTTATCAAAGCCAGGCACAACTTAATCAATTAAAAAACAGAAGAAACCCAATTTAAATCACGACGCAGAAATTCTTTTGCAAGAGTTTAATTTTATTGATTTTATTTAATTTTATTTTAATTTAAATTTACACAAATCATTTAATTTAAAGCTATGAACATGTGCATAATGGAAATTCAGAGTTGCCCTATGCTAAACATGACCATGTATGGACATAAGCAAAAGCCTCATTGATTTCATAGTGAGAAAGAGAGATGGCATATACATACATGTATGTGTGCACTTAAATCAAACGGGACAATTCAGCAGAATACTTGTGTTAAGCTCGTCGGCGAGCATCGATACTTTTTAGCTGATTTTTAACATCGGACTAGTGAGCATTCAGTAAAATTAAAACTATTTCCTTTCAAACAATAAGACTAAGTATCATTAAGCATGTTTATGTTAAGTATTCGGCAGTGTTTAATTAACAGGCAGCTGAACAAACGGCATCGAGTCCTACACACGCACAATTTCTTGACATAGTGTATATTGCGATGTTTGTTGTGGCAGCATCTAATTTATTTATTTATACTAGAAGCGTCCGTCGTGTGCATAAAAAGCATATCGTATATACAAGCGCAGGTGCTGTTAACCATTTTTTTTAGCATTGTTTTATTTTTTATGAGTTGGATTTTGATTGCAGAAGCTGGAGCAGTATACGATACTTTCTGAATTGAAATTTTGTTGGATTCAATGGCAGCACTGGCGATAAACAAAACTGAGGCCAAAACGAACTATAAACAGGCGCTGCTCGTTTATTAGTAATTAATTTCAGTAATAACAGCAGAAAGGTAAAAGTCAGCAGCGCGTGGACATGTTAAATAAACATTAAATAAGTGAAAGACTATAAAAAACTGCAAACGTAGCAAAAAAAAATAAATAAAAAATGTTTTCACATAGCGACAAGAAAATTGAATATTATTTGTGAGTTAATTGAGCTCATATTTGAACTTACTTTAAATTAAATTATTAATTTAACTAATGGTTGCAATTTGCAATTGTTCGGCTTTTATCAATTACAGCAAATAATATTAATATTTACTATTCTCAAGCATTGCTGCTGCACTTTGAATGCCATTCAAGCACATTCTTCTTCTTGAACGTGCTTATTTAATGGTATATTTTGCTTTGAATTCTTTCATCTATGCCAAGCTTAACAGCGTACTGTAATGTGAAGACAGCTGAAAGCATAATTGCAAACAATTAGCATGTCTATGATTGACCAAGGGGAATGCAGCAGTCAGCTGATCGACCTTCAAATACCATGAATTAATCCTCTGAAGAGATGTTAAATAACATCCATATGTTAAATTGCATGATCTGCTTAAGTGTTAACATTGAACGCGTGCATTTGAAATATGAATTAGTTCAAATAAAGCAGTTCACATTATTTACTCATTTTGTTCAAATGTGTAGCGATAACTACTTTTGGTCGTTTATACCCGTTGTATTATAGCTACAGGTGTGTTGTTGTCTATCAGTCCTTCAGGACTGCTATCGGATTTGCTTTGTTGTGCAGAAATTCTGCAATCATTAAGCCTGGCCATAAAACCGTGAATCGTTTCGCATTACAGATTGCCATTACCCCGAAATAAGTGCGCAAATATGTACATAGGAACTCAAACTCACATACATACATGCGTATGTGTGTGTATGTATTTACTTACAAGGCAGTAGGTTACGCACTTGGAATTCAACTTGACTACGCATATTATCTGGTAGACAAGCGCGCCTGAGTGGGTTCAAAGGAGCGAGCTGACTCGGACTCTCTGGCTCACATTTTCTATGGCTTCTCCTGTAGTTTGGGTGTGGCTTGTAGCTTATGCGCAATTAGGCAACCGATGAACTTGGCAACGTTATTAAAATAGCATACACATACATATATAAGCAGACTGTGTTCTGTGCGGGGACAGCTGTTTATAGATCTGGGCACAACAAAAAATAATACACGGCTGCTGCTACTACAACAAGTTGCTCGTGTCCCATGGCCATAAATCGTATTGTATACACACTAAAATCCTAACTCAACAGCACACAGCACATGTTTTCAGTTTTCACTTTGACTTTTGTTATAACCCCTCCACGAGGCATGCGAAAATGTAAATAATTTTTAATTTTCGGCCAAATTGCCACGATTTGCTAATTTTAGGCAAATATTACTCGCAGGTGCTTGATATTTAGGCTGCTTGCAAATGCAACGTCTGCTTAGCCTTGTCCCACATTTGGAATATGTGTATCTCCTTCAGACTCTTAGAATATTTGGAATGTAATTCCTACACTCAACGAAAGAATTATCTAAAATTCCTGTACACATTTAATGCAATCCCAATAAATTTAATTTTCTATAGATATTTTTGTAAGCTAAGTTGCACATAATATATTTTGTCACACTCACTAAAGGGGTATTTACTCGTCGATCAAGCTCGTTTTCTGCTGACTCATTTTCAGTACACTTCAGTGTTCATACATTTTTGATTGAGTTTTTAATGTGCTGTTGGCAATTTAAGCAGCTTGTGAGACATGAGTTTAATTTCATTTGTGTGCATTGAGTAAATCAAAATGACTTCAAGAGCATTAAAATATACTTGCAATATGGAATTATTCATAGTAATTGAGGCTGGGTTGGAAATTAAATACAATATAATACAATACACACACAATTGGGAAACGTAGTTAATTATTGTAAGGTTTCACAGCAAAGATACTGAAGTAAACAACGTTGTTTACCCAACGGCAAATGTAAATACGATGGAAAAATTTCTATATATATATTGATATATATATATTTATCTGGCTGCAAGCAAAATATACCCATATGTGCTAGAAATCTCTAAGCCAGCACTTAAAATTTTTTTGTATTTTTGCAGATCCCCAGCTTTAAGTTGCCAAATGTTTTTGCATAAGCAGAGCCAGGGAAAATAAAATCAAATCACACATAAGCAACATTAATGCCCAACACAAATAACAGAACACACACAGAGAGAGAAAACAACAAATGCCCCAGAAACAAACTTACACGAAAATGGGGAAAAAATGGGGATAAAATGAACCACATACTGGTCTTCTAGTCTGGCCTTCAGCTCCTGGATAAAGTTGGCCAAGTTATGCCAAATTGGCAGCCTCCAGTTATTAGCCTTGGGCAAAGAAATAAATTCAAGTATTTTTCAATGCGCCCACGTAAAATTTATTCCTTCAACTTTTCTTCATCTTTCCATTTTCCTGCTATTTGTCTATTTATTAATATTTTTATATGAAAAGAAATTCTCAAGTGGTTTAGACTTTATATCACAAAAAAATGCGTTTGTTGCTTTAATCTAATTTGATTGTAAGCAAAGGTAATAAAATATGTTAAAAGAAAACAAATTGAAATTTTCAAACCTAGATTTCCATTTTTGCGGGTTCAGCTTTAAGTTACAAAGTGTGAAAATTAACTTAAGTTTTGCTTAAACTTGGTCGTTACAAATATAAATTTCTTAAGACATTAAAAAATAATAAATAAATAAAAATAATGGGAGGAAAGTTTTCCGTTGGAAATTATTTAATTAAAAACCGATCGCTGGTTATATTATTATTATTTTTTTTTTAACATTTTGTGACCTTTCTTGGCAATAAATAATTTTTCTATAATTATAATTTATAAAATTATTTTTATAAATCCTTACAAAACAGCCACATTAAAAGCCCAACACTTTCGAAGTAGTAAGGTTTTTATTTGTGTTCCTACAGGTCCATAAATAGGCCTACAATTTACAGTATTAAGAAATAACGGTATTCAACAAAGATAGGAAATATAAAAAGTTTCAAAGGTATTTTGAGAGCAGCTGTATTCGAATAATAAGCTGAGGTCGAGAGGGAATCTGCTGCCAGTTTGGCGATTAAAAATCAATTTGTTAACCTATGAACAATCGACAGCTGCTTGTGGCGCCCCAAAACCCATCGAAAGTCCAGTTATGAGTCAAGTTTGGCCGAGTTTGCAACAAGAGTCATTCAAAACTTTGACGCCCCGCAGTATGCAGCATTAATTGTCGCAGTCGCCGTGTGGCAAAGATACAAAAAAATTAATAAGCGCAACACGTGCAGCGGTTTTGCCAGTAACAAATAATACAGAGAAGCTTCGTTTTCTTATTACCACGATGGGGCAGGATAAGGCAGGAAAAAGAGGGTGTGGCAGAGAATGGGTCAGACGAAGAATGGGCCACCATTCAGGTTCAGGGTGCCTGGATCAGGGCCAAGGAGAAAGTTTGTGTTGAACGAGACGGCTTTGAAGTCTAATAGGATTAGCCCTACCGACCGCCCACTACTTAGTGGGCGTGTCTGTATGCCACAAATAAACGGCAGCAGTGGGTGTGTGTGCGTGTGTCGATGTGTGTATGCGTGTCTGTGTTTCTTGGGGTGTTTTATCTGTGGCTAGCCAAGCAATCCGATTGATATAAATAATATTAATAATGCAAGGCAAATATTTTGCAAGCAAATTGTAGCTGAATTTTATTATTGCGGTATATGTATACGTATATATATGAGTATTGGGTAAATAAGAGTGATTTTCATCTTCCTAGGGAGTTCCTAGCCAACCGTGCGATCATTGAACTTAATCGTCAAATCAGTCTTGGCCATGTTTGTGAAGGCGCCAACGAGTTCGGTGAGATTTGCGTTGGGCAAACGCCTGTCGAAGGGGAAGCCCATGGTGCGCCTATCCGGGTACAGCTTGTCCTTGAGTCCACAGAAGGAGTACGCCGTGCTGCAGGCATCATCCGGTGCGCTGTGTGTGTTGCACAATTATTATTATTATTCTTTCATCAGCAATTGCCAAACATAGTTGAAAAAAAGTGGCCACTCACTTGCTTGTCTGCTCGACGGAGTCGTTGCTATAGTCCGAAATCATGACAAACAAATCAAATTGCATTCCCTCCGGCTTGCCCTTGGGCAACAGCAGATGCTGCGGCCAGCCGCAGCCGCAGAAGCGGAAACGGGCCAATTCATCCGCTGCCGTCGGCTGGTAGTTGGCGCCCACTGCGCGGAACGAGCGCTCAAATGGAATGGCCACCGAGGACTCCGTCGATTGGCGGCGGATCGTATTTTCGCCGGGCACCACTGTAAGGACACAATAAAATTGGTCGAAATAAACCCAAAAGTGTTTTAAGAATCACATTGAAATTTTAGGAATAGGTTTAGATGATATTTTCCTCAATTTATTATTATTTTTATTTACTCACGGTTTACGGTAAATTTGTCCATTTCAATGGCCATGAGACGCTGATCCTCGAGACGCAGTGCCTCATTGCGCTCATCGGTCTTGGGGCAGATGAAGATGCGGCAGGTGCCGGTGCGTCTGGGGCCAGAGTTCATCACATTGAAGGTGTAGGTGAAGGGTGCGTTCTGCAGATGCCTGAATGAGGCAGACACATTGTCATCCTCCACGGGTCCAAAGTCCAGGCCAGCAGCCAAATTGGTCACCGACTTTTGCCAGTAGGTGAGCAGCACATTTGGGCGAGCATTTGCTGCACCCAATTTAGCTTCCACATGGGTCACATTGACACCTGGGAACTCCAACTGGGCGTTATTGTAGACCGGAAGCAGCGACTTGTGCTTGTTGAAAATGACATCGATGAATCCGTGCCATCTGTAGAAGATCGGATCACGCATTGCCGTCGTCACATCGCCCATAACGCCAAAGTCCTCCAAGTGCCGGAAATCGGGATCGTGGGCAAACGAGATAACCGTATGGCCTTGATTGTGCAGATTGCCATAAAACTGGCTATTCACGGAGAGCGTTGGCGACGCCTCAATCATATTGCCCAGTATATCAATGCCCCGCTGCTCGTCCAGCGGAATACGCTGTCCCTGAGTCTGTGTTCGAAAGGGATATCAATCATCCATCAATCAAAGGTTCTTATGATTCTCCTTGTGTAAGATTTGTGTTACTTACATTCTCCACAAAGCCCTGATCGATGGCGGCCAGGATGCGATCACGCCAACGTTCCAATTCGGAAATCTCAATGCTGCCATCCGGGCGATCCACGTCGCGGAGTAGCTGATTGGAGGTGCGTGCCGGATATGTGCGATTGTTGACGCTTGACAGAATCTTGGGGAAGTAGCCCTCGACGACCTCTTCGCGCAGGTTGTTGAGTGGCGCCACACGCTTCAAATTGTTGCAGATACGCTCCACATTGTAACGGGCGATCAGCTGATGGTGCATGTAGTAGAACAGTTCGCCGCGACGATCCTTGTTGACCACCTCCATGGGTCCGCTGGCCGGATAGACCAAATGCCAATGCCAGTGATGGCTGTTGACGCCAATGTCCTCGCGGAAATAGGCCAAGCGCTGCTCCTCCTCGCGATTGGAGGCCGTATAGTTGATAGGTATCTCCAGAACGGGGCGATTGCCGCTCCTCACAATCACCGCTGACTCCTGGCGAGCATCCTACACGGAAATTTGCATGTAAGAATTATGTTAGTTATGATTCTTGTATTGAGCGCTTACCAGAAATGCGGAGGGCTCAATAAAGTTGCCGGGGAAGATCTGGGAGATGTTGGGAATGGGCACAGTGCGTGTATCCGGACGATGGGCAACAGCTACCGCGTAGCTGTACTGGAACATCACAGGATTCACGCGATCCCTGCAACAAAGACAATTGTGTCATTCAAATATTGTACCAAAATTTTAAAAAGTAACTGCAAATTTACTTCGTGTAGGCGGCAAGTGAGACGAATTGTTGCAAATTGGGCGCATCCAGATAAATTTGAATTAGTTTACCCGCGATCTCTCTGTGGCGAGAGTTAAACAACGAGAATTGATCCTTGCGACCCAGCTTTGCGGCAAAGTCGAGATTCGGTACTTTACTCAACTCCCGCAACGGAATTCTGGTTTCGACATTCTGACTGAAACGGGTCGAAACCTCCGCCGTATTGTTGCGATACCGATCGGTATAGAAATTATCGGGCAGATCGAAGACAGTCTTGCCATTATCACGAGTAGTGAACACTGGCTCCAGCGGACGCTGGAACAACAGCTCTAACGCTTTCAAATCCGTATTCATTTCGGTAAGGTTTGCCAAGATTTTGCTAAGACAAGTTCAAGTTGTTCTCCTCACGAGCTGTTGCAGCGCACTGTGAAATTTGAACCCAGCGAGTGTCGTTTTTATAGCTCCTCAACTCAGTAACCACAAATAAAATATAAACATTTATCAGGTCTTTTATTATTGTAAGTTAGCCACAACAATTTTGTTAGAATACCCCTACTTCCGATAAGCAGTATCACTAATAAAAGTGCAAGGGTTTGTCGACTGTGATATGTACACATATGTATCACATCATATACATATGTAGTGCATAAATAAGTGCTTACTAATATGTTTAACAGTCTTATCTTTTATTATTTCACATGTTCCCACAGTGAAAATTGATAAGAAAAAAATGCTAATGTTGAGGGAAGCATGTGTTTGGTTTACGATATCGCAATTAGTGTCGATATATAAGCTATGCTTTGAGCGTAAAATAATTCATGTCTCTATTAACCAAAAATAATTAAAAATTAATTAAAAATTTATTATATAGATAATACTTACATATTTATTAAAATTCTTATATGCCGACAACTCTCATATTTTAAAAGAAATCTTAATGAAGCTCGGAAAATATTCTTAGGAAGTCAACAACTATTTCATAAAGTTGCTTTAGGAACAATCGGTCGGCTATCTTGATTAATTATAAACCCTTAACTTAAGCACTTTGAAAAACAGAGTTAAATTCTGTTCTTTGGAATAGGAAATTACTTTCATATATTTATTGAAAAATCAAAAATTGTTATATTTTAACTAGCATGACAAACTGAGTTTAAATAGGAAAAATCATGAATCCCAATGAATGCACTGGAACTTAAAGGGTTCAACGTTCGTTTGGCAAAGAAATAAGCATAATATTTATGAATAGCCTCAAGGTCAACGGACATTGGGATTATAATGCTGAATATTGTGGTAATCTTGCCTTTGTTGATCTGCTTGGGGCATTATTGCAATAAGTAGAACCCTATTCAGCGCCCTCAATGAATTGGGCAACACGCATATGTATTTGCAACAGGCCTGTGGCACAAATAGTATTGCGTATTATTTGACTTATGCGTAAGGCATAAAAAAAACACTTACACACTTTTCCTTTAGAGAAAAAACAACTTTGGCGAATTTAAACATTTGTGCAAATGATTTTTTGACGCTTCGTGATCAGAGCAAAAACTTTTGCCATTGTCAATAATAAATGTAAGTTCGCCAAGGCGTTCAAATGTGCACGCATTAATCTGTGAAATTGACAGCAACAGGAGCAGGAGTCTGGTGGCACAATGTGCGTGGTTGTGGCAGCAACACGCAGTGGGCTAACTATAGGAAAAAACCAAACAAATCTATGTTTTTTCTAAAAAAAAATCTCAAAGTGAGAGTTGATAAAATTAAGTAATCAATTTGAGTTTCTTAATTATTTTTAACAATTTTTATTTATTACATTTAATTATAAAATTAATATACTTATGTTTGGATTTCTCACTAATCGTATTAATTGTCATTTAAATAAATATGTGCTTTTAAAAGAAAAATAATGTTAATTGTTTTTTTTTTATTAAGCACGACTTAAATTTTGATTATCGATAAATTAAAATAATTTTTAATTATTAAATTATTTATTTTGAAATTTTTAGATATATATTTAATATTTTTAAATATTATTATTATTTTAAATATATGTAAATGAATATTTTAACAGCTGTTTAAATAATCGGATTTTTGTCCAGTACTTGCTCCACTGTGCGAGCCTTGACTCGCTTCAGCGTCAGGGCCAGTGAGTTGGGAAATTCGAAAGATGATTTTCCATCATTTTGCCCACAACATGGAAATGACTTTTTACATGAAAGTTGAATTTACCGATGTTGCTGCTGTCTCTTCCTCTATTGTCCATACATACTTACAATATGCAAAGTAATATTTCATCGGGAACGTCCTTAAGCTACATTGACAATGCCTTATCTGGCAATAATTAATTATGTAAAATGTATTTTTCATGCCAGTCTGTAATTGAAAAGCCACTGAAAACGCGAAACGAAAAGCTTGAAAAACTTTCAAATCTTGCTAGGCAAAATATGCTGAAGTTTTTTATGGCATGCCACAAAGTTTGGACTCCGAACTTTTGGGGTAGGTTGATAAAAAGGAAAGTCGGCCCGTTCATCCTATGCTATATAGCAACTCGTAAAATTATCGTTGAGGGTTGCTTTAATTATGAGTTGAGCAGTTCCGCCAACAGTTGGATAATGCCTGAATCATTTTGCTGGATTCCGTTGTTGACGGCCGAAGGGGGGCTGACAGTCGGAGGGGAACCCGGTTGTTTGGCTAACCACAGGAATTTGCGGACGGGGCTTATCAATATTGGGTTTGCTCGCTTTAGCAGTAACCAAGTGCAAAAACAAAACTCATTAATAATTCGAGCTTTTAAGCTAGTTGCAAATTTTCAACAGGTTAACAGAGCTAAATTAAACATGCACCAAAATGCTGAATTTGACGCAAAGAGTTGCAAATACCCTTGGAAATGGTATGGAAAATGCTGCGTAGGAGAAATGGGTATTAGATTGTTATTAAGATCTAAGCTTTATTCGCTCCGTTTACTTTTAATTAAAAACTAAAAAATGTTACGAAATTCAACTAAAACGATAGTCAGAATATAGCAATTTTTTTATGCAGCTTAAAGCAACATAAGGGTTAATATTCTTATAATATTTATCTGATTTAAATTTGTTTGTCAGCAATTTTAATGTTAATTTTAACAGCAACATGATCAGAAATCTGGTTGTAAGCATTAATCCCAAAGTTGAACTACCATTTTGACAGCAACAGCAGCTGGATTCCAGCTAACTAATTGTTGGCAGCTCAGTTCTAGCCAAGTTGGTAAGACGTTACAGGCACAGAGCACTGATTTACTTAATTGACCTAATGAAATAATCATAGACATAACAAATTGTAAATTGAAACTTAATAACTAGAGAATGCCAGCAGCAAGCAGCAGACACCAACCACAACAAAGGCTCAAAGCATCCAGAGGAGCAATCAAAGCCAGTCAAATTGGTAGTACTCAAAAGGAGATTTAATGCGACAGCCAAACTTGTTGCAAACTTTGTTAAAATCAATGCTGACAGCAGTTACTACTATTGTTACCCGTAAGCTGACAGCCCAGTTTACAGCATGGGTCTTGAACTGAGCACATATAAATCTCCAAAGGCTAATTAAGAACCAGTTGCAGACAACAACATTACAGCTACAACTACACTTAGAAAATTACAGATAGAAATTTAAAATTTACAAATAATTTCTGATAATTAGAAATGCATATTTAAGAATAGATATAAACACATTAGAAAATAACCTTGCGTTTTCGAAACACACATTCTGAATAGTGCGATGGCGATTTTTTAAATTCAAGTGCACTTTTTTTGTTCACAGTGTAAAACAGATGTGGAAAGTGCACAAATGAGAGCTGAAAAAAATCTTTTGACAAAGTGGCTCCGACAAATGGAAAGGGGAAATGGGAAATGGGTTGTGGACTGACAGTCGAATGTGCATGGATAACACTATTAATTACCAGTTACCATTTACCAGCTACGAGTTGCCAGTTGGCTGTTGGCTGTTAGCTGTTGGCTGTTGTCTGGTGCCAATTGTCGTTGGCTGTACAACTGTCAAACGCCATGTGGCAGCAGACAATGGCTCTGTTAGCCAAGTTAGTGATTGCAACAATGTGTGCGAATGCTGTGTGTGAGTGCGAGTGTGTGTGTGTGTGTGTGTGTGTGTGTGTTTGCAAAGGTAATTGAACAACATTTGTTGAATGGCTTGTAACAAATTGCCGCAGAATGAAAGAGTGACAGAGATGGAGACAGCGACAATAACAACAAAAATGGAGACAGAGAGAGGGAGAGAGCGACAGTCGGAGCGTGTCTAAGTGTTGCAACATCAGGTGTGGCAACGGTGTTGGCATTGTCAACGCCAGACAGGTGCCCGATTTTTCTGTAATATTAACTTCAGACCCATTTTTTCGTGTCTGTGTCTGTGTCTTTGCGACTGTCAACATTTGGTGCCCATCAAAGAACACATCAAAATGGATATTAAAGTGTAACAAAATTGAGTACTAACAAAAATTGACTTCTGGAAAATGTAATCATATTTCTGGGTCTTATATCTATATCTGTCAGTTTGTCGAGGAACTGAGAGTGTGGTTAAGCAAGCCAAAATAGAATTATTTAATTATATAATCTTGCTAATAAGCTTAAAATATGTTCTCAATTGCAGTCGTCTGTCCATCAGATTTGAGATCTGAGCAAATTGCAAAGAATACGATTAAGTAGTGAATTTCCATGGAAATCAGTAAATTATAAATTAAGCATATTTATAAATTTATATATATATATATAAATTTAATTTTCAAATGCCTCGCAGTGTTTAACACAATTTTCACTATCAATTTGAAGCCACTTATCCAATCTAGATTTTTCTGCAGATACTAATATAAAAAACAGTTTTACTTCGTTAATTTAAAACAATATTTAATTAATCACAAACAAGTTGAAAATATCAAATCAATACCGAATTTGAAATTACTTTTATTTTTACAATTCGTTGTCTTGCATTGAAGCTTTATTTATTTTATTTGACATGTATATTTTTGTGGAATCCCCATAATTTAGGCATCCTTGCTTTTTTTCTTGCCACTGCTGGTCTGCTGCACATTGGCCACAATGTAGCCTTTGAATAGAGCCGCTTGCTTGCTGAGATAGGTGAATTCTATATGAACTGGCGTTTCTATTGTGACAGCTGGTAACAGACTCAGGTCCAGACGAAAGCCGCGCATGTTGTAGGCTTTGTCTTGCTTCAAGGGGCAGTGCTTGGGAAAATTGCTGTAACGGTCAAGTATGTCGCGTATGATGCGCAACAGGGTCGCTTGATTCTTATTGGCGAGCAACTGGCAGCCATCTGTGGTCACATTGAGCAGCACAAAGTCCTGAGTGCGGCGTGGCAGCACAATGATTATGTTGAAATCATACGCCTCCAGTGGTTCGAACAGCACAAATTCCATATGCAACGTGCGGCGTTTCGGATTCTTGCTGAGACCGCAGTTGACGCTGGCCAGGCTTGCATGGTTGCTTCGGATGCATGTAAAGTTCTCGAACTGCAGCTCAAGGTCATTCTGCACTTATACATTCAAGTTAATCCACATTGACATTATACACACAAACACACACACACTCATAACGCATACGCACCTTGGCCGCAGCCTGATGATGAGCCAGTAGATGCCACAACACGAGGACATAAATTGCGAAGGACGTTGCGTACATTTCGGAGCTCTGCTTGAAACTAAACCCATTTAGGAAAACAAAAGCAATTGAATTGTTAATTCACTCGTTAATCAACATCTGAAAATAATCCCAGCTACTGAGGCTTGACTAATGGTGCAATCAAATATAAATATTATTTGATGGCAATAATACAAATTAAGGTTGAATGGGTATTACAAGTAGATTGTAGCAGATGACCTGAGAGAATTTAACTATTGCAAACAATTAAAAAAAAAATGAATAAATGTTTATATATTTTTTCTTTTTAATTTCTAGTTTATTGCGTAGTGCTATTTTTATTCTATGGATATTTTAACTAGTAAATTTTTAAATTAATTATTTGTTCGTTTGAGTTTTATTTTTGATTGCTTGACCAAGAATTTTATCATTTTTAAGGGTATCTAATATTTGGCATTTAATGATTTTAGTATATTTTAATGTTTTTATTTAAGCAGTTTAAGCTTATACGCATATTTACGTCCGTATGTTTGTATTTAAGCAGATTAAGCTTAAAGGCAAACTACCAAATAATTGCATTCATCGATAAACATTTTCAGTTGCCACAATTTTTCACAAATAATAATAAAAGCGTGTTGTTAATTATAATTACCCGACAATAACGATAATTATTATTGCGAAATTCTTGTAACAATTAAATCGTAATTAGTATGATTTGTATGCTTAATTTGATCGATAACTGCCCCGTTTCTCCAATATCGATGCAGTTGTCAGAAAGGGATGGCGTGATAATCGGCGCAAGCGTAAATATATTTTGAGGGTATTCTGCATAGTCCCGTTACCCGTTACGATTTCGTGTACGTACATATGTATGTACATATATACAAAGCTGCGTAGTTCCGTTATCCATTACGATATCGTGTACATATACATAGTCCCGTTACCTGTTACGAGTACTTGTAGAAATGTATGTATGTATGTACATACATATGTATGTTTATACAAAGACGGTGATTTCAGTTCGGGATTTGTGAGTTAATTTATGCGTTCCCTTCGTTATTTTTCTCTCTCTTCAGTGCTGCCTGTGTTTGCGTTACGTGCACTTACAGACATGCACGGATTTTGCGTGAGAAACTTTTTAAAGTTGAATTTTTCTATAAAACTATTTTACGTTTAACAGCTGGGCTGAGAATATATGGTAGTTGAGCTCACTTGACAACAGCATTCTTACTTGTTACATCATATATTTTCTTTAGGAAACAACACTTGGCAAAGTTATCGTAATTTGGAAAAAAAAACAAGTTTGTTTGTTTTCAAACTAGCTTAACTACAGGATTTTACCCCGTTCAACCTTAGAAACATAAATGAATGCAGATTGCGCACTTTGCCCCGTCGAGCTGTGTTTGTGCACCAATATGTAGACTGTGAAAGCTCTCCCTTGCGAATCGAAAATATATATTCATTTTGCAGTGCTCGTTAATAGCAATAAAATCATAAGTGGATTTATGCAGGTGCGACGAAGCGGCAAAAAGGACGATTCCTCGTAGCCCTGCCATTTGCAGGAAGCAAATATCTGTGAACAACTGTGCAAGTGGCATGTGGCAAGCTGCTGTAATGAAATAAAGTAAAGGTCACGCCAATTTAGTTGCATGATTCGCTTATGTGTACCCCATCAGAGCGTATTATGGTTACATATTCAATTTACCAGCGGCTTAAGATAATCGATACTTTCGATATCGGTCGACAATATTTTCCGTAGCAGATGCTTTAAATATATCGAACCCTACAAGCTGTTCTCTTTCGATACACGATGCACATCATATTTCCAGTAGTCAACATAATTTATCAGAACGTTTTTTAAAATAAATAAATAAATATTTGTCAAATGTAATAAATCAATACATATTTGCCGAAGGTTCCTGAGAGAGAATCATGATTGTAATGTAATTTTATTATTTGAAAGGGTATTGCTTGATCTATCTTGATACCATGAAAGAAGATACTTTTGTTTTTTGTTGTACTTCGTGTCCAGCCAAGTGTGTGAAGTTTCAGCCGCAAAAAAATGCGAAATGTATTATCGCATTTCCTTGCCGCTTTTTATGTTGCACGTGCCGCACGCCCAGTTGCCTTCTGCACATATCTGTATATAAAATATATTGGAATTAAAAATGCCAGAAGCGTTTTCGCCCTACAAGCGCATTTAAGCTGCCGGTTCTTCACTTTGTGTTTATTTTTTTGTATTTTTTTATTTTAGGTAAAAGCTAATTTATTCCAAGCTACTGCCATTGGTTCAGCAATATTTATTTTCATATTCTATTTTAATTTTATGAAATTAATTGACTTCAAAGAGGCACTTCAGCTAAGCAAAGTGCTTCACTTGTCGGCTTCCAAGTTTATAGTCAATAAGTCGAGGAGTTCACATTACCTGAAGTATTTGCCTTAAAATAATTGCTTGTTTTTCAAAAACTTTTCTTCAATAATGCTGATGTAATATTAAATATAGAATTTCTTATTCTGCACTGTATTACTTGAAATTCCTTTTTATTCTAAAATCCTTTTCATTTAGAATGATATACATATTTAAAATATTAAAAAATATTTGAATTTTATTTTGTTGCTTAAAAAAACATAATTTATTTAATTTCGTAAATCCAAAATAAAAATTTATAAACTGTTACTTCAGATTTATCAAAACTTTAAATGCTAGAATTAAGTTTGTTATATTAATTGATGCTGATTATAAGATACAAATTAATTGCATCTCTATTTTGGTATTTATGTATTATTCCAAGGTAAACATTATTTATTTTTTTATCTTTATATTCATTAAAAACAATTTTTTTTTTTTATTTAATGCTGATTATTATTTATTGCACCGGAATAAACTAAATTAGATTGATTGCATTTTAGATAAATTGTATCATTATCATTTTATATTCACATTTGCAATCTCCACTTATTGCATCCTTGCAACAGACTGAATGTAACATTGCCACAGCAAAGTTTCGACCAACGTAAACATGAGCATCAGGTGCCGGAGAGTGTTCATATCATCAGTCTAATCAGGTGGAATAATGCGGAAACGGAAATTGCACACACAGCCAACGCAGCGAAGACCTGCTGTCAATCATGTTGTGTGTGTGTGGGTGTGTGTGGTTGTGTGTCTGTTTGGGTGTGAGTGAGTGTTTGGGTTAACCAGTTTCAAACAACCATATGCTAGTGCTGTCCTGTACAAGGACCTCTGCGAATGTGTTGGCTCTGACCATTTTGTGGTTAAACATAATGCAAAATATTTCCTTTTAGGGATGAGAGTGGCGGTTTGTTGGGTGTAGAGTACAGGAAACAGGATAGGAAATTTTAGTTGTCATATTAATTAAAATTACATTTGCAGTCGAACTATATGTAGCAAGTTGTGTGCACAATTTGAACCTGAGTGCGTCACATGAAACCTGACTACCTGGGAAGGCAGATACGATAGGCATTATTGGCGCTGTGCCTCGCAGCGTCGATTATCAGTGCCAAACACACATGCCACATGTCTGAGCACATATCAGTTGACTGATTTTCAAAAAAGTGGGCGTGTTGTGATCCAATGACTTTAACTTAAACTAGCAGCCTTCAATTGAACTTTCTGAACAGTTAATCTTTGACGTACCTAAGGAGAATGAACAAATAAAAAATAATGTTATAGTAATATAATATAACTCGTATCTCTTCTTTCGTTTCGTTCGATTCGTAAGGTTGGATAAATGTTGATGTTCACATAATTTGTTTCAGATATTCAATCTCCTTTCCAAAATGTATCCATATTTACAGTCAGTGTCATTTGTTCATGACCATAAAGTCTAATCATTTGCCACTTTGGGGTTTGCATCAAATGTCAATGTTGACTGATAAGAATCGAAGCATTTGGTTAACCCTCAACCACACACACAATCACACACACAGGCAGTCGTTCTTATCGCGGAATTCACTAATAAAAATAATAAAAGAATTTTTATATTAACAATGTTACCAGAGGCAGCAGCTGTCAGTGCTTTTGCGGCTGTACGGTGATTGTTGCCTCCCTTTGTTGTCTTCGGGAGTATCTGAGAATTTACCAGAAGCAGCACCTGAGTGGTTGCTCCTGCTGCTCCTGCTGCTCCTGCTGCCTGTGGGTATTGCAAAGAAGAACAAAAAATATTAAAAACGTCAGCAATACATACATATCGATGTTGGCTTAGTGCTTTTCAATTTCAGCTTTCAATACCTCCTATACTTCTGGGTATTGAGGGAGTTTGCAGCAGCTGTAATGCTTTAAATAATTTTGAGTATCCTGACAACAAAATGAGAGATTTGTGTAAAGAGAAGAACAGCAGAATAGTAGCTGCTTAAATAGCCAATTATTTACTTTGAATCTAAGCCAAAGTTTAAGCAATATTAAGATTATCTCTGAATGGTATAAACATGTTATACATAAAGAGTGAACAAAATACGAGAAGATTGTCTAATAGGACATATAAATCGAGTTTGGTACATAGAAAATAACACTTGAGACTTTTTCATAATTCATTAATTTCTAAATTAACACTTTTGCTGTTGCATTAAATTTTACACTACTTTTATAATATTAACGACTTGTTGGCAATTTTAATTGTGTGTCGCAATAAATTAACTTAACTGCTAATTAAAAGTGTTGTTCATCGTCGCCTTCGTCTAAGATAATGTTAACTCCATTGTTTAGCCACAAAGAATGTATGAATCTATGATTGTGTGCGTCTGTGTGAGCCTGTTGCATATTGGATAAGTTGCAAACAACGAGCGTAATAAAATCAAAACAAAATAATTGCAGTTGTTAATTATACCACAGATGCTTAACAGCGAAATTAAGTTGGTCAATTTATTAAGTGTCTCTCATTTGTCTCTCTCTCCTTGCAGTTTTGCCCAGCCTGAAGAAGCGCTTCTTTAGGCGCACCGGCCGCCACCATTCCTATGCCAGCCCGCAAGGGGCTGTTAGCGCCCCAGAACACATTCCTGGACACAATTGCCACACGCTTCGATGGCACGCGTAAGTCAACAGATATATTATATATACACAAACAAGGGCGTATGCGGGGAGTCGAGGCAGGTGGACAGATGGCCCACTTCATCTTTACCTTACATAAGAGAATTGTGGTTTGGACTACAATTTACTCAAAACATTACAATTCGGCACCTTGACGAAATTCGGACTCGTCTGCAAATGTACATATGTATAGATAAGGAAAATAAGAAGCTTACTCGACCCTAATTATTTTAATTATATTGCCTTATTGTGGCAATGGACTCTGACATAAATTAAATGAAATTTGTGCATCTGCAGAAATGTGGGTTGAGTGCAGAGAACACTTATGAAACAAGCAACAGATAACTATACAAATAATATTGTCAGCTAGATTTGATATTTGTGCATTAAAGACTGTATTGTAGAGACAGACATGTGATTTTATGGTAAGCATGCGATGACACAATATTTGCAGAAATTTTGCAAATAATCTCTTATAATACTTCTCCGAATTTGCTTTGAATCTGACTTGCGTAAATCCTCTTGTGGCACAAGTGAAGAAGATTGCTGACAATCGGGATTATATTCATGAACGTAACTCTTGGCAAGTTGGCATTGACTGAAAAATTGTCAGTGTTGGTCAACATTTATTTTCGTCTAGCCCAGATTTAGAATCATGAAGAGAAAACAGCGAAATGACCCACAGAGATCTATGTACATCTGGGTTACCGTTTTAAAGAAACTCCAGCAAACTTTCTCAGTTTAATTAATATTTTGAAAGGCTATTTTATTTCTCATCGAATAATAATGACAATAATGAAAGCACATTTTATTGAATTATTATTGAATTATCCTCAAAAGTATAAATATGTCAGTAAAGTGAGAAAGTTCTATTGTTAGAATAATGTTCGTTAAACGAGCTATTAGTAATTTGGGGAGTTGCAAAATATATAAAATAGTACGCATATTTTCAATTGTCCAAACACATTATTTGTAAGGAGGTTGGCAAACGCTAGAATGGGTTTCATAGCAGCCAGCTGTAAAATGTTAGCAGAGATCAGTCAGAGTTGCCAGACATTTGACTGCCAAAAGGAGGAGCCAAAAAAATACCGTTCAACGAGCTCGTTCAGCAATGTTAGCAGAAAACATTAACATTAACACAATAATGTATTCAATAAAGTATTAGTAAAATACTTTTAAAGACTCGATATATTCCGTCTTATATGTATGCATACGCATACATACGCATATGTAACAAATTAATTATTGGATGGGAAACAAAACTTTTAAATTTATCATGCAATACGACAAACAAACAAAATGTACAATGATTTAACAAGATTTAAATATATTTGTGATTTAGCAAGATTTAAATATGCATATCCCGTTGAACTGATTAAAATTTTATGAACATGGAAATGCCACCCTGCGGAAATGGACAGGCATAAAATGCAAAAGTTAAACGATACTTACGATGTTTACTTAGTCCTTTAGCATTATATAATTTGCAATGTATTATTTATGGGAGTTTTATTGAGAGGGACTCTGCTTTAATGGGACATAACGCTATGTATGCATAAGCCCGCCCGAGCGGCATTTGGGCAAGTCATAAAAAATATCACAGGAAATGCGGATGCATGCATATAAAAAAAAAAAAAACGGGCCTTTGAGTTTTGGCGTTGGCACGCGAACAACGCACAGCAGATCGGCAGGAGCGGAGGAGGACAATGACAAGGACAATGCGTGTCCCCATAGAAATATGCAGTGGCAAGTTACAAACTACAGATGTTTGTGAATGCTTTGGTTTGCATTGTGTCCTGTTGCCAGGCAACGGAATACACAATGGAGCCTCATAAAATGATTTGCATTTGTCAATACCTTTTCATGAATGTTCATGAATGCCAAAATTTAACTGTCAACCTTTTAACTTTTCAGCTTTAAACAATGGGAATTTTTATTAGCTGACAACACAAAAATTCAAATAAACTGAGTGGACCTGCAGCCCTTTGACATTTCTTACTTCTACCAGTTTCTTTTCTTTGGCCAAGGGTTTCGCAGTGCAACATTTCATATTTCGACGGGATTTCACAAAGTGATTAATGGTTTCTATGGGTAATATTTGTTACTTGTGACTCAGACCTCACTTGTTGACTGATTGTTACAAAGGTTGTCACAAATTATAATAAAATATCTATTTTAGGACAGTTATTGCTAGATTAAAAATTAAAAAATACCTTTACAAATTACAAATGTACATCATTTTAGAAAAAAACAACCCGAACATGTATAAAATCGTTACTCTTTTGGTGCACACCTTTTTGTTAAGCAAAAAAATAACAGATGCTTTTTTTTACATAATTCAAAGGTACAAAGAAAACAATTTCAAAATTCCAGGCCATTTTTTATATAAGTACACAGAATTCTTAACCAAACTTTGCTGTTATTTATATTTTTAATAAGCATCAGTATTTGAAGATTTCACATTTGCACATATTGTAGGCAATTTTTAAATGTATATAATTAAATTGAAAAAACTTTGATAACAAGTAAATAACAGTTATTTCATTGATTTTTAATGTAAGTAATTTATATGCGATTTTCTTGATTACATTTTAAAAAGCAACACATTAAAGTTTAATTTAATATATTATTTATACACTCCTACATTTTTATTTTTTCTCTCAAGTCTTTGGAATAGATAAGTGTATCATTGGCATCTTTCTCTTTCTCTTCCTCTGTCTCTTTTGTCTATATATCTCTTATACCAAGTCGCAACCACTCCTATTGCCTCGATTTCTCCTTTTTCCTCTTTTTTTTCCTCTTTTTTTTCCTCTTTTTTTCCTATTTTGCTCTTTGCCAATATCTCTATAAATCTCTCTCCTCCTCCTACTGCAGTCTTTCTGTATTAATTACTGCATTTCAGAGCGACTTTAATGGTCTTAAGTAATGCCAACAGATTTTAGCACATATTACCAAATAAATAGACGACAGGCAATAATTTTTGGATGGCGGAGCCTGCAAGTGATTTGTCTGATGGGCGCACATGGCGTATAATTGTTGTTGTGCACAAGTTTAATACGTTGACAAGCTGTGTGCAAGTGACATATATGCATATACATATACATACATATATATATACACATACCTATGCATATACATATAAATATGTGTAGAATTTGTGCCTAGTCAGCACCTCAGTGAGTATGTACAGTCTGCTGCCCAGTCAAGTATTTAATATGTCAAGAGAATGTGGCCAGCAGCAAGCTGGCTTTTAAGGTCAGTTAACTTTCTAATGGCATCAAATACTGCGCAAAATGATTAATAAAGTTTTTTTCTTTATATGTGTTTTCCTAGAATTTACTGTTCGTTATATTTTGTTTATTGATTACATCATTCATTCAGAGCGTCATGCGTGGGTTGCAGCTGGTAATCTTCCATTGAGTGCAAATTGATATTCATCCTATTCACAGCCACTCAAAGCTGGCTTTTTACAAGTACAAATTGTATGCTCGGTTTTATTTATGGCCTTGTCAATAGATAGACACAAGCTCTTAAGGGGATTTGCGTATAATACTCGAGTTTATTCACTCGTAATGAAGGCTTTTAAAATCCCTTTAATCAGCTTTGAGTGTAGTAAAAATCAGTCTCTTTTTTACTATTCATTTATTTACAATTTGTATAAATCATAAATTTAAACTATAATGGAATCAGAATAGATAAAATGCCAATATTTGTTAACAACAATCAGCACAGAGCCATTAATTGGCAGTAAGAAAAACATGATTTTTAATGTTTTTTTGGACTTTGTTTATTATTCGAGCTTATTTGGAAGAAGAGATAAAAACATCGAAATGATTTTCATGTATTCCCATTTGCATACCATCATTTTTTATGCATATGTTTACGGTTCTCACAGGAGCCACTCAATTTTTGATGAATTGTTGCAGACAGTAGCAAGAATTTAATTTCAGTTTATTCTCAAAACAGAGTTGAACGAGAACCGAGCAATTTAATTACATTTTATTGTTTGTAGAAAACTTTTATTTGTTGAAAAAATAGACTGCTGCCTGCAGTCCGGGAAATCTGAAGGTTAAACAGCAAATAAACCACGAACCAGTTATAAATTGGAATCTAGAATATGTTTTCAACTCAGTTTTTGAATTTTTATTCCTTATTCATTTACGTAAATATTTTTAGGGGCTATTTTTCCCGATAATATTCAGCTAAACTTGCAGCCTTGACCCACGATATTTCTACAAAATTTACCAAAATAACGTATCATTTAAGTGATAATACCACTAATTGACGTTGATTGTTGTTCCGCCAATCATGGATAGATATACAAATATCTGAATATGTGGGGTTAGCTTTAAGCCAAAGAGCAAATTGTGTGAGGTCTTCAATAGGACAATGAAAGCAGCAGGATGTCCCTTACAAAGGGGACAACAAACTATATGTTATGCCATCTGCCCAAAACAAAATAAATGCTCCATCATTCATTTTACTCCACAGACTCGAACTTTGTGCTCGGCAATGCGCAGGCAAATGGCAATCCAATTGTTTATTGCTCGGATGGGTTCGTGGACTTGACAGGATATTCACGCGCGCAAATTATGCAAAAGGGTAAGTCGACGGAACAGAGGATGTGGGCAGACGAGGGGCGGACGGGAAAAAGGGAAAGGCGGACAATTTGACTAAACAGACAGCTCAACACTTCAATACTCATTTTACTGTGTTTGTACATTTTGTTCAATTGTTTGACAACGACAACATCGGCAACATCGCACAACAACAACAACAACATCGATGCAAAAATGAATGAACACTACAATAAACAACAAATAAAAACAACAACAAACAAACCCGAAACAGGCTGCTCATGTCATTTCCTTTACGGGCCGGATACAAAGGAGGAGCACAAGCAGCAAATTGAGAAAAGTCTTTCAAATAAGATGGAACTAAAATTGGAAGTTATTTTCTACAAAAAGGAAGGTAAGGCAAAAAAACAAAAGCTCATGAATTGCGTGCCAAATTGTGTTGCAAATTGTTTTCATTTTTAATTAAAAACGTTTTTTTTCTTTTTTTGTGTGTTTTTCAACTTCATTTGGCATTTGGGGTAATTTGTGCTCGACAAAGAGGAAATTACACGCCAAGTTGTTTTGGGGCATCAGCTGGGGGCACAGTAGGGGAAATTGCGGCACAGCTGCAAAAGCTGACCGCATACAAAATTAGAATCCTTAAGATACTTGTTGAATCGAATTTATGCGGAAAGCGATGCAAATAAAACTATAACTGAAAATTCAAGTTAAAAAGCCTAATTCCACTATGCCTAAGACGTTTAATAATTTTAACATTTCACTATTTATTTATCCGTTAGCTGATTGACCTATTAATTATTTAATTAATTTAAACATAAGACAGACAGACAAATTCTTTTCAGCAAACGAAAAATATTTCCATTTTGCTGTCAATATTAAATTGCTTATTTTTTTGGTGTCCTCTTTTCATAATTCAGGTCAAATGTTTGTTTTTTATATACTCCGATATATATCGTCTGTATTACCCATAGACATTTCCAGCATCCGTCAATATTGTGTTATTACAATTTCAAGGAACTGTCATTAAATTTATGGCTTTTATTGCTATCGCAAATTGATGAAATAAAATAAACTTGTTCCGCTTGTGGTAAACTGGAACTTATATATTCTATCTTTCATATAAACAGACAGACAGACGGACATATCTTGATATATTAGGCTGTTAATTCTGATTAAGAAAATATATGATTTTTATAGCATCGGAATTGCTTGACTTGAAGCTAGCGAAATACTTCTTTAAACCATCATTAAATTATTTAAAATTACACAAAATTAATTAAATTATAGTTGTATTTTTAAACAGGCGCTTAGCTTTATTTTCTTTTCGTTGTTCTTGCTATAAAATCAATACAAAATTGGACAAAACATTGGGAAAGAGAACGAAATACTCTGGGTGAATTTCGTAAATTCACAAAATACCTTACAAAATGTTGCTCCTTAGAGGAAAGTGCCAAGGACAACATACTTTACATACTCCAGACATTTAAGAATGGGATCCTTATTTGTGAGTGACTTAAAGAAAGACACACACTGCTTTTATTAAAGCCAACTAAACACTGCAAATAATGCTCAAGTTTGCATTGTATAAACAATTATCTGACAACTTCAAACTTTGTCAAAACATGTGTTGGCCATCAGTTTTCAGCTAGTGTCGTTGGCGTCTAAACTGAGTGGGTCTCGGTTGTTTGGGGTAAAACTTTAAAGCTGCGGTTCGCCACATAAGAGAAAATTGTGTTAAGTTTTCCAAACCAGCTGTAAGGGATTATCACAATTGCTTACCAAAAAGAAAAACAACAACAACAACAATAACTCCTCCAACAACAACAAGAGCAATAAGTGAAAAGCTGTAAGTCAATTGTGGCAAACGTCCACGTGCGTAGGTTGCACAAAAAGTTAGTTGTTTTGCCAGCTGGTTAAACCACCAGTGGTTCCACCAGCAGAGTCTTGCCACCGTCGTCACTCTTTTCAAGCCTCAACCATTCGTATTGACTTTTAATTTAAGATACCGGTTGACGATGGTGATGGTGATGCTGCTGCTGTTTCCAACACCGATGCCGCATCAATTTCGCATCAGATGGCTTTTATTGAGTTAGGAGCCTTGCCTTGAACTAGTTTCCTGTGGCTTGTCGCAGTCTCACAGGAGCAGCTGTGCAGATCCTGTTTGTGCCACACACACAACGCAAAAAGCGATAAATTTGTTCGCATTATTTTCGCACGTTCGCATCGCATTATGTATTTTTATATATTTGTTGTGGTCACGATTAGACAGAAGCCAGAACGACCTATCTTGAAGTGTTCGAATGGATATTATGGCCTTTGTCTAGGCTATTAACTTGTCTATAAGTTTTCTAATTAGCCCTGCGTTTAAAACTTTTAACTTGCCACACACAGTTTGGAGGCGTTTGCTGAATTGTTACTATTAATTATGCATTACTTTATTGTCTAAACACACCTCGGGCGATATTTACAATTAACTCTGATAATTAAAATGGTGGTTCTATTGTGGTCTAATTGAGTTGGCATGCAATTATTTTGTGCATACCATTAGCAGCTAATTAGAACCGAGACCCTCACAGGACACCGAGGCAATCACAGCTGCCTGCTTTCAATATTTGCATTTGAGTCTAAAGAACGCGACAAAAGGACCACAAATATGCAACCACAAATTAAATCAATATGCACCAGATGCAAATGACTTTCAAAATTAACTAAACAGCCACTAAATCAACAAGTAGCATTGACTAACTGAAGCTTCTAAATTAGCACCAATGGCAACTCTCTTTACTATTATTAAAGTATATTTCTAGAGGGTAAAGTTGCATCCTTCTAAAAACCAGTAATTTTCTTTTCTCAAAAAAATTGTGTTCGCTGAACGTTTCTTTTATTTATATTATTGTTAAAATTTAGTATTTTAAGGTCGAGTGGGCAAATTTCACTGCTGATTATTGAATTTCACAAAGAATTGTTTTCAAAAATAATGGTTTTTAATTTCTACTTTTAAAAAATATTTTTTTTTATTAAATTATGTATTTCTGATTTAAAATTCGTTTTCTCTATATTTAGAATTGTTTCTTTAAAACGACATATTTTTATAGCGTTCAATTTTGAGTTTTTTTCTCTTAGTGTATTTTAAGCGACAATATTATTCAATGTATAAATCTTTAAAAAAGTATGTTTGTTTTTTCTATAAGCATAATAAGTTTTATATAAATGAATGTATAGGGTTTCAATTTTTATTTTAAAATATTCTTATTTTTTTGCACAGGTGCTCCATTTTGGTGTCTTTTTGATATTGTGCCCATTAAGAATGAGAAGCGGGATGTGGTTTTGTTCCTGGCCTCGCACAAGGACATCACGCACACCAAAATGCTGGAGATGAATGTGAACGAGGAATGTGATAGCGGTAAGTAGACAAAAGGAGTTAGCGACACATAAAACAAAATTTAATAAAATAGTAACTTCAATTTGTAAGCCATAAAATGCATATGGTCTAAATGGTCATGACAGCAGATAAATCAGCAAACTCACATCAATTAATGCACTTTCGCACACAAAGTTACAAGCATTCGTTAATAATTAATGCACTGAGAATTATGGTACACACACTCACACACACACACACACACACAGGCACAACCACACCCATAGCCAAGCCTTAAATAATCTAAAGCAGATGTGCAAAAGTTATTTAAATGGTTAAAGGTAAAATACGAATATTCGTATTTTATTTGTCAGCGTCTGCTCTCTTTGCCAGAGTTGTGCACCAATTTGCTTAAAATTTTTATTTTATTTTTATTTTTATTTGTATTTTTATTTGTCATCTTGTCAACTATGCAGACTTTTTGGTTAACCTGCTGCGGTACATTAGTCAACAGCTTTTTGAGTTCTCGCATGCGTCTGACACTTGCAAATAAATAAATAAATAAAATACTTTTACATTTTTATTCTTGTCTGTGATTTTTTAATGAACTGTGTCAACCCATGTTTTGATTAATTTAATTTACTCATATCAGATAAATTTTAGTATTTTTTTATTGATTTTATATACGAATGCAAATATAAAAGAAAAGATTTTTCATTTAGTATTATTTATTTATAATGAAATTTCAATGTGAACTGACAGTTTGGTTGGAGAGGGTGTGCAATCTTCGGCGATCCACAAAATACATTTTTGTTTTGCGTTTCTTTAATTTAAATGAAATTTGTGTGTAGCCACAAATCAATTTCAGTTCAACTGCATTTTACGTATTTTCTGGCTATAATTTATTTATAATTAAATTAAATATTTCAAGGCGATTTAAAATGGAATTTAAATATAATTTAAATGAAATTATTTTAAATCTTTCCGTCTTTTAATATTGAATTTTTATTGTATGTATTTTGAAGAAACTACCAATTAGACCCACAACATTAAGATACTAAATACGGTCTAAATACGGTCTGAGTTGGTATTTAGCGGATTGGATTCCGAATTTGTTATGCTTACAACCGTGCATGGTGAATAAGTTAGTACAAAATGTCTGAATAATTCCCTGGAGGACAGAGGAACGTTGGAACAAAGGAAAATGAATTGTATGCTTAAATATTGATGTGCAGGGAGACAACTCCAGATGGATGCTCCCACACAATTGCCCAAAGAGAATGACACGAGAATTGTTTGGCTGTTGCGCCTGGAGTGAAATTATTCGCGTAGGTCACTGCGCATCCAACTAATGCGGATTAGTCGAGTAGACTGAGTTCAATTTAAGGAATGGTTGCTTGGTTGGATTGGGTTGGGTTGGGTTGGGTTGGGTTGGGTTGCGTGGCAGCATTGTTAAGCTTGATGGTTGCTTGCACTCTGCACTCTGGCATTTTGTGGCAGGTTCCATTTGCAATTTTATTACCATCATTATTTAGCACTGTGTCACTGTCACTGTGTTGTCACTGCTCTTGACTTGACTGTTTTGTGTGGTTTTTGTGGATTTGCCGCTATGCAAAGTTCCGAGTCCTCCAAAATGATGAGCATCTCACAAACAACAGCAGCTGTCTCAATCACTTTTCCCAAGTTTGCCATACGAGTTAAGCCATTAAATCATGTAGTTTTGTCTTGCTTTTAAATATTAACATTTAACATTTATTTCAATGGCAACATAATGCGTTCAATTGTTGCACAAACTGTTGCATTGCCACAGAGCTTGTTGTCCGTCTGACTGTTTATGTTTTAAAGCTGCCCCAAATGCACTTGTGGTTGACAGCTTGTGTGCGGCATGTCACTTCAATGTTGTAAATTTGTATTTTTGTGATTTGCAGTTTATTTTACAATCCCTATATAATATATAATAACAAAATAGGTGTAATTTGCGGATTTGGTTTTTAAATGGGTACCAATAACAGGCGATTTTTTGTTACTTAAACATTATTAATTTAAGATTGCATTTATAAATTCATGTAATTTAATTTGAAACACATTTCAATATTAAGAAATTTTTTTCGTATATTTACAAATTATTTCTATTATTTATTTCTAGAATCAGTAAAGTTTTCTGACTGTCTTTATAGAATTATTTCATCAGATCATTTATTTTTAATTTTGCAAACTTTTCTTTTATAGTGCAAACCTGAGAAAGGGCATCATTGTTGTCTTAATAAAAATGGTACTGATTTTCTAGCATATTTTGAATGGCATATTCTTAATCAAATGTATTATTCTTACTTCCATTGTAACAAGTTAATACAATATTAGCATTGCTTACAACAAATAGGAACTGTAAATATTTGCTGGCCACATTGCGTATACGTAATCTTGTCAGCATTAAATATTCATTTTGGCATAAGCCGTGATATTTTGGACAAATACCGCTGACTGGCAATCGACATCAGTGTCAGATTGGGATTGGTCAGAATGTCACCGCCATGTTAACTAGGATTTGGGCCAGGCCCAGCAATTAGTCAGATAATTTGAAAATTTTACATCGCTTGATGGACGAGCTTTGAAGGCAATTGAATTATCATTTGGTGGAAATTTATGTGAGTTGTGAGCAGTTAAAACGACCGTTATTTTACACATCATTAGGCCTGTCAGAAATGTGGCCTGTACTTTTAACAAGTTGTTGCCTATGCGGCATGTGCGGCAAGTGCGGCATGTGCGACACTTCTTCCAACATTTTCCACACTCGAATGAATCGCGCATATTTTCCAGTTCCTTCAACGCTTTTTTTCTTCTCTTCCATTTGATGTCAATTGATGATTTTATGTATGCGTTGGGCATAATTTACGTGCTGTTCAAATTTGGGGAGTTGGTAACTCCCACAAAATGTTGCTGGCCCACGGCCCCGGATCATTGAGTCCCTGTCAGCTTAACTTAATTGGCATTTTGATATGACAGCGATGGGATTCGGGCTTGGGCTCAAAATTGAAATCAAATTCGTTACGCGTGTCTCAGACCCTTGTGCGATTTATGAAAGAGCAGTGTTTTATTTCCGTGGTGTTATTTGAATACACTTGCTAATTTTTTCGCTATAATATATGAAATTTGTCAAAATAATGAATATAAAATAAAAGAAAATAAAATCATTTTCCATGTCAGCTATATTCTTTTATAAAAAAGAAATTCAATCCACTCAATTTAAAAAAAAATTGTTTTATCTGTCACAAAATGTATGCATACATCTCAAGTTTCATTCACATAGCAAACTGGCTAAAACCTATGAAATGTGTTACACATTTTGTAACCAGTTTAAGGATGGCTAACCACAAACGCAACAAGCCGGATAAAGACCACTTTTACACATTTACACAAAATCAGAAATTAAATTCTTATAATTAGTTTGCTGTTTTGTGCCCCATTTTATTTTATTCATTTTCTGTTGTTTTTGGATTTTATTTTGGGTCTAATTTTTCACAATCAGGCTAATTCAAATTTATGGCAACACGCGCTCGCTTCGAGTTGCTCGGGAAAAATAAAATTAACTTAAATTTAATGAGACTGTTTGAGGTTGTGCCATTGTGCTTTGTGTGTGTGTGTGTGTGTGTGTGTTGAGATTGCGGTTTACTCTCATCCGGATCCATAACAGTGCATGCCACACTTGGTGACATGCCAGACAAATCTTTGGTGTGGATTGCTCCGGCAATTTACCATCCGCCTGGTGGCCTGTGGCTTGTTTTATTTATTTTTGAATTATTTTCCATTTGCGTCTGGTGGCTTCATCTTTTGGATAAATATTTGCTTTACTTCTGTGAATGTCAGCTCCATAAATATATTTTAATTTTTCCATTTAAATAAGCAATTTTATTTAAATTGTTGTTTTCTGATAGTCTGTTTGAAATGCATTCGCTTGAGTTGTGCTCTGCACCAAAATGTAAATGTTTTGTTTTTGGCTAAAACCCGCTGGCAGTAGAAATTGAATTTAGGCAACAACAAATTAGTTTGGTAAGAATTCCAAGTGAGGTTTATAAAACAAATGCTGTCAAAGAGAAGATAAATAAACAAATTGTACTTTGTGTCGAATTAGGGCTAAATTGGTTCAAATTTAATTGTCTGCTCCTTTGTTGCTTAATGCTAAATAATACTTGCAAATAATACTAACTAAAACACATACTAAAAATATAAATAAATATTTTATTTAAATTGTATTTGTACAATCTCTGTATATTTTCTATCTTTGTGCTCTTTTTTCTTACTCTAACCGGCATCATCATTGTAATTAAACCGACTCAATAATAATAATAATAATCAAATAATAAAAAAAAAACATGAAAATAATACCAAAATAATACCCAAATTATCCAAATATCCACAATCCAAATAAAAAATTATCATAATACAATTGCCGACGCTTGTGTGCTGCCTCAATTGAAATTGTTGGTGTTGCGAATCTGTAAGTTTTTGCCCTTACAGCTGCACTCCTGGGCGCTAGATTCCGTGCCGGCTCCAATGCCGGCATGCTGGGATTGGGCGGCCTGCCCGGCCTGGGTGGGCCCCCATCTGGCGATGGCAGCGATGCGGATATCGGCGAAGGCAACAATTTGGATGTACCTGCCGGCTGTAATATGGGACGACGTCGCAGTCGTGCGGTTCTATATCAGCTATCCGGTCATTATAAGCCCGAAAAGGGCGGTGTCAAAACCAAATTGAAGCTGGGCAATGTGAGTATGATAGCTTTTACACTCAATCCCAACTCCAAAACCACATCAGCAACAATATTAACAAAAACAACAACCAAAACCAATAAAGGGTTATCCCGACTCAAATTCAATTAAATGTGTTTTGCTTTAAAGCCGCTCTTGTTGCTCAAGTTGGTAAGGACCAGGCTTATACACTTAGATCTGTAGTACTATAAAAAGTTTGTTTTTAAAAATAAAAATTACATCTATGATTTAAAAAAAAAGTCTTCTCTAAGTACAGATAAATATTTATTAAGAAAAAATATATTTGTCTTAAAAAATAAAATTTTTCTTATTATAATTAGTTATTTAAACAAGGATTCTTGAGCCCAAAAGTTGATTACATTTAAAAAAAAAAATAAAATAAGAGATATTTAAATTTGATAACATATTTTTAAAAATTGGAGAATTTTTAGTGTTTATAAAATTGTTATTTATTTTATTGTACTTTAGTAGACAAGCTTTCACCCAATTCGCTGAGTGGGCCATTAATTGAGTTAACCATTTTTGGTAACCCGCTGCTTTTCACGTTCTAATGCGCCAATCCGTACATTTAAGTTAATCCTTTCACGGGACGTATTTAATTGAAATTCACTTTTGATGTTAACGCTTGCTTGACTTATTTTTCAACTTTGTAGAATTTTATGCATTCAACTGAGGCTCCATTTCCCGAATACAAAACGCAATCGATAAAGAAGTCACGCTTGATTTTGCCCCATTACGGCGTATTCAAAGGCATATGGGATTGGGTCATACTGGTTGCCACCTTCTATGTGGCATTGATGGTCCCATACAATGCCGCATTTGCCAAGGCGGATCGTCAGACCATGGTCTCCGATGTCATTGTGGAGGCGCTTTTTATTGTCGGTGAGTACACACGATGCCATAACGTTCAACATATTGATGAAGATGATGATGACGATGATGATGATGATGATGATGATGGTGATTTGCTGGCCATTGCGTTGACCAGTTGTTACATTTACGGGGCAACTGGTTTAGCCTCAATCGTTGTCCTGCTTGGCTGGGAATTGAATTTAGCTCAATGCTCCATGCTGGGGTTTTAGTTGTATTCTCAGTTGTTTCTCACTAACGGTTTACTTTCTTTTTGTTATTCTATTGTTGTTTTATTGCAGATATTTTATTGAATTTTCGCACAACCTTTGTTTCCCGCAAAGGTGAAGTCGTATCCAATTCAAAACAGATTGCCATAAATTATTTCCGTGGCTGGTTCGCACTGGATTTATTGGCCGCCCTGCCCTTTGATCATCTGTATGCCTCCGATTTGTACGACGGCGAGGTGAGTAATTCTCTTTAAATTGCTTCCAACCCCTTTACAAATATTTCAATTGTCGCACTTCGGAAAAAATGTATGCGCTATTTGCATATCACGGGAAAATGCTTGACATGTGTTTGCGATTGTGAGGATTTCCTGACGTGTGAAATGTGTGTGTGTGTGTGCGAGAAAAAATAGGAAAAAAGCAGGGAGAAATTGTTGCATTTGAGATGAATAATCCGGGCTTTAACAGCCCTTGTTAGCAATGGAAATAAATGGGTTTTAAAATGTAAAACGTAAGCGACTGATGAGAGTAATTAAAATTGTTGAGCGGTTTATTAAATTCTAGTGAATTTTTAAGTGGGTATCTTTTCGCAAAGTCTTTAGTCTCTGATGCCTTAATTATTTTCAGCTTTGTCCTGTATTTTATTTTAATTAACTTAATTAAGCTTGTTTCCGAATGTGTATCTACAACTTATGCGCTCACTGACGTCACTCTGGCAATTATGATTATTATTGTTATATGATCATGTTGCGCAATTTGATGACACTTAATTGGATTTGCATGCAATTTACCTTCATTGCCTCAATACACATTTGCCTGACCAAACATATACTAATTGCTTTTAAACACTTGTCAAGATATCAATTTATCTTAAATGTATTTAATGTCGTCAACTTGAGTTGAGTTGTCGCCAGCTCTCCGGGTAAACTTTATGCACAATTGCACTTGGATTAGCAGCGAACTTTGCTCTTAGCTCCCATAAACAACTGCTTCAGTTTCAATTTAGCCGCATTGGCATTAAATATTTAAGCCGAAATTCGAGTGGTAAATAGCATTTGGGGATTTGCATAAAACGATTTGAGAACATGCATAATGCATATCTTAGTTTGAGTTTGTTTTGTTTGACTTGTCTTAATGTCAACTAAACTCAATGTTTTGTTTAACAGCTTTGCAAATAAAATGCAAACGTCGGATATAATTAAATAAAAGTGATAAATTAACAGCGAGCATAGTTTAAATATTTTTTTAGTTGTTCACTCGCTTAAGCCGCTTATCTGTTAGCCACGTCAAATGTCATACTTTTAACTGCATTTGCACTCTCGACCAACAGGAGGATTAAAAACTCGCCGTGATTCTGTTGCCTCGAAAAGTTTGCAATGACTTGCAGTAGATGATAAGGTTTCAGGTATTGGCCATGATTGAAGTTTACTTTGTTCTGTGGTTTGTATCCGGGGGCATTTGAAGCGCTTGACTGCTCCGCTGCTCCCTGTTGAGTTTGCTGTCGAAGTCAGCTTTAGTTGAAGTGTTGTCTGTCCGCAACCAATGGAAACTGGACATGACCTTGTGCTTGGTAGCCGCTGGGCCAAAATGTGTTCTAACTTATGTAATCAAAGCTCCAACAGTTTGGCAATTTATCATAAAGACGTTAACTGCAGTTGCAGAAACATTCTTGGTTTTGGCTCGTCCCAAATGTACTTGGTTTATTTACAACTTTTGGTCTGTTATTATATTTCAAGAAATTCGTTTTGCAAGCTCTGAAATTTAAATGTAATACAAACTTGTTTAACTTGTTTCCTCTTTAATAAATATATAAAAAAAATATGGATAATATTTTGAAATACGAGTACATACAGATAAAGTACGACTTTTCCTTGCTTAATTTTCAAGCTGAGTTGCCATTGATTTTGTGCATTGTCATGGTTTCCATATTGATTGCGGTCGCAATCAAGGTTTTGGTTCCGTTTCATCCATTGTTGGGTTTTTTGACTACAAAGTGCTTAGCTGTAATTTTAATCAAATCAAATCAAATACATTTTAGCTGCTTCTTTGACTTAAGCAGACAGCAGTGAAATATTTACATATATTGCCGCATCGCAGTCCGATGTACTCACGGTATTTTAGACTTGCCTAAGGTCAGATATCTGATGAAAAACTTTTGTGATAAAAATTCGGCTTTCAGCTGGCTTTAAGAAAAGTTAGCTAATGGACTTGTTTAAGTTGGTCTGAACGTGGTGTAGGTATAGCTAAGTCTTGACTTGTTGCTCTTAAAAGGCAAATCCCTGCCAAGGACAAGAAAAACTTTGCCCGTCTGTGGAAAATATATTTGTTTATGTGAGTATACACAAACGTGGTTGCCAAGGAAAATCTTCGAAGGTCTAACAAGAAGGCGTGTTTTAAGCTGTTAAATGCTATCTGTTTTTTTGGGCGCCAGGAAAAGTTTATTTTTATTAAACTTTAATGGGCTCCAATTGCAAAACTTGCGGTGGTTTTGTTTCCTTCTTCCTCTCTCTTACTCTCACTCTTCTTCCCACTCCCTAGTTTCGAGATTTAAAAATTCTTAAGTACCCCAAATAAAAGACAAGTCATTTAATTAATATTTGTATTTGACGTCTTTTGGTAAATCCGAACGCGACTTTCTTATTTTGTACTTCATAAGTTTGATTTACCACAATTTTTGAGACGCTACTTTAGCTACAACTTCTCAGTTTCAAGTGGTTTACATATCTTGCTCTTGCTGCTATTGCTGCAATCCCCATTTCCCAGCTAATGCATTAGCAGCTTGTCATATTCAGTTGATTTAAAAGTTTTAATTATCTTTGAGAGCCAAAAACTTGGCAACAGACTGACCAACGGAAACGGAAGTCTCCGTGACAGTCAACTTGGGGCAACTTACTTTTCGTTATTCCTGTTGCTGTTGTTGTTGCCACGGCAAAATGTGAAAAGGCATCGCACAACTTGAGTAAAAGGCAGCCATATCTTGACAGAAATAAAAAGGAAAACAAACTAAAAGCCAAAGCGAAAGCGAAAGCGTAAGCGCAGCGTAAATTGCAACATGAATTACAATTTTGCCTGGCAACGCTACACAAATACCAACGCACACACTCACACGCACACCCACTAATACACAGACACGAAGACAGAGAGCCACGTGGCATTTGAAAGCAAAAAGTTTTACAAATAGAAGCAAACAAAAGCAGTTATTATGCCGGCAATCTTAAAGTAACATCGCCTCGACATGTTTTGCTGTCTGATTGTAGTATTATTTGTTGCATACCCTGTACTTAACAACATGTAAATTGGATACGGTAAACTTGTGAGTGTATTTGTAATATGTGTATCTTATACATTTTATTACAGTATGTAAAGCATGCTGACTGTACAACAACATTCTGTACACTTAACATTCGTAAAGCATGCTGACTGTACAATAACATTACACTTAACATTCGTAGACTATGTTGTAAATGCAAGAAATAAATTTCTTGTTTTTCGATATTGAGTTTTATTTTGTTGTGGTACGAAAACTATAAAAATATCAATGTCACACCCAGCTTTAGCATATTTCAGCTTTTCCTAGGGTATATTCCAGCTGGAATCTTGAATATGCCTGCAATGATTATTTGTATTTCCTTTAAATGCCGCTCGCATTGCTGCTTGACATCCTCGCGCATTTTTCTTTTCATTGAATTTCCTTGCAAGGTTTTTTCAAGCTAAATGCTTAGATCGCAGTTTTTGCTCTTCTTCATATTAAACAACAGGCACAAACAGTATCCGCTTTTAAAATGACGCCTTGTCAGCGACTGATAATGTCCTCTTTTCTTCCACTTTATTTATACTTTTACTTACTTTTAATCATAAAAAATATAAATTGCTAACTTTAAGGTTAAATGACAGCATCAAGTTAACTCCGTTAACCTTCAATTTAGACAACTGTCTGCCCTTTTGGGTTGCTGGCTGCGAAGCTGCTTTATGTTTACAATTCGGCTTTTTGATGACAGCCCTTTTGATTTTGTACTTTTTATTTAACTATCCCTTTTCATTTTCCACCCATTCTGTTGTTGGGTGGGGACGAAAGTTATAATACTGCGTGGGCAGGAAATACTAGCTAATAAATGGGCATGTGCCAAAATTTTGGTGCTTTGTGTATGTTTTTGTGCGTGTGTGTATTTATTTTTCTCTGCGTGTGTGCTCTAATGAGATTTACGCCCTAGAAAGAGGTAAGCATGATTTCGGATAACTACAGGGGGCCGAAATTAAATTAGAGTCAAATGACTTTAGCTGGCCGGCAAATTTAATCCTTATATTAACTTTTGGAACGTAACTTTAAAAATTAATTTTTAGAGTTGCCTGTTTTTTTTTCCATTATATAATTATAACTGATTTAATTAATATAGGCTTGTTTGCTTGTGTGTCCGTTCGCAAAAAAACTCCAGTAACTGGTTTTGTGATATTCAAGCTTCAGCGAGAAGAGAACGGTTTTATCGTATTTTTAGTATTCACCGACGGCTGTTGCTTGTCTCTTTAGCGCTTAACCATGTATCTTGTTTCGTTTCATCTACTCTCCATCTGCATACTTCGATGAACAGGAATCGCACATTCATCTTGTCAAATTGACGCGTTTGTTGCGCCTGGCGAGGCTATTGCAAAAAATTGATCGATATTCACAGCACACGGCCATGATTCTGACGCTGCTGATGTTTTCATTTACGGTGGCGGCTCACTGGCTCGCCTGCATCTGGTATGTCATCGCTGTGAAGGAGTACGAGTGGTTTCCGGAGAGCAACATTGGTGAGTAGCAGTGACGAATGGACACATAGACTACACTCGGAAAAATAAATCACCGTGAAATACATAGTTTTGGCGTCAAGGTCAACTTCCCATATTATTCAACAAGTATATTTCTATAGAAAAAAATATTTAAAGTAGTTTATAAATTTAAATATTTTAACTTTAGCTTGGAACCTGGACAGTAAAACAAAATCGTTTTGTACTTTTTATTCTAAGTGTATAGCTGAAAGACAAGGTCAGCTAACATTCATCTATTCACACACATAAGTGTGTGTCGTGTGTGTGTGTTAAATGTGTGCGGTGTGTGTGTGTATTAGTTGGACAGTAATTTGGTTAGTTTGCCGCCAGCATTGATTGTGTTTGCCTTGGTTCGTCAAACACCAAATGAAAATGTTGCATTTGCCCGCAGCACACAACTCTTTTCCTAAACACACACACACACACATTTTTCTTAATGTATTTTTTTGGCAGAAAAGCTTAAAGTAGCTCATGTGGAAGGCTGCAGGGGGGAAATTACGGTTATTAGCACATTCGAATGGCAAAGTTTTGCACAGAGCTCGTGCGGAACAATATAAAATCACCGTTTATTGTGATTTAAATATGTAAATATGGGCATGTGTGTGCCCAAAAAAGTTTTTATTGCTTCAGCGGATACTCCGTACCGGATACTCCGTACCGCCGTTGAGAAGGATATACATGTATTTATTTATAAAAGCAAGTTGATATTAAAGCATAATTAAAGTACAATTTAAAATTTCTCGAGGTGCTTTAATCACAATTACATAATTACCTTGTAGAGAAAATTTCGAATTAAATCTGGCATTCTCATTACATATTAATTGAAGGAAAAAACATATTGTACATCCCATTTAGCATTAAGCAGCCAAGAAAAAATATAACAAACTTTTTCTAACTGACATCAAGTGAAAGTAATCCGTTCATCTCATCGTATATCGTATATCCTGTAGTAAATATATGAAGGGTATGTTGACTGTAACATCATGCAGAAAGTGGTCGGAAAATAGTTATTCTTTCGAGCGCATATTTACAGAATATGCTTAAAAAAAAATTGTAATAATTTAATTTATTAGCCTTTTTATAGGGTATCATATCATATTTAGTGCCTTCAATTTCTCTACACTTCGCAGATTATCATTTGTATATGCATTAAGCCAGGCGAATTCCCTTGGTAAATTATATTATTCAACAAGGAAAATAATATACAAAAGCAACAAATTGCCAGTTACTTTCAACATCAGCATAATACACTTAACGTGAGACGAAGTAAATACTCACTGACTCTTAAATGATGTTGCAACGAGTTTGAATATTGTTGGGAGAAAGTTAACAAACTGCCATTTGGCATTTGCCGTTTGACGTATCCGTTGCCATTTTGACCCAAGCATTTAGCCGGATTTGACACGCTCTGGCAGTGTGTAAGTCCTCCCGTGTGTCCTGACAGCTTACTGTGATGGACAAGTCCGGCAGCAACATGTAGACAAAGTTTTTTGGGCCAAGTCATTGTCAGCTTAACAAGCGGCTGAATGACAAAAACTACTAGAATTATATGTTTGGTTGGCCAGCATGTGCCACGCGCCATCTGTTAATTCCTGATTTACTAAACCAAGTATATTTTACTTCTTTCTGTCTCTTTCGATTTTTTTGTACTATTAAAATCCTCCAGTCTTGTTCACAGGTTGGTTGCAGCTGCTCGCCGAAAGGAAAAACGCTTCCGTTGCCATACTGACAACGGCTGAAACCTACTCGACAGCCTTGTATTTCACATTCACCAGCCTCACGTCGGTGGGATTTGGCAATGTATCGGCGAATACAACGGCCGAGAAGGTTTTTACCATTATAATGATGCTGATTGGCGGTAGGTAATCAGCCACGTACATATAAGTGTTCTGTGTGCACTGAGCCCATTTGGGAATTGTGAAACCATATTTCGCCATATTTAACTAACTCTTTGTTTCTCTGCCAGCTCTGATGCATGCCGTGGTCTTTGGTAATGTGACTGCCATCATACAACGCATGTACTCACGTCGATCCCTGTATGAGAGCAAATGGCGTGACCTCAAGGATTTCGTTGCCCTGCATAATGTGAGTATTTGCTTTGTCATCCAGGTGATTATGAAATAAATTAGTCTGCTTAAAGACTTTATTTCACGAGTTGCTTTTCAATAAAATGTATGTGAAGAAAATTGCCATAAAATTAAGAAAGTAGCTATAAAATCATAATCGAACTGAAAGCTTGACATTTTTTTCTTATTTTAAGCAAAAACAATGGGTTTTCATTTCTCAGCAATTTGCTGTTTTTTGCGTTATCAGCTTTATTTGCATTAATAACAGCGGATCAGCGAACGCCCTTTATCGAGAGAGAGAGAGAAAGAGAGAGCACTGTATAAAGAAAGCGCTGCTAATGATGGCTGCTGCTGCTCAAACTGCACTTAACATAGTGTGGATATGTAATTAAGACTAACAATAGGCTATTTATATAAATGTTGGACTGATTATGTACAGTTTGTTAATAATCTAATAGTTATATTATAATTATATTATACTGAATTTATAGTATTAGATTAACAAAACAAAGAACGGCTTTATAATTAATAACTTAGTTCCACAACTTTCCGATGACTTTACAACTAATTACACTCAAGACTTTTACGACTTTTTTTAGACGGCTTTAACGTTTCGCCTCCAAGGCTTGACTCTACTCTCTCGACTCTCTCCTTCTACTGTTCTTCCGCGACTTCTCTTCTATGACTAATACTATGCTGCTGTTAACCATCTGTTAACCAGCGTTGCCACCCAACAATACTGTAACTACTCGTTACATATACATATAAAATATATTTTCTTTACAAAATAATAAAAATAGATTTGCTTCATATGAAACTAATTTTTTTTTCATTTTACATTTAGAGTGGGATTTAAAGTCAGACCACATATGATTCTTCTATGAGTTAACGCAGCCTTGAACCATTGGCTGCTGCTGCTAGTCTCACAAATATGCATTTTTATATTGCTATTTTTTGCTTGGCTGTTGACTGCTCTACATTGATACTTGAGCGTTTTATGGGCTGGCTCATTAAGAGTCGATTGTCGATAACAAAACCGCAATGGCCCTGACATAGGAAGTTAATTTTTGCCAGTGCGTATGGCTGTCAAGTGGGCGACATACGCCTTGTGTATGCAGCTCGTGCTGAAAGTACTTTGCTCACTCACTTTTATTGGAATGCAACACACTTTTGCGATATGCCATGCACCATTAGGTTATGGATTGGATGGGGACGGTCTCCGTTAGCTGCGGTTGCCTGGCTGCGCTATCAGAGTTGGCCATGTTGGCCGTGTTTGCCATGTTGCGAGACGTGACTGAGTTGCACACAACCTGTTGATGCTGCACTCTTCTTCCAAACGCACATAGAATGAACGCCAACAGCTCCATTAGGCAGCATTCAAACGGTGTATTCCTAATTAAGTGCATTTGTGCCACTTGCTGCTTGCCGCTTGCCTTAAAATGCTGCATGCATAAGAGCAATGGAAACATAAAACCAGTGGCTCATTAGCAAACGTAATTTGAAGATAAGATAATAATTTGTATTTATATATTTATTATTATATATATATTTATGTTTTTCTTTTCTTCTCATCTGTAAAATGTTTAACATCTATTGCAATTATTTGGGGAAACCCAATAAAAGACCAAAGATGCTAAAGCTGACTAAGTTTAGTAATAAGGAAAGTAAAAAATTCAAAAGGAAGGGAAAGATATATGATATAGGCAAATCTCTGAGTCAATGGAGTGCGATTTAACAAATTTAGGCTTGCTCAGAGATTACCCGAAGTTATGTTGGTATTGACAATTTAATTAATATCATTCTTTGTAAATTTCAGATGCCAAAGGAGCTGAAGCAACGCATTGAGGACTACTTTCAAACTTCATGGTCGCTCAGTCATGGCATTGATATCTACGAGGTAGAGTATGAGTATGAGTATGAGTATGAGTATGAGTGTGAGTACGAGTTTGAATAAGAGTACAAGTGCGAGCGAGTGAATGCGAGAGCCCTTCATGTGTTTGTTCATTCGTAAATCATATTTGCTGGCACACAAAAGTTGCCGACACAGCACAGGACCCTTCGGACTGGACAAGCACTGTGGCTTCATTGGCATTTTGATATCTCAGTGCCTTTAATTAAGCAAATGCCTGTTGGGTCTCGTATAAATATATTTCATACATACATATGTATATACATATGCTCAATAGGGGTAAGCCAAATATCAATTGTGTGTGTCAGTGTGTCTCTTATGTGACTTATTGATTGGCATTGGGTTAAATGGCAAAAGCTGGAATCCCCTTTGATTGCATGTCAGCCAGTAGGTGGATTCAGATGTTGGCATATTGACCCTTGGCGGCAGTGGGGTTCGTATCAAAAGTATTTAATATTGAATTCAATTTAGTCCAATTAATTATAATTGAAATCAACACTGATGAGCAGAGTTTTGCTCGCACATCAATGCTTAAAGTTTGATTATTTATATTGTAAAAATAATAATATTCCCTTGCAGATTTAAATACAAAGCCACATTTGCATAAACTTAATTTTTTTTAATTTTAGATAATTAATGATAATGTATTCGCTCGCAGAGTTTAACACTAATAATCGATTCCATTAAATTGCAGCCCTCTCAGATTTGAATTCTAAGCGCCGTTTTTATGAACATAATTTTTTAAGTTTCGAAAATATATAAGTATTTTCATTTGATTTTTTAAGTCAACTTATTTTGAAGGACTTTTAACTTTGACGACCCTCGCTGGGACAGTCTACAGCAGGTCTGTCTGTGGCCTGAAATGATAAATTGAATCCCATGTGGTAAAAATATAAATAATAATTGAATACACTTACTACTTATATTTAAGCTGATGATTGGCTTTTGTTTATAGTCAGCTTAATTGAACATCCGCAAATTGAATATTTCTGAAGTGTACCTTTGCAAAAGTTTTTCTGCTTTTCTTGTTGTGAAAGCAATGCAAAAATAAATCCATTTATTTGCTTCATTTAATCTGGCCCACAAAGAGGGGAAATCTTTTGAGTTTCACTTTCAACCTGGTTGTTGAGTTGGGTAAAACTTTGCCACAGTTCGCGCAACATGCAAAATGTTCTTGTGTAACAAGAACTTTTTCTATATCCATCTCTGTGGTGTTTTATTCAACTTTGTTGCACGCTAAATGGGGCAAATTGCAGGAAGTGCTTAGATTTAACATGCCAGCTACTAATTTTTGTCATTATGATAGCAAAAGTTCAGTAAGATTTGGCTCTGTTGTTTTTTTCTGTGTAGTTCTCTGTTATTTTGTTGCCATGAGATGCAAATTAATTTGCGCTTTTGTTTGGCTGCCTCTCTTGTTCTTCACATGCCCTAACCCACTCCTCCTGCTCCTGCCAAATTGCTCTTAATGTTTGCCAGGATCAAGCTGCACTTGCCTGAACAGACTGCCAGTGCTCTGCTCCTTTGGAAAGCCTTTTGTTTGCGTATTTTTGCCATGCCTCAAAACATGTCTAATTAAGTTCGGATTGCAAACATTTGAGTACAGCTGCTATAGATATCTTTTTTTATAAATTGCTTTTTAGAATAAAGTTAAATTATGTTGCAATCGGTCAAAAAACTGCTAAACGTTAGGAAATGGGAAATAAAGAAAAGATAGACAATTCTATAAACCTGTGCTTAGGGATTTCCTAGAGATATTTTATCACTGAAAATTTAATGAAATGAAGCAAGAGTTAAACCAAATCTACATTGATTGTAAGATTAAAAGTAAACACGAACAGGATTATTCAAAGTGTGAAACCACAATTGAAGAGAAATTGGAATAGGAATAGCCTGGGAACATGTTCAAGAATAACTTCCAAGTGTTGTTAAAAGCTTGTCACACGTCATATTTCTTACAAAATTTGATTATTTATGTGATACAAATATCATGATAATTTCAAAACAAATAAGTGATTTGTGGCACAGTTGTTGAAAGTATATGCTTAAATCAAGTCTAATTTAATTACATTTGCAAAACATGAATGATGCACCCACACGGAGTGGAAAATGTAATACGAGTTGAGTAGGTTGAGAGGGGGGGGGGGGGGGGAGGGGCGGGGCAGAGCAGTAAATTAAATTGTTAATTTATTGCGCATGAAAAATAACTGGCAAAACGTCAAGAGGCTCTTGGCCCCTTTGGATGCCCCCTTCGCAACCTACTCAACAAAACGTGTATCAGAAATTGTGTGGGAGTCTTTTCGCGTAATGAAATGTTTGCCAGACAAATTAAATGCCCTATGTTTAGTTGGCTGACAGTCGCCTGGTAATGTTGGCATTCGGGTTTTGGAAAACTTTTTGGCCATTGCATGCAATTAGTATAAAATATTTTACACTTCTTTGCATTTTGTTATTTTGCTTGGATGAGGCGCACACATAAATAACAATTTCAAGTTGGCCTTCGGGGATATGTTCCATTAACTAAGTAAATATTCAAATATTTACACACATTCACACACACAGTGAGAACTTTTAAAACTTTGTTAGTTTCGTAGTTTTCTGTATTGGTTCGCATTCAAATATTTTGGGCCCATGTCAATGTAAATCATAGTCGAAAACACAATTATAACAAAATTCTGTATGTTCATTTAACCACAAATTTGAGTCATTGTGGCTTTTAATTTTCCGAATAAATTGAAACTAATGTATAGCTCTCGTATTATTGATTTGTTCACCATTAGATGCAGTATTGTTGTTTTCATTTAAAACAAATATTTCGATTGTGTTATGATGCAAATATTTGATTGGAATTTGTTGGTTTAAGTGCCATAGAAACAAGTCAATTAACGCGCTTTCGCATTCATATTTTCAAATTGCCCAAAAACATTGGATTTTAAAATTTGCATGAGCAAATGATAAGTCATTTCGTGCGATAAAAATGATAAAAATGTTCTGATAATTACAGCCAAAAAGCAAAAATGTTCTCTAAGCTTCCTGTGTGTTTGCACATACAGTCAAATATATACCTATACCACAAGATTTCCCTACTCCAATCCACAGTGTTTATTCACGCCTTTGGCTTATGGGTTGTTGTCGAACAAATTACGCTGAAGATACAAAAGCGCTTAAGTTCGGTGTAATATTCATGCACAATGGCAAGGGTTAGCCACATATTTATAAACACATGCGTTGTGTGCATAAGGGATTATACATATAAATATATATATATAACATATACATATATATATGCATATATATGACCCTGGAGGTTACTTGACTCGTAGCTAAGCAAAGAATTTAAGAAACCGGAATGTAAACAAACAGAATGCAAAACCTTTTCAACTTTCATATTAATCCTCTTAGCAATTTCATTCAATACACTTGCGACCACCTCGGGGACCAACACATGAACAAAAACGAGGAAGCGCGAAGGACACCGTTATTTATTTTACATATTGTGCATGCATAAAAAACCGAAGAACGATGGCAAAAAGTGCAATGGCAAAAAAAATGAATGAAAAAGAAATTGTCAAATATATGCTTAAAATATCGTTCAATTCACTTTCAGTTTTGCACCTGTGTGTGAAGCTTTGTGTGTGTGTGTGTGTTTGTGTTTGTGTGTGTGTGTGTGTGTGAGTGTGTGTGCGATATGTTGCTTTAATAATAATACGTATGTTTTTGGCTTGTCGCTCGTGCTTACCTCCCCACTTATACATATGTACATACATATATACACACACTTGTTCCCACATTCACTGACTTTGTATTCTCTTCTTTCTTTTGGTTCGATTACAGACGCTACGCGAATTTCCGGAGGAGCTCCGTGGAGATGTCTCCATGCATTTACATCGTGAAATATTACAGTTGCCAATATTCGAGGCAGCCTCACAGGTGAGTACAGTTATATATATACACTGCGAAAAATTACTTTAAATTGTTCAAATTTGTCATATTATTGTTGCCTAGGGTAACACACCTTATTATAAGCTTAATTCTTACATTGTTTTATTGATATTTTAGTTAGTTTCAAAATTCATGTAATTTCATTTGAAAAACTTACGATTTTACGACCCTTGGTTCGATAGTTAATTGACTTCCCTCTGAGTTAATCGGCCTCTAAGGCAGACGATGCTAACTGAATTTATATTTATTAGGTTTTCTTAATAACAAAAATATAGAAAAAACACTACATGGGGATTTTCGTAATAATTTTAAATGTTTTTTTTCTTCAATGAAAAACTTATTTAAAGTTTCTTGTCGATTTTCTCAAATTCAGCGTGATTTTTGCTCTAAGTGTTTGTATAAAAATATGCATATTTATGTGTACATATAAATCATTACTATGTGGTGTGGTGTGGTGTGTGTCTGTTTGTGTCGCTTGTGCTTTTCGTGCTTCTGCTGGGTTTGACGATGCTTTAAAAGCCAGACAAGCCCTCAAACAAGTGGTGTTAGGAAACTGATGCTGACGTTGATGCTGTTGCTGATACCGCTGGCAATGTCAAAATAATCGGCAGCTAACTTGGCCAGGGCAGTCAAAAGTCAACTGCTGGCTTAGCAGACACAGACATACATACACGCACACACACACACACATACTCACGCATACACACACACAAACCCTAATCACACACAGGTAAAACTTTCGGTTATCCATTGAATAAATTGCGCGTGTTTTCCTGTTGGCCAACAGCTCGATAAGGGCAACGACTGAAGCATGAAAAAGGTTTTAGGCAAAACTTTTGGTCACAATCACAAGCAAACATATACACACATATATATATATAGATATTTATATATATTTGTATATATATATACATTGATATAGTGAAAGCGAGTAGGAGCAAAAGCAAATGCAACGGTGAGAGTTGTGTCGATTACCTTAGACGACAATGTCAATACTCCTGTCATTTAACACACTAAGCTTCAGGGCACACACGCACACACACGCACACACACTCACACACTCACTTACATATACGTCTGTGAGTTGCAAACATTTTGGTAAAAGCGGTGCTAAAAACTAAAGTGTAATTGATTTTCCAATTAAGCTTCAGTTGCATTAGCGCCAAAGGTTCATTGCTCATAAAAACTAAAAAGTTTTCTCTGTCGATTCTCGATTTTCTTGCAAAGTTTCCTTTGCTGTCTGCACTCCCAGATAACACAAGCTTATACAATGATGCTCTCTCAGCTCTGAGCTCTGAGCTGGGCATCCTCTTCAATTTGACATTTAGCCAGCTGTAATTAAAGTCGAAACTTTGCTTCTGCTTTGCAGCATAAATGAAAAAATTAAGTGAGAATGTTGCAGTTGAGAATACACTGTTAAAAGTGTTACATAAGTTGATAGAGACAGCAATTTGGAGAAACAAGTTTTCTTAACAGTCTTAGAAGTACAGTTTTCTAGTAATGTATCAACTAATTAACTAGATCTAATAAATCAGGCTATATATATATTTCAATATTCATGTGTTCCAAGTTTCATTAGCTTTTAAGGTGTTGAAAAAAGTTGAACACACCAACGAAATATATTTTTATCGCTTCGGTAACAGAGTAGAATAAAATCGATGTTTGCAAAAAAGTAGCTAGTTAAGTAATTAGTTTTTCATGGCTTTCAGAGCGGTCTTTTTAAGCGTTTTCTTTGCCTTTTATGTATGAGATTATTTTAAGATATCGTAAAGGTTTATCAAAAGATTAAATAAAATCAATAAAAGTGCAATATTCACTAAAATGTTATAACATTCGTACATTCAGTAAGGGCAATGCAACTATTAATTATACTGTTTTAATTCTATATCATTCAATTTTAATTTAAAATTTATATTTTTTCAAACATTTTTTAAAAGTTATGTACTAATTGTAGTCCTATTCAAATTAAAAAATATATGTTAATATTTTTTACTGGCTTGTACAGAATACTGTAATGTACACATTTTGATATAGTTTTCCTATAAAACAAGTGTATTTTATTTTAATTTTTTAGTACTTTTACTTCAAACCGTGCAAATTGTTAAGAATTTCAAATGCGCTGAGTCCTGAGCAGTTTTGTTTCAGAAATGTATTGTTTACTGAGTACTGACTGCTTACTTAAATAAGTTAAAATGTAGCTCGGTGCATATTTTTGCTTGACTTTGAATAATTTGTTAGCCGCAGTGAAAATCAACAAGGCTTCAACAGATGCAACTAGAGACTGAAGTAGCAAGACGAAGAGTGCCAACATTTATAAAGCTTAAACAAAGATGGCAAACAAAAACCACTCAATGGCAATAAGCGCGTTTTAAGCCAATTTTCGTGGCAACATCCACGACATCATCGACCAGGCGAAAAAAGTGGCAGAAGTAGCTTCCTTGCCGGATGTTTGCGCGGCTTTTGGCCAACACTGAAGTTGCAAACTTGACAAAAACAGTGTTATTTATTATATTTGTTGTTTATTTTTGCTCGTGTTGTCGTTTACAGGGCTGCCTCAAATTGTTGTCACTGCACATAAAGACAAACTTCTGTGCACCCGGCGAATATTTGATACACAAAGGCGATGCACTCAACTATATATATTATCTGTGTAATGGCTCAATGGAGGTGATCAAGGACGACATGGTTGTTGCCATCCTGGGTAAGTAATAATTTTGAATCGGGTCTAGTCGATGCCTCGATGTTAAGCAGTTTGCGATACTTTGTGTTTTCCAGTCGCGTTCGCCTAAATGGCCATGTTTCCATTTAGCGTGTGTCTTGCCAAAAGCGTTTATTGAACTCAAAAGTTCGTTCGCTCTACTTAAGCCAGCCATCTGCTTATTTATTCATTCAGGACGTTGCCTAGACAAATGACTGCTCTTTTTTATGCTTATTGATTCTCACTTAACGCCTGTCCTTTTGTTTTTTATACTTTTACATATATATGCAAAACTCCACAAGGCAAGGGCGATCTCGTTGGCTCGGACATAAATGTGCATCTGGTGGCCACGAGTAACGGCCAAATGACTGCTACCACCAATAGTGCTGGCCAGGATGTCGTTGTGCGTAGCAGCAGCGACATAAAGGTAATTATTAATAATTTACCACATTAAATAAATATCTGAAGCAAGAACTCTATAGATTAATTGCAGCCATTTAGTAGAACTCATGCCCTAAAGCTAAATTTGAAGTCGTTGTAGTTTCTTAAACACATTAATTAGTATTGATTTAATGACTTGAAAGCTTTAAGCTACTGTTTAGTTGAATGTGTTATTTTAAACTATGTTATTTTCGATTATTTATAAGTGAAGCACTTAATTACCCATTAATTACCCCAGAGCTTATTATTAAGACTGAAGATAAGGTTTAGTTCAACGCATTTAATATTGAATTGCAATATTAATCTTAATCTTAATCTGCATTTTCGGCTAGTCTCATTTTATTTAATATATCTGTATATATATATATATATTTGTGCATATCTTTCGCTTAGTATTCAAATGCTGACAAAACTTTATGGTTATTGTCCCTGGGCACTTCGAATGTGTTTCTTGTTTAACGTCTGCGCGTTTTATTCCGGTTGCGTTGGCTCTTAATTAAATAGAATTTATTTTTATGTTTTCTCTGCTTTTCGCCTTTTCCTTTAATATGTGTGCGCTTTAATTATATTTTTTATCGAAACGGCTTTTTTAAAGCCAAAGCTTAAAGTTCAAGCATTTCACTTCAATTTGTTTATTTTCATTATTGTGTTTGTTTTTGTTTGTTCGTCAGTCGTAAAGTTTATCGCGTTCACGTATATTTTTTTTGGCATCTGCCAACATTCGCTTTTTTCCTGAAATTCAATATTTTCTTTGCATATTTTTTGCATATTTCGAATGCGACGCTTTATGAATTCACTGAACGAATAATTATGAATTAAGTTGAAAGATCGTCGCTTAATTAGTGTCGAGAGCATTCACGACACTTAATTCATAGTTGAAGAAATTTTAATTCGTTTTCATTCTCCGCTCAACGCGTTTTCCCAGTCATTTACTATTTTCCATAGCTTTCTTTGGCCTTTGGCATTTGGCCTTTGGTTCTTGGCTTTGACGCCGCTGCTGTGGCTTTGCTTTGCCTTTGTGCCCAGTTTATTTGCATGTCTGCCTCCCTGCCAAATAAAGCGCAGACATTTTGCATACATTATTCACTCGCTCTCAGGCGGCAGCTGCCACAGCGTGTGCTCCGAGGCACTACTTCAGGTACAGCACAAGTGGCAGTCAGCCAACAACAACGACAACCTGCAACAACGGGGCGTATGAGTGATACTTAACCGTAATGTGTGTATGTGAGTGTGCGTGTGTGGGTTTGTGTGTGCGTGTGTGTGTTTGTGTGGGTGTGTGCGTGTGTGTGTGCCTAGATTGTGCACTTGAGTATGAAAAGAAGACGCCAAGACGTCCACATAAACACGCGTGAAAAGATGAAGTCAGGTCAAGTAGACTAGCTTATGATCTTAAAAACTCATTATTTTGCGTAAATATTTCGAATTTTTTTATAATAGCATTTTAATTTATAAATTTCTATAATATATATTTTATTTATGACAACAGAAATGGGGTTTTTTCATTATTATTAATAACTAAATAAACAACAAAGTGAGACAGCTAGAATTGAAAAAATCATAATTTAATAATTTCTTAATTGAAAATTTGAAAATTGTGGCTGAAGCACACATCAGTTAAGTATATAAATATTGATTTTAAAAAATATATTTACTATATATATTTAAATTAAGTAGTAGCAAACTTTTTTGCTCATCAATTAGTTTTTCCTCGTAGCGATAACAAAAATGTTTTTTAACAACAAACTGAAAATTTGATGTGGATAATTAATAGGAAATTTCAATATAATAATAGATAACATTAAAGTACTCTTAAATATTATTTACATGAAGTAATGATTACTTAAGACTCTTGTAAACCTGTATTTCTATCAATTTGAAGTCTATTTTAAAGTTAACTTCAAGTAAACAAGGGAACAGCATTTTTAATCTGTTTTATTTCTTGTCTGATTGGATTTTCGCCAAGTAATTTTATTATTTTTATTTTTCAATTTAAATGTAAAAACCATAAATATTAAATATTATTTAATATAATTCATTCAATGTTGTTTTCTATTCATCTTTTTCTTTGTCACCTGATATTAGCCGACATTAAGTTAAGAAAGTAAATAAACATAATTCCAGTACCAACTTTGGTTTGTAGACAAAGTCTTGTTCTCTGCCAGTGGACTCTGGCCTTGCCCCTTTGTGGCAGTAAAGTCGCCTGCTGTTGTCGGTGGCTCATGGAGAGGCGGGCTCAGCAGGCTGCCAGGCAGGCAGCCTACTTGAGTGGAGTGCATAATCAATTAACATAAAATGTACTCATGTTTTTTCTTTCTTTTCTTTTTGGTTTTTCTTGTCATCTTTGTAGGCGCTCACCTACTGCGATTTAAAGTGCATACACATGGGCGGTCTGGTGGAGGTGCTGCGTCTGTATCCGGAGTACCAGCAGCAGTTTGCCAACGACATACAGCACGACCTGACATGCAATTTACGGGAGGGCTACGAGAATCAGGACTCGGATATTGGTCCCTCATTTCCGCTGCCGAGCATAAGCGAGGACGATGAGAATCGCGAGGAGGCCGAGGCCGCTGAGCAGGATAAGGATCACAATGGTGCCGGTGCTGGTGCGGGTGGTGGTGCAGGTGCTGGGATTGCAGGTGTTAATCCATTATCGGCGTCACCATCGCCACAGCATCACAGCATTACACGTTCGCCGCTGCTGGGCATGAATAGTCCGAGGCATCAGCGATTGCATCAGCGAGGCAGCTCCTTGATTACGCTGCGTGATAGGAACAAGCGACAGCGTCCGCTGAACATGGCCAGCAGCTTGGATCGCAACTCGTTCGAGGAGGTGGACTCATCCGTTGACGAGGAGGCGGGCGGCAAACGGCCGTCGCTGGAGCGTCTCGACTCGCAGGTGTCCACCCTGCATCAGGATGTGGCCCAACTGAGTGTGGAGGTGCGCAATGCCATTAGCGCGCTGCAGGAAATGACTTTTTCATCCGGTGCCATGAACTCACATGGCTCCCTCAAGTTTCCCCCGGCTCGCTCCATACCCAACATCAGCGGTGTGGCAGCAGCACGAGCCGGACTTGGACTGGGATTAGGCGGTGGCGATGCACAGCTTATTGGCGGCATAATTTCCTTGGGCGACGGCTGCACGGAGGCATCGGCAGGCATGCAACGCAGTTCGTCGCATCCGCCCGAGGTGTGGGGCCGAGAGATGCAGCTGCCGGCTAGAGGCTCGGCGTGCAGCTCCAAGGCCGCCTCGCCGCCGAGCGTGGAGGCTCCAACGAAGACGAGTCGCAGCTCGCAAACCGATTTCTATCGCATCGATTTTCCCACCTTCGAGCGCTTCGTTTTGGCCAATCCGCGACTGGTGTTGGGTCTGCTCGGCATTGAGCCGGCCATCAAGAGTGAAATGGAGCTGCTGCAGCAGAAGCAAACGTTGCAAATCTCGCCGCTGAACACCATCGATGAGTGCGCATCCCCACTGATGACGGAGGCCAACTTGAGCAGCTCCAAGGAGCGTTTGCTTGGCACCCAAACGCCAGCAGCTGGACGCATCTATCCGCCCCTGGACGATGAAAACTCCAATGACTTTCGCTGGACCATGAAGCATTCGGCGAGTCATCAGAGCTGCTGCCGCAGCACCGATGCACTGCTGACGCCCGAGGAACAGCCCTCTGTGCCTCAGGAGCAGCCACTGGAGCAACAAGTTCAACAAGTTCAGCAAATCCAACAGCACCAGCAGCAGCAGCAGCAGCGGATTAAACGCAGCATTCGTCGCAGTGGCAGCGGTGGCAGCAACTCCAGTTTATCCAGCAGCAGCTCCAGTTCCAACAACTGCCTGGTCTCGCAGAGCACAGGAAATCTGAACGCCAGCACCGCGAACACAACGAACGCCTCGGTTCACTGCAGCAACAGCAGTCACAGTGTGGCGAATGCACGACGTGCCTCCTGGAAGCTGCAACATTCGCGCAGCGGTGAATACCGTCGCCTGTCCGAGGCAAATGCCCAATACTCGCCACCGGCCAAGGTGCCGATCCCGATGCCAATGCCTGTACCCTTGGCAACAGCAGCGGACAACTATGGCCAGGATGAGGAGGAGAGCGTCGAGCTGTTGGGTCCGCGACGTGGTTCACGGGGCACCCTCCCTCATCCCTCGATGGCCGAGGTGGGTGGTCGGTTTCTGTTGGGTGTGCACAGTGGGACAAGTCAGCAGACAATGAATTTTCGCTTCTCCGCAGGCGATGCGGACAAACTGGAGAAGGGACTACGTGGATTGCCATCCACGCGTTCATTGCGCGATCCCAGCGCCAAGTAAGCGGAGGGTATGCCTGGAATTTCCTGTTTCGTCAGGGAAACGAGTGGGTGGGGTTGAATTGGGTTGAATTGGGTTGGGTTGGGTTGGGTTGAATTATGGCTCAAGGTTGCCGACAAATAACGTGAGCAAATTCGGATGTGTGGAGTCGCTTACACGCAAGCCGACGTGCGTGATTTATTTCCTAATTAATACTGAAATACGAAGACGCTTGTACTTTTAATATCTATAAGATATCTACAGATACAGTTACTTACACCTTGATTATTATACATCTATTGCGTTTAGGGATTGTCCAACAACAGAATACAACAACACACAGTGATTTGTTTTATACACTCAATAAAATTCGATGTAATTATGCGAAGGCTTTCAAATTTGTTTCTAAAGCTGGTTTGAAAGCTAAACTAAGATTTAACTTTTGTTTAAACACCTCTTATATTAAAAGTTTATATGTTATTCACTTTCCAAATTTAAGTATCACTTCTAGCGTCATTACAATTTAAGTCCTGTTTACTTTACTTGTAAGAAAAAGCGAGCAAAGTAATTATGTAAACAAGCATATTTATTCCTAGCATATCAGAGTATATTGAAACCAACATATATTTTTTAAGACTTAAGCCAAATAAAACGAAAAAAACTATAAACAAAAAAAAACTCGAAACTGTGCAAATATTGCGTGAGGCTGTCAATGAGAAGTGCAAAACAGAAAATCACCAAAGTATAAATAATATTGAATTCGGATGTGTGTATATTTATGCAACTCCCACATCCTCATATATTATAGGTACATACATATATAAAAATAAAAACATGAATATTGACTATTTATTGCAAAACAAATATTGTATATCTGAATGTTAATTGTCAACTACAGGAACTTGATGTATTTATGCAGTATAAAAAGATAGAATAATAATAATTGTTTAATATGCAAAAATTTGTCAGATTATAAATTGTGAGGTCAACAGTACAAAATAACAAAAACAAATAAATAAAAAACAAAAAAAAAATACAATACTATTCACATATTTTGTTGGGCAAACAAACATATATATTAATAAGATGGGGCTCAATATGGAAAAAAAATACTATTTAAACAATTGTTGAATATTAAATGCTTAGTTTAAACATAACTTATAAATATATGTATAATAATTTTTAAAAAATAATTCATTTAATGTAAGTACCTCAAGGAAAGGAAGTGGAAAATAGTTAGTTAGGCAACGTATAAGAGACAAATTTTTAGGATGTCTGTAAAAATGATGGAATAATATATAAAAAAAATTCAGAATAGAAAATAAAACATACTTAAGAATATGTCATTTACAATAAAAAAAAAAAAACAAAGAAAAAATAAATTGATATAGATATTTGACAATCGTTTGCGCTATTAGGAAAACCCAGAATAAACTTGAGAAAATTAATAATTTTACTTATAAAGTAAACTTTAGAGTTTGTGATTTCCTGTAATAGTTGTCTGAGATGTGAGTTGGCAGCAGGGCATTTTTTTAGAATAGGTCCTGCGTAAAATCTACCAAAGATGCTAGGCAAGAAGCGTATAGCAATTAACAAAAAAATAATAATAATACTACTAATAATAAATCTGTATATTTCTATCTAGTAGTTGCAAATGCTAGTGTATATATGTACTTATTTGTAAATGTTCCCAACAACTATAAAGACTTGTGCTTCGTTCTATTCTCGATGTAAGCATTCTACGATAATACCTTATTGTGTAAGTTTGTGCATATGACTTTTATATGTATCTGGCATTCGCATATTTTAACCAACCAAATCCATTATATACATAATTGTATTGCATACATGTGTTTTAAATATTAAGCGATATTTATTGTAATGTAGATATATACATACATATACATAAGTATTTATAAGTTCAGCGGAATTCTTGAACGTTTTTAAATGTTTTAATTAATGTTAGCCCAGATTCAAATATTCAATATTTAAATGAAATTAAAATAAACTTGGTGTGAACAATTTAGAAAAATGCTTTTAATTCCAATTATATTTGGAACCCGATCTGATACATATTTTATTTTTATACTCTGATACCAAAGGCCCTAGAAATCTGAAATGCGCATATCTTCCATAATTTGTAAGGGTATATTGTTAGTAACACCCTTCATGAATCTGGAATCCGCCCATATGCCGATTTTCGAGCATAATTTTGACTTGTGTTCCGATCCAAAATCACGTTTTCAACTTTAAATGTACGATTCATCTAGATGCCAAAATATGATCAAAACGCCCTCTCTTTTGAAAATCCGTTGAGTTTTGCCGAAGTTATGGCATTTTGAAGGTTCGACCTATGTCCATATGCCGATTTTCGGACTATAATTTTGACTTATGTTCCGACCCAAAATCACATTTTCAACTTTAAATGTACGATTAATTTAGAGGCCAAACTATGCTTAAAACGCCATTGCTTTTGAAAATCCGTGGAGTTTTGACGAAGTTATGGCATTTTGAAGGTTCGACCTATGCCCATATGCCGATTTTCGGACTATAATTTCAACTTATGTTCCGAACCAAAATCACGTTTTCAACTTTAAATGTACGATTAATCTAGAGGCCAAACTATGATTAAAACGCCCTTGCTTTTAAAAATCCGTTGAGTTTTGACGAAGTAATGGCATTTTGAAGGTTCGACCTATGTCCATATGCCGATTTTTGGACTATAATTTCAACTTATGTTCCGAACCAAAATCACGTTTTCAACTTTAAATGTACGATTGATCTAGAGGCCAAACTATGATTAAAACGCCCTTGCTTTTAAAAATCCGTTGAGTTTTGACGAAGTTATGGCATTTTGAAGGTTCGACCTATGTCCATATGCCGATTTTCGGACTATAATTTCAACTTATGCTCCGACCCAAATTCACGTTTTCAACTTTAAATGTACGATTGATCTAGAGGCCAAAATATGATTAAAACGCCCTTGCTTTTAAAAATCCGTTGAGTTTTGACGAAGTTATGGCATTTTGAAGGTTCGATCTATGTCCATATGCCGATTTTCGGACTATAATTTTGACTTATGTTCCGACCCAAAATCACGTTTCCAACTTTAAATGTACGATTGGTTTAGAGGCCAAACTATGATAAAAACGCCCTTGCTTTTGAAAATCCGTTCAGTTTTGACGAAGTTATGGCATTTTGAAGGTTCGACCTATGCCCTTACGCCGATTTTCGGGCTATAATTTTTGAAAATGGACTAAAATTTTGACTTATGTTCCGACCCAAAATCACGTTTTTAACTATAAATGTACGATTGATCCAGAGGCCAAACTATGATTAAAACGCCCTTGCTTTTAAAAATCCGTTGAGTTTTGACGAAGTTATGGCATTTTGAAGGTTCGACCTATGTCCATATGCCGATTTTCGGACTATAATTTCAACTTATGTTCCGAACCAAAATCACGTTTTCAACTTTAAATGTACGATTAATCTAGAGGCCAAACTATGATTAAAACGCCCTTGCTTTTGAAAATCCGTTCAGTTTTGACGAAGTTATGGCATTTTGAAGGTTCGACCTAGCCCTTACGCCGATTTTCGGGCTATAATTTTTGAAAATGGACTAAAATTTTGACTTATGATCCGACCCAAAATCACGTTTTCAACTTTAAATGTACGATTGATCTAGAGGCCAAACTATGATTAAAACGCCCTTGCTTTTAAAAATCCGTTGAGTTTTGACGAAGTTATGGCATTTTGAAGGTTCGACCTATGCCATATGCCGATTTTCGGACTATAATTTTGACTTATGTTCCGACCCAAAATCACGTTTCCAACTTTAAATGTACGATTGATTTAGAGGCCAAACTATGATTAAAACGCCCTTGCTTTTAAAAATCCGTTGAGTTTTGATGAAGTTATGGCATTTTGAAGGTTCGACCTATGTCCATATGCCGATTTTCGGACTATAATTTTGACTTATGTTCCGACCCAAAATCACGTTTCCAACTTTAAATGTACGATTAATCTAGAGGCCAAACTATGATTAAAACGCCCTTGCTTTTGAAAATCCGTTCAGTTTTGACGAAGTTATGGCATTTTGAAGGTTTGACCTATGCCCATATGCCGATTTTCGTACTATAATTTTGACTTATCATCCGACTCGAAAATCACGTTTTCAACTTTAAATGTACGATTGATCTAGAGGCCAAACTATGATTAAAACGCCCTTGCTTTTAAAAATCCGTTGAGTTTTGACGAAGTTATGGCATTTTGAAGGTTCGACCTATGTCCATATGCCGATTTTCGGACTATAATTTTGACTTATGTTCCGACCCAAAATCACGTTTCCAACTTTAAATGTACGATTGATTTAGAGGCCAAACTATGATTAAAACGCCCTTGCTTTTAAAAATCCGTTGAGTTTTGATGAAGTTATGGCATTTTGAAGGTTCGACCTATGTCCATATGCCGATTTTCGGACTATAATTTTGACTTATGTTCCGACCCAAAATCACGTTTCCAACTTTAAATGTACGATTAATCTAGAGGCCAAACTATGATTAAAACGCCCTTGCTTTTGCAAATCCGTTCAGTTTTGACGAAGTTATGGCATTTTGAAGGTTTGACCTATGCCCATATGCCGATTTTCGTACTATAATTTTGACTTATGATCCGACCCAAAATCACGTTTTCAACTTTAAATGTACGATTGATCTAGAGGCCAAACTATGATTAAAACGCCCTTGCTTTTAAAAATCCGTTGAGTTTTGACGAAGTTATGGCATTTTGAAGGTTCGATCTATGTCCATATGCCGATTTTCGGACTATAATTTTGACTTATGTTCCGACCCAAAATCACGTTTCCAACTTTAAATGTACGATTGGTTTAGAGGCCAAACTATGATTAAAACGCCCTTGCTTTTGAAAATCCGTTCAGTTTTGACGAAGTTATGGCATTTTGAAGGTTCGACCTATGCCCTTACGCCGATTTTCGGGCTATAATTTTTGAAAATGGACTAAAATTTTGACTTATGTTCCGACCCAAAATCACGTTTTTAACTATAAATGTACGATTGATCTAGAGGCCAAACTATGATTAAAACGCCCTTGCTTTTAAAAATCCGTTGAGTTTTGACGAAGTTATGGCATTTTGAAGGTTCGACCTATGTCCATATGCCGATTTTCGGACTATAATTTCAACTTATGTTCCGAACCAAAATCACGTTTTCAACTTTAAATGTACGATTAATCTAGAGGCCAAACTATGATTAAAACGCCCTTGCTTTTGAAAATCCGTTGAGTTTTGATGAAGTTATGGCATTTTGAAGGTTCGACCTATGTCCATATGCCGATTTTCGGACTATAATTTTGACTTATGTTCCGACCCAAAATCACGTTTCCAACTTTAAATGTACGATTAATCTAGAGGCCAAACTATGATTAAAACGCCCTTGCTTTTGAAAATCCGTTCAGTTTTGACGAAGTTATGGCATTTTGAAGGTTTGACCTATGCCCATATGCCGATTTTCGTACTATAATTTGGACTTATGTTCCGAACCAAATCACGTTTTAACTTTAAATGTACATTAATCTAGAGGCCAAACTATGATTAAAACGCCCTTGCTTTTGAAAATCCGTTCAGTTTTGACGAAGTTATGGCATTTTGAAGGTTTGACCTATGCCCATATGCCGATTTTCGTACTATAATTTGGACTTATGTTCCGTTATGACCACTCCTGCTCCCAGAAACTGATAAATTCCCATATCTCCCGCAATTTAAGAGCTACAGTTATCAATCTTGGAAGGAAGATTATTCGGTGCCTTCTCTTTTATTAATTTCAAACCACGCCCACTCCCGCCCCGAAAATCTCGAAGAGCTCATATGTTGTATATGAAGACTCACTCTTTTGTATAAATATTTTTGTCAGACCGAGGCTGAAGAAATGGCCTTAATAATAACATTTTGTTGTTAATTTTAGTAGATTTATTATTATTGAATTTATTTATAACGCCAATAGTTTAGTTTTCTTGTCAAATTTGTTAAATTAAATTAAAGTTAGTTTTGTTGTTGGTATTTAAAAAATGTGCATTCGGTTTCCATCCTCTGCTATGCATTATGGCCGCCAGATGACGTTGCCCTCTTCCAATTTCTCAAATATAGATGGCGCTAACACTCCAGCCACTTTTCCATAGATATATAAGCCGACCGACCATAAGTGACCGACCAATCGCATAGAGCGACATCTGGCGGGACACATGGGCATTGCTCTGAATGTAGATGGAGATAAAGTCTCTTTATCTTCAACAAGGTATGCAAGATAAAGAGTTCAATTAATTATTTCCCTAAGATATACCTTTTACTTCTTCGCACTTTTTCCGAATCTCTGTACTAATAACCTTTTCAAGTACTTTGAATGATTACAACAGACTTTATCATGTGATCAATTCAGAATCATATATTTCTATCATTTAGGAACTCAATTTTAAAGTTTTTTATTGGATTTATTTAAGTAATTTAAGAAATAACTGTAGGTATTAAGATTTTGCATATATTACACGATATTATAATTAAATGTAGTAAACTAAAAAATAATGTTTTACGCGTAAATTGCTTATTGTGGAACGTTTTACGAAATTGAAAAAAATTAATTCTTTCGCCTTGTAATTTTAATAAACACTTCCTTCTTCGTTCTGATCAAAATGCCAGCTAAATATTTATAGTCGTTGGGATTACTAACGGGCAATACAATAAAGTTGCTTAAAATATAAACCAACAAAGTTTTAATTTCCAGCATAGCAAACTTTTGACCAATACAATTTCGCCGACCAGCACTAAAGGGTATAAATGCATATGGGTGTCGATTTGTGGAGTTTTCGGGAAGGAAGCGTTCTGGAATGAATTCATTCGGTTGCTCAAAATAACGTGGATTGCGATGTATATCGAATATGTGCACGATAATCTGAGTGCCCTTGGGCATAATCAAATTGTTTGCCAATTTCGTATCCTCATGACACTCCCGCATTATGCCAGGAACCGATGGACACAGTCTCTGCGTCTCCTTGACAACACATTCCAGATACTTCAGCTGACCCAACGTGCGGCTGTCCAAGTTGTTGAGTTCGTCTGCAATATAAAATAAACTAATCTTATCACATGTGCAATAAATTGGAAGACTTTATTTATTATTGCTGTTCCTGATAGTAATTATTTTACAATGTCAAGGCAAACCTTACCATTGTTGGATATAAACTGGGTTATCTCGTCGTAGCAACGTTGCTGTTTATTCGGGTGGCTGGCGAGATAGGCAAGAGAGAGTATGATGTTCATAGAGGTCGTGTCAAAGCCTTCAAACATAAATGTGTCAACCTCCTCGCAGATACCAGAATGATCTATGAGTCCATCCATTTCTGCTAGTAACATTGTGTCCAGCATTGCATAACGATGTTTAATGTTTAAGTCACTGAAATATAAAACAATTGCATTTAATATTATGATTGGCTGTGCTTTATCTCATAGTTTTAATTTAATATTAATATTAAATATACTTTTTTTTATATATCTATTAAAAGATGAATAGATAAGAAAATAAAGAAAATATAAGTAAGATACCTTGATTCCGTTTCGTAAGCCTCTCTGTTGAAGTTCTGTCGACGTTTCTCAATAATGTTGCTCGAGAATGCGTGCAAATTCTTCAGAATTGGTATATCCTTTCGACCATTACCGAAATTGTTGTATAGAGTGTCGCTGACCATAAGTGGATTAATCACACGATTTATAAAACTATGCTCTGATATTGTGATATTATTACGGTATTCATCACCATCGGCGCACTCGTCGAGTCTCACTCCAAGGGCCGTCTCTATAAAGAGGGATTAATTCTCATTTGCGATTTCAAATACTCATTAAACAAATGCTTACCACAAATAGTGTTCAGTGTGAAACGAGGTACTAAGTTATTTAAGTTAACCTCACAAGGACCCACTGTATTAGTCGATATGTTTTGTAGAATATCGATAAATTTAACGCTTTCTTGCCTGTATACAAAAAACACATTAGCGCTTAAGAGAATCGATTTAATCGACTTAACAACAGTATTTACTTACTTAAAAACCTCCAAGAATTGTTCCAATATTTTAAAATGAAACGCGGGTGTCAATAATTTCCGTCTACTATGCCAGTGCTTACCTAAAAAGTAAATAATTTAAAATTAATTAAATCTTATTCATTTACTGTAGGTAAATACAAAACCTGTGCTTGTCAATAGGCCCGATTTTAGAAACGGCTGCAAAAACCGATACATGTCTCCTTTGGTTATCAAATTATTATCATTCAGCACCAGTTCCGCATCAGCGGCATCTATAATGTTATATATAGGCATTCCAATAATATATTGAATATAGCTTCGCTTCAGCTCCGTTGCATAATCACGACAATAGTAAAACAATTGCTCTGGGAAAAAAATAATTTTAATCATTGTTTACTGTTTGGTGAACTTTATAATTAAAAAAACACATGAAACAAATCACAAATACAAACCAGAATTCATTCCGATCGTATCAAAAGTATTGCCGAAAATTGTATTTCCAATGCCTCGGGCAACAATCCGATCCAGTGGTCCACCATCAACGGTCTTAAACCGTCGACAAAATGATAGCAATTCATAGTCTTTGCTTAGACTAAGCGCGCATATCACTAGTAAAGCAAATATCGCAAATAAAATAATGAATAACATTAAATAGCCGTACTTTAATCAATTCAAATATATATCTTTATTGTTGTGTATATAATCTTGAAATTGAGCTTAGAGCACGTCCGCGTCACTCAACCGTATGTGCCCAACTAAAACTTAGTGATAAAACAAACGATTACGGCTCGCAGCGCTGCTCAAAACATGACAAACCTCAGTCGATTAATATAATTTAAGCACATACCGATCCACATACATATAGTATTATTAGTCGTAAGTTTGCGGCGGGAGTCGGACGTATCGATAGTCGGAGATGCCAACAGCCGAGTAGGTGGCCGACACCTGTTTAAATATTAGAGAGTAGAGGGAGAGAAAAAAATTAGAAAGAGAGCTCATGCGCTCGATGGAGGCAAATAGAATAGAGTAGAAAATTATCGACATTTCCAACGGGAATCTTTTTTGTCCGAATTGTAAACTAGAAATTCATTTTACAAAATACGTTCAAAATGCGTTCAGAACCAAGTATATATGGGCATTTTGTGTCAGTGCATAAATTCATTCCACAACTCACTTTTCTTGTAGTTAACTCCAAGTATACTTGTTAAAATTTGAACATTTTTTAAATTTAAAGTTCGATTAATATAATGTTTCGGCATCTCAAATGTTTAAGGACAGTTTCACGGCCATTTAATCGTCGACATTTTAAGGCTTTCACCGTTGATGTTGTTCTGGACGATGTAAAGACGGTGGCAAAAGAGGTCCCTTGCATAGGAATGCCACAGGTGATAGCAGATCGTGCTTACAAGTATAAAGAGGGTCAGGTTTATCACGGCTTCAAGTGCGAGCACGTCGAGCATAACCCCGATTATGATCTAATGTCCTGTCTTCTAAAACATGTTGTCACTGGGACAGAATATTGGCATTTAGATTGCAATGACATCAATAATGAATTCTCAATTAGTTTCCGAACGCCACCGACTGACTCAAAGGGTGCGGCGCACATTTTGGAGCATATCACGCTATGCGGCTCCAAGAAATTTCCAATTCATGATCCATTCTTCAAAATGCTTAACCGATCCGTTGCCACCTGTATGAATGCCATGACAATCTACGAATGGACGCTTTATCATTTCGCTTCTCGAAATGAGATCGATTTTAGGAATTTAATGCGCATCTATTGCGATTGTATTTTTGAGTAAGATATCGTTAAACAAAAAAAAATAATAATAGTAATTTCGTATTTAATTTACTAACCGAAAATCGCCCTTCAGGCCCAATATACTTTATTTGGACTTTCTGCAGGAGGGATGGCGGCTTGAGCACAAAGATACGCACAATCCACAATCTGAGCTAATGTTCAAGGGTGTCGTCTACAACGAAACGAAAGGATCTTTTTCGGAAAACGCCCGAATATGCCGACGGCTTATTTCCAGTAAACTATTGCCAAATAGTGCATACAATCATATGGCTTCCGGCGATCCACTCTGCATACCATCTTTGACACATGAGGATTTAATTGAATTCCATCGCAAATACTACCATCCGAGTAATGCACGAGTCTATAGCTACGGATCTTTCGATCTCATGGAGACGCTGGCATTCCTCGACAAGGAATACCTGTCGAAGAGGGACTTCCAAGACACGTCCTATAGCAATATCCAACCACAGACCCGTTGGACAAAACCCCGTCGGATTCATGTAAACTGTCGCTTGGAAGATAAGGCCGTGTCGCCAGATTTGCAAAATCAAATAGCGATAGCGGTCCTTATGTGCGATAAAACCGATATACAGGAATGCTTTGAGCTGCAATTTCTATCCAATCTATTGACACGCGGACCAAATGCTGCTTTCTACAAGGGTCTGGTCGAGATGAACTGCTCGGGTGGCTTCCACAAGAGCACTAGCTATGACATTACGACCAGAGATACACATTTGCGTGTGGGTCTGCCACAACTCAAAGTCAACGACTTTGAAAAATTTATTGAAATATTCGATAAGACTGTGCACAAGACAATCGAGGAGGGCTTCGAAGCACAGCACATTGAGAGCTGTCTGCAAAATTTGGAATTGTCAGTAAAACATCAGGTTCCGAATTTTGGCAAAGTGATACTCTACAATATGATTGGTGTTTGGACTCACGGAGGCGATGTTGTTGCCAATCTGCGCTTTCACGAGCAAATTGCCAAGCTGAAGCGCAACTTAAGAGAGAATAAGACCTATTTACAGGATAAGATCAAACAATATATATTAAACAATCCGCACAAGCTCACAATCACCATGTCGCCCGACGAAAAGTTCGATGAGAATTTGGAAAAAACCTATAAAGCGGTGCTTCAGCAGAAAATCGATAGTCTCAGCGCTGAAGACCTACAGAAAATCTATAAGAATGGTCTCGAATTGGAAGCGGCGCAAAAAGCGCCCGTCAATTTGGAGATATTGCCGTGTCTATCGTTGAAGGATGTGCAGGAGCCACTGAGCATACCAGATCTCATAGAGGAACACATTCACGGTGTTCCAACCCAGTTGTGTAAGGTGAATACGAACGGAATAACATACTTTAATTGCCTCTTGAATATAGCGGGCTTGAGTCAAGAAGATGCCAAACTTGTCCCACTATTATGCAACGTCATTCGAAATATGGGCACAGCTGAGCACAGTTTTGCCGAATTCGATACACTGCTCAATTTGAAGACAGGCGGCATTGAATTCCAGGTAAAAGTAGTGGAGAACGTTAAGGATTACGAGCAATTTCAAATGGGTCTGCAAATGAACACATTTGCCCTTGACCAGAATGTGCCCGATATGTTTGCGCTGTGTGAGGAAATGCTGTTAAGATTCTCGTTAACCGATATCGATCGACTCAAGATGATTTTCGATACATATATCTCCAATTTATCGGGTGGCATACCTAAAAATGCTAACTCGCTTTCCATGCTACAAGCCGCATCCCTGGTCAGCAATGCGGCCCAATGCAAATCCCAGTTGACCGGTGTGGATCACATCAACTTTATACGAGAGTTTGCTCAACGGCATAGCACGGAGGAAATTCGCGAAAGACTGAAAAATATTGGTGCGAAAATTTTCAGCAAAAGCAATATGCGTGTTGCAATTAATACATCGGAGAGTTTTGCAAATACAGCCCTGGAACACTATAACACATTCCTACAAAACTTGCCAACCGTCGAAAAGATGAGAGACAGAAATGAATTGTGTTTGCTGGCACCCAGTTTTCAGCATTATGATTTGAAAACCTCTGTCAATTACTGTGCGAAAGCTTTCTACTCGGTGCCCTACTTGCATATGGATCACCCTGTATTGCGAGTAATTTCAAAGTTCGTTGCGGCCAAGTATCTGTTGCCAGTGGTTCGCGAGCTAAATGGAGCTTATGGAGCTGGCGCCAGAATCGGTTATGATGGTATATTCTATTTGTACAGTATCGGCGATCAATTCTCGATTCAGACAATGGATACATTTGATAAGACGAACGAGTGGCTGTTGAAAAATAAAAACAATTTGGACGAACAAATGCTATTCGAGGCAAAGTTGGGCGTGTTGCAGCTGCTGGATTGGCCAACAGCGCCAGGTGAGAAGGGCTTGGATTATTTCATTACAAGAGTCTCGCAGGAGGAATACGTTAATTATCGCAAACGCATGCTGGCCGTGACTATCGATGAGGTTCGCGTGGCCATCGATAAGTACTTCACGCACGAACAAAAACACGTTGGAAAATGCATTCTAGGGCCAAAAGACAAATAGAATATATTGTGTTTAGTTTCTAAAGAGTCTAAAAAAGCTCAATTCAATAATTAAGTTGAGCTTTCAAATGTGTCATGCAACTGTAGTCTAATAAATATATCGATAGAGTCGATGGTAATTGCAGCCCTGGCTAATAAAACCACATTAAACGACATAATATATTAGTCCACTAAACACGTAAAAATAATCCACTAAATACGTCTTAAGTTAAGAGTCAGAAATATAATTAAGAAGTTCACTACAAATCGTTCTGAGACGCACTTTACACATTTCGTCCATCACGACGTTAATATCGATAGATAACATATAATATTTAGTTAGCAGTTAATTTAAAAGTTCGTTATCGCTACGAACATCGTCCATCTCGATAGGCGTACGTTGCACTATCGATGCATCGATACATTATCAACAAAATGTGCTGTGGATAAATATATATTTAGTTAGCAGCTGACTGCATTTTGCAAGACTGGATTTTTGTATTCGGTAATTATTATTGTATTATTTTGAATAGCTCACCTATTAATATGACCTACATATGTAATTCGAATCAGTGGTAGGCCTAAGCTAGTAAAATTACCATAAGCATACATATAAATGTCCCAAATAAATTAACCAATTCAATGCCGGCTGATGTAACTTTGATTCGAGTTGTGATTTGTGTTTTGTGTGTTTGGCCAATTGAAATGCATATGCTCCGCCCTGGATATCAACTGCAATTCTCCTGAATTTGTGTACTATTTATCATTTGTAGACTACGCGCACCTAGCACAAAATAAAAATGCTTACTCGTTTGCAATGGTTGAGGGCGCTGCCACGCCCTGCCGCCTCGCTCCGGCGAAATATCAAATTGTTTCCGTGTGCCAAAGCGGAGACCGAACAGACGCTGCAGGGAGCCATGCCACATGTAATAGACGGGCGCAAATACAAATATAGCGAAGGCAAAATCTACAATGGATTCCAGTGCGAGCGCATTGAATATATTCCCGATTTTGAGCTAACTTCCTGCACCCTGCGACATGTTGGCACTGGGACGGAACTCTGGTATATCGATCGCAACGATGCGAACAATGTGTTTTCTATTAATTTCCGCACGACGCCCTTCGACTCGACGGGCCTGCCCCACATCCTGGAGCATCTGGCCCTGTGCGGCTCCAAGAATTTTCCAGTTCGAGATCCATTCTTCAAGATGCTCAATCGCTCTGTAGCGACATTTATGAATGCCATGACTGGACCCGATTACACCCTCTACCCGTTTTCAACAATGAACGAAGTGGATTTTAGAAATCTGCAGAAGATCTACTTGGATGCGGTGTTTAGGTGCGTAGTGAAATTATGTAATGTAGATGATGTTAATTAAAATTTTCAATTCTTACAGGCCAAACTTGGCGTATCTGGACTTTTTGCAAGAGGGCTGGCGCCTCGAGCACAAGGAATTGCGCAATCGGGACTCAGAGTTCATAATCAAGGGTGTTGTCTACAACGAAATGAAGGGCGTTTTCTCGGAAAACTCGCAAGTGTTTGTGCAGAATCTGTTGAATAACATGCTGCCGGATCACACATACGGCTACGTATCTGGCGGCAATCCCTTGGAGATACCAAAATTAACACACTCGGATTTGGTTGAGTTCCATCGCAAATACTATCATCCGAGCAATGCGAGGATCTTCTGCTACGGTTCCTTTGATCTAATGAAATCCCTGGCATTTATCGATAAGGAATACCTGAGCAAAGGGGAACGCATAGATAATTCCTATAGTCGAATACCGAAGCAAACACGTTGGTCGCAGCCACGTAATGTCCACATTCCCAGCAGGCTGGATAGCATGGGCGCCAGTTTCGATCGACAGAATCAGATAGCTATAGGACTGCTGATGTGCGACGCAACCGATATACAGGAGAGCTTTGAGCTGAACGTACTCTCGGAGATATTGATACGGGGCCCCAACTCTGCCTTCTACAAAAGCTTGATCGAACCGAACTTCTCTGGGGGTTACAATCAGAGTACGGGCTATTCCGCCGATTGCAAGGATACATATTTCGTTGTGGGTCTGCAGGATCTCAAAGTTGAGGACTTCAAACAGTTCAACGAACTTTTTGACAGCACGGTGCATAAGACAATCGAAGATGGCTTCGAATCGCAGCACGTTGAGAGTGTATTGCACAATTTGGAATTGTCGCTCAAGCATCAGAGTCCGCACTTTGGCAACGCTCTGTTGTTTAACTCGACCTCGTTGTGGAATCACGATGGGGACGTTGTCAGCAGTCTGCGTGTCTCCGAAATGATTGTCAAGCTGCGTAGCAACCTGAAAAATAATCCCAATTATTTGCAGCAGAAAATGAAGAAATACTTTACAAACAACACACACAAGCTAACATTAACAATGTCCCCCGATGAACGATATGAGTTGAATTTTAAGCGGGCCGAATCCGATATGCTTAAGCAGAAGGTAAATGCGCTCGATGCAAACATGAAGGCGGAAATCTATGAGACTGGCATCAGGCTGGAAACATCTCAGAAATCGAGAGAGAATTTGGACGTGTTGCCCTGTCTATCGCTCAGCGACGTAAAGGAGCCACCCAAGCTGCCAACAATTGAAATGCAAACAATCCAAAATGTGTCCACGCAGTTGTGCAAGGTGCCCACCAACGAGATCACATATCTGAAGTGCCTCTTCAATATCACGGGCCTGAGCACAGATGAGATCATGCTCGTGCCTCTCTTCTGCAACGTTATCGACGACATGGGCACCACCAACCACAATTTCCGCGAATTCGACAAACTCGTCCTATCGAAGACAGCTGGCATTGACTTTAAGCTGAATTTCGTTGAGAATGTCAAGGATGCGAAGTCCTTTAAAATGGGTGTGATGGTCACGACCCATGCTCTCGATAAGAACGTGCCCGATATGTTTGCACTGACTCAAGAACTGTTGCTCAACTTTAAGCTGGAGGATTCAGATCGACTAAAGATGCTGATTGAGAATTACATCTCCAACATATCCGTTGGAATAGCTAGTTCTGGTCATTTGTATGCTATGCTAAGCTCCGCTGCCCTTGTCAGCGATGCGGCCAAATTGAAATCCCAACTATCCGGTATGGATCATATAGACTTCATGAAGAAATATGTGCAACAGACCAGCACGGAGCAGATTCGCGATAAATTGAAAAATATTGGCTCGAAGGTGTTCAACAAGACTAACTTGAGTGTGGCGATAAACACATCGGAGGCCTTCCAACATACAGCCCTGGAACACTACGCTGCTTTCCTCGAAAAGCTGCCCATATTCGAAAAGACAAAGGAAGACAGCCTATTGAATTTGCTACAGCCCAGTTGTCAGCATTATGTTATGAATATACCCGTTAATTACTGCGCCAAAACCTTCTTTGCTGTGCCATATTTGCACGAGGATCATCCAGTTTTGCGGGTGCTGGCCAAACTCATCTCGGCCAAGTATCTGTTGCCCGTTGTCCGCGAGCAGAATGGTGCCTATGGTGCTGGTGCGAAAATCGGTTCGGATGGCCTCTTTGGCTTCTTCAGCTATCGCGATCCGCACTCGACGAAGACCCTGGATGCCTTTGACAAGACGTACGAGTGGCTGCAGGAGGAAAGCAATAAATTGGATCTGCAAACCCTGTTCGAGGCAAAGTTGGGCGTGTTGCAGCAGTTGGACTCACCAATTGCCCCAGGCAACATTGGCATCGATCATTTCCTCTACAATGTCTCGCAGGAGATGTTTGTCAAATATCGTTCCCGTGTCCTTTCCGTGACTGTCGATGAGCTGCGCTCGGTTATCGACAAGTACTTCAAGGAGGATCCCAAAAATTTTGGCAAATGCATTTTAGGACCGGCAAACGATAAATTAGAAGAGAAGACCAAACTAAAATGGAAGGTCATAGCCTAAGTGTAGTAGCATATCCGATTAAAAATCTGACTGTATATATACATACACATACACACACGCATTATCTCTAATTGTATGCTTTATGTTCCGCATCTGGCGGAAAACGTTTGATTACTTGTTAACGGCCATTCAAGTTGCCATATTTCACATAGCGAATGTAATCGTTGTAGGATTTCAAATTATTAAAAAACTGTGTAATGTTTAAACTGATACAACATTAAAAAGAAAGAGTAAATAAGGTATCGTCAATTGACTTCAATTAATTCTCGAAATATTTAGTCTTTAGGAAGAGAAAAAAGATTTCGATCTCGCTGTTCGGCTGTAGGAAATGTAGAATATTATAACTAATAACTAATAAGGTAATAAGCCTACCTAAAAATGCCTTGCCATATTTGTTTACCATTTCTGCCCTTTCAGCGATGTCCTTGCCGAACACCTTCACTTCTGAGGAAGCGTACTTTGAATCTGCTGTGGATTTTTTACGTAGCTACGCCTGGATATACCGCGAGGCAAATACAGCCTGCATTAAATCTTTAGATGCTATGCCTACTGAATTTAAGGACTATTTTCTCGGACTTACAAACGATGAGCTCAACGCATTTCCGTTTGTCCACGAACACTTAGATGGTTGTCCCAAAGAGGTGCTACGCTTTCGCCAACAAGTCGCCCATTTAACACCCGGCAGTCAAACAGCTCCGTCAACTGTCTGCAGAGCATCAACGGATGATCTATCGAATCATTCTCGCAGAATGGCACCCAAAAAGCAACATGAAATTCAAGAATTGGCTACCAACATTCACGAACACTGCGCAGACGGGACACAGCTCATCATCGACCTGGGTTCCGGTTTGGGCTACCTTAGCGAGGCACTGTTTAAGTTAAACGACAACTATTTGATACTTGGCCTGGAGGCAGATGAGAATAGAGTTCGATCTGCTCGCAAACGCAGTCAGCAATTGCTTCCGACGGAGACGCATTTGTCGATTAGCTACCAACAGCTATTTATAACAGCAGCTGAAAACTGCCGAAGGCAAATCGACCAATTCGCCACTGAGTTGGCCCGAAGCAAAGGACTACCAACAACAACAACAGAATTAAGCACAACGCTAATTGGCTTGCATGCGTGTGCGGATTTAAGCATTAACGCAATGCTATTATTCTTATCAATGCCACAAGTGCGGTGTCTACACATCATGCCATGCTGTTATCACAAGCTCGCCTTGACGGAACGCGGCACGTTTCAAAACTTTCCCCTCAGCCGCGCACTGAGCTCGTCATTGCCAGCTGACGGGGCACTCACCTTTAATCGACCCTTCATGCGTTTGGCCTGCCAGCAAACGAATTCGCGTTGGCGTTGCGATGCTCGCCAGCACACACAGCATGGAACTCAGATGTGGATGCGAGCCTTGGCCTCAGCTCTTTGTGATGAGAATGAGCTGGTAAAAGTGAAGCGCTGCGACCAGGCTCAAAACCACTCTATCCAGAACAACGCTCCATATGAATATGTGCAGCAGAGATTCCAGCTGCACTGCCAACAAACAGGAGATCTCTTGGACTGGCGAGCTGTTCATGAGCAACGCTTTGCCGAACTGACCGGGAGGTATTCGGATGGAAAGGGTGCTCGTCTAGCTGAGGCCTTGTGCTGCTTGCAGGCTACGATACAGGTAGGTCTTGTATGCCTAAATTATAACTGAATACTTGCTCAAAGTTCATCTGTGCAGCAAGAAAGTCATCCCATAAAACCATACAATGCCACTCGGACAGAAACCTCACCAACCAGTCCTTAGAAATGTTCTCGGTTAGTTGTAGAAACCACTAACTCTTAAGTAAATACATCAGGTTATTTCAAGTAGGGAATTGTGTCGGCTTCAACTTAGAACTCTCAAAACACACATTGCGCCAAGGGTTTCCGACACTCGAGCAGCACTAATTGCACACAGGAATAGCACGGAACACACAATTGGATTGTCGTAAGACGGGTTCCGGTTCACAGTGCTGAAGCACATGCAAATCTACAATACTGCAACAAGCTGGGCAGAGGCACTAGCTCCAAGACAAGCAATATGTCTTTTAGACATCTTAGTTGACATTAAAAATGTATTGAATTAATTATAGGAGAGTTGATCTGTATATTTTAACTTTTGACAATCACTCTGGACTCTCTTTCTCTCCCCCGTCCAGCAAGTCTGCGAGAATGTGGTGCTCTATGACCGTTTGTGCTACCTTCAGGAATTGGCTGCAGTGCAGCAGCTCTCTGTGGAAGTGCGCTACGAGAAACTGTTTGATGAAAAGCTATCGCCACGCTGTCGAGTCCTGATTGCCAAAAAGTTGTGATGCGGGTGCAGCCCAAACTGTCTCCACAGAAGGAAGGGAGAGAACGTTCCTGTATGCCGTTAACACAATTAGCAAGCACTTCGCCAGTGGCTTAAAATGCTGTTTAGATACTTATACGGCGGCACCTTGGCATCTACCGCTATCCGTTGGCATCAATTAAAATCAATGCCAGCTAAGGGAAAAACTTTGTGTTGCGTGTCTCTTTTTTCATTTTTCATTTTCCATTTACAATTTGCTGCTTAAGAAAAGCATTTTATCTAGTAAGTGCTCTTTTTGCTCATTACCTGTTTAACAGTGCGGGCCTTGCTATTGTAATTAAATTTCTTCCACACACACATATACATCTGTACATCTATACATCTGCCTAGGAGCAATTGTTTTTCTCAGCCCGCAGGAGAGAATTATAGATGCAAGCAGTGAAAATACGTTAGCAAGGAAAAGCTAATTGCTTTATTGCGGCCAAGTAGTTGTCTACAAACACAATTGGTTTATGGTACGCACCGTATTTTGAAGCATTTTAATACAATTTGTTTACGTGTGTGTTACGTGTATGTATAATAAGTAAGTAATTGTATTACTCTTTAGGTTTGCTGCCAGATATATATTTACAAACTTATTTGTGTGTGTTTGTTGTGTGTGTGTGGGTATTAAAACTTTTCCAGCCCCGTTAAAAATTTTAATACCAGTTGCATTTGAAAAAACATAACAGTAACTAGCAAAAAGCCGATGAATGAACAAGGATATTAATTGCCAGAGGGGATCCATATGGTACAACAGGTTGGTCAATCAATCAATCAATCAATCTTTTTAGTTGCTGTTGTTGTTGATGTTGGCATCCTCCGAGGCTATGCTATTGGAATCCAGTGGGACTCCCTCATCTCTGTGTGCGCAGAATGCAAAATTTATAAATTACAAGAATGTTTAAAGAAATAGTTTGGGTTAATCTTACTGGTTCACACTGCTGCAACGGAAGAAGTTACCGATGCCGGTATAGGTACAGGACATGGTCATCAATGGCGTTGTTCTTTCCCTACTGTTGGCCTTGCTCTCGTTGCCGCCCTCGTTTTCCGCCTCTCGCAGGGAGGAGCTCTTGCCCAGGGCCAGGCCGAGACTGTCCTGTTCGTAGGGTGATAGGAATTCCTCGCTACGTTTGCCATATCGCGAGCCGAGGAAGAAACGATCGTTACGTGGCACTATGATTAGGCGTCGTGTCTTCGAGGTGCCCACTCCGCCCACGGGGGCACCTCCGCTTCCACTGGCCAGTTTGCCGCTCGAGCGTCCATATCGACTGCCCACAAAGAATGCGGGACGCTTCAGCAAAGTGGGAAACTCTGCAAAACGTAAAAAGGATAAGATATTGGACACAAAAAACAAGCATTCAAACTCACCGTTGTCCTTGTGCAGCTCTCTTTCCGGATAAGATATTTCCGCGGTAGCCGGCAAAACGCTTTGGGCCAAATATGCGGAAAAGGTAAGCAATAAAAGGCCTATATACGATTTGCGGGACTGTCTCCGAAATGCCCTCGACTGCAACATGCTGGCCAGCAGATTTGTGCTCTGCAATAAAATAAAGCAAATCGCTTGTAATTCGTGGCATGGAGGTAAAGGAGACCAGAGCGTGGCCATTGGGAGGAGGAGGAAGCATCCGTAATGTGATATGCTTTAAATTTATCGCAGGAAACAGTACGCGTTTCCAAACTAACTGCAACGTGTGGCTTTCAATAAAGCAAACGTTTGTTTGGTCTTTTCACGTCAGCTTGTGCATTTTATTTTCATATAACCAACAATACAAAATACGTGTTAAATTTCATGTTAACAGAATTCCTCGCGTGGTTTTTACAGAAGATTCATTTGTATTCCTTGTTTTCTTCTTAGAATCCCCGCAGACGAAGATGTCTTTCTTCTTTAGCATTGCAATCAGAGCTTTATATATATATATATTATATATGTATATGTCTTACTAAATATAAATAAAACTAACAATAAAATTAAGGACTTAAATTTAATTTGAAATAAAATAAGAAATATAAGATTTCTGGTCGTATCCAAATGCAAAATAGTTCAACATTTGTAGAAACGAGACGAATCCAATGAGAAAATGTTCTTCCGATTTTTCATAAATTATGTTGTTTTCTCACAGCTTAATGAAGGTAATGAAATGTCCACAAAGGTGCGACACCTCTCAGTAACCACACCAGAATGCCAGGATCAGCTTGTCTTATTCAATTTGTGTTCATTAATACGAGTGAAAGTATAAAATTTGAGTTTTTCCTGCCTGCGAGGCGGGAGGAGCCGATGTGCATTAACGGTAATTACAATCGTTGGCTGCATGTCGGACAATGTTCGGCAACAGAGCTGCACAATTTGTATCGGATGTCCGACCACCCATTTTTCCACTTTCCCACTTTTCACACTTCCCCTTTTCCTCTTAGCCAGAAGTAATACCTTTTGGACTCATAAATTGCGTGGCTCTCGCGTTATAATTAAATTTCTTTTTTTTTTATTGCATTAATAATGTGGACACACAAAGGTAACCACTGTTTTAGTGTGTGTACGTGTGTGTGTGTGTGTATGTATTGTTTAACTATATAAAGTAATGCATAATGTATAAATATGTGTTTATGTCCTCATTGCCAAATCGATGAGAACCCAAAGCATACATTAAATGGGGCCGTGTTTCCAAATTTAAATGCAAGTTGATATTTATTGTATATTATTTATTTTCATATTTTCCAAGCCAAACCAAATGTTGTTGCTCTAGAAAATTTATTAAGTTATTACAGTGAATAATTCTCACATGACATTAAAATCCTGTTTCTATACCCAGATCTGACGCCAAGATCAAAACGTCCTAACTTTTCCTAAAGACGTGCGAGTGGATAGGTTTTTTTTTTGGGTTAGTATTTCATATAAATATCGAACAGGAGTCGCATTTCCAAATTTTAATCAGATCAAAACAGCTTTGCTTTTGCAAATTGTTTCAGTTTTGCCAAAGCTAGCAATGTGGCATGATTTATTTATTAGATAACTAGGATAAGTATGCTGTTATCTTGCGTAATGCTTAAGGCTCAAAGTGCACAATTGGAAAATATATATTTTAGTTACGATGGCCAATTGATAAAAAGACGTGACGCTTCATTGCTCTAGTTTCTGTGGCAATTATCTGGCCAAACGGGGGTAAGAGCCTTTCATTTCCCTTTAAGACACTTGTAACAGAGAAAGGGGGCCAATAAAATATCGATGGCCATGATGGCCTACGTGAGTGATTATGGATTATGATGCTCTTACAGCATTCAGCATTTGAGATTTGGTATTCAGCTGGACTATAAATACTAAAGCACCTTGGGTAGAAGAGTTCAGTAAGAGATCAGTTAGAGTAAAATGCACTTCACAAACCGACCAAACAGACAAAGTTGCAGCTACCAAGAAATGTTGCATTTACTGCTAGTGTTGGTGATCATAACTGTTAATGGATGCACTGCCTCAAACAGTGAGAAGACACTGCCAAAGCGCAGTCTGGATGTCTCATCCATTCCCTGGGCCACGACGAGCAGTGCTGGTAATTTTGGCGGTCCTTGGAACTCAGTTGGTGGCTGGGCAAGTCTTGGAGCAGGCAGCAGTGGAGTATGGAATGGCGGGCAGAATACCCTCAAGTCATCGCCATCGCCAAACGAAGTGGCCAATGCCATCTCAGCTGCCAAGCAGGCATCGGCAAATGTCCTGATTGCTCAGCAGCAAATGCAGGCAGCCAAGGAGAATGTGCTGAATCAGCAACGCATCGCAATGGAGAAGGAAACGCATGCTGCGATCCTCACCCACAAATCGGAGGCAGCTGCGGCCATTCAACGTTCGGAAGCAGCTTCGGCTGCATCCGCTGTCGTCCTGGCCCAACAGAGACTGGCTGCCTCCAAGGCGGCAGTCGCATATCAGCAGAGGATTGCCGCTGCTCGTGAAGCTGAGGCAGCCTCGGCTCTGCAGAGATCGGCGCATGCAGCTGCCGCCGAGATTCAGAGGACAGAGCATGAGGCAGCCAAGTTTGGGCAGTTTACACGCAATGGCAACGCTGGAGCGGCTCATCACCTGACAATTATCAAGGATGATGCTCTGTCGCCGATCACTGCCGGCACCAATCATGTTCCAGGTCTGGAGGGTCTTGCCCTCGGACCCTGGTTGAGCGCGAACAATGTCGGTAAAGTACCCAGCCCGTCTGCTTGGGTGCATTAAACATTTACATCCCTTATACGCAATTAAATATCTTATAATAAATTTCATAAGCGCATTGAAAATATTGTGTTTTCTTATTTGGTCTGAAAACTCTTCTCCAAAAATAATTCCACCAAGAAAATCGTCAAAGTGACAAAAATTAATAGCTAACATGTATTACTGACCCTAACCAATTTGGAGTAAAAATGCCTCAAATGTTTTGTAATCTAGTAATCTAGTCGTGTCTTTTGAATGGAGAGGCTCCTTAAAATGTTTATTAAATATAAAAACCTCACTTATTAATTTAGATGCATTTTTTGACAACTGTTTTTTTCTTAGTAAAATTTCTTATTAACTTAATCATGTAAAAATGTGGCTGTTTTTGTATATATGGATGTACATAGGAATTATTGGTGGTGAGTGAAATTTTATCAAAATCAAGAAAATACAGAAAAAACATTAAAAAAAATAAATAAATAACTTATTATTATTTCGAGCCTAACGTTCAAGATTTACTCTAATTTTTAATTTATTGTGGTTTTCTGCCTATCTGTAAAGGGGGAAAGTTGTCGCATTTGTTTGTTGCTTTTGTTTACATGACGCATACCTGTGTCGGTTGGTTGAACTTTTAACCAAACAATTGTTCAGTTGACAGCCGGATGTCCTTTTAATAAATGTCCTTTCGCACGTCTGCTTAACATTATTCTTTGAGTGGGCTGAATTCAAGCCAATTAATTACAGACAATTGTTGGCTAAATAGGTAAAAAATGCGAGCACATTTTTGTTGGTCAAAACTCTTTAAATTATGTAAATATATGTTTATATTTTTTCATGCGACTAACGCATGCGGTTTTTGTCTCTAAGGGGCGTCGCCACGCCTCGTCCTGACCTGAAACTAAAGGCTTGTTGCGCACTTTTGGGACAAGTCTTGTCGGTCCCCACCCTGCGTGTTGTTGGTGTTGTTTTTTAGGTTGCCCGGTTCGTCTCTAATTTGTAGCCATGTACAAAACCAGAGTCAGATGTTAGACGTATGCGGTTACAAAAGATACAAAGGGTATTGTGGGCAGGCTGCTAATGCTGCTCTTGGTTTTCTTGTACATTTGAGTTATTTATACCCCTTCAATTTGCACCCATTTTGTGCATTGCAAATACTGCAACCGCTAACAGGTAATTAGGCAGTAATTAGATTCAAGGTAGCGCTGTGTATTCTACTTAAAATGGATTTTTGCGTCAGCTCCTCCTGCTGCTTTCTCTTGGGAGATGCAAGTACATTTTGCGTGACATATATTAATAGCTGACCCATTTTTTTTTTTTGTTTGGCAAGAGGTAAGAAGACATACTTTAAATACCAAAAAGAACTATTGCCAAAGTTTACAATACAATTTAGATATGATTCAACGTAGCGAACTTACGTGTGAACGTTTATTTCAATTAAGTTTAAAGTTATTCAAATCTCAAATTCTAAATTTTGCGTAATGGGCAAACATTATTTAAGGATTATTTTATTTAAACCTTTAACTTACAAATATTAAAATCTACTTCTGCATATAAAAATTTGCATTCTTGAATTCTTTTTAAGTGCGATAAAAAATATTTTATTTAACTCCATTTGCCTCAACTCATTTGCCTTCTTCTTTGACAAGAAATTAAATCGACGTAAGCATATTTTGCAATAAATTTACACATAATTTATTCTATTTTCAATTTGTTTTTTTTTTCCTATTAATTCTATTTGTATAGAGATTTTACTATCTCAATGTTTGCAAAATATTTGAAAACCATAAACACAATTTTATTTTACTTTGTTTTTCCATTATGAATTTTAATATAATAATTCACTTTTAATTTTATATAATTTGTTATTTTTTAAAATCTTTTTTAAGAGTAGTTTAAATAATCAAATTAATGAAGCCATAATCGGGAATACTTAAAAATACCCTGTTGCTAAGCTTTCTGCTTAAAGTCACTCAGCTCAACTACTCCTTCCTCTAAATCGCGACTTTGTCGGGGAAATGATGCTGCTGTCAAGTCTGCTGTTTCGCGGTGGCGGACAGATGAAAATCTGGTCTGGTATCCTTCCACCACCCAACTCCTGCTTCCATAAGGACCGCCAAGACAATGAAGTTGTGTGTGTGTGTATCTAACTACACACGCAAATATATTATGCTGTATTACATTGAGTTAGAACGAAGACAAACAAATAAATTTTAATAGACGCCGCCAGGTGACAAACGCCGCATTAACTCGCCCTAAATTGCAATTAGCGAATATTTGGCTATTTGGTAATTTCGTAATTGACGCGCGTGCGTTGGCCAAAAATACAAATAAATTACAAAAGATTCCAACGCTCGGTTTCCAAGAACAAATCTGACACAGACTTTGACTTGGAGAGACAATTATGATGAAACTCAAAAGGTGGCATTAACTGTTGATTATAAGTACGTATTAGCTGCTATCGTTCCGCTCCTGATAACGAGCAGCTAATGATAAGTGATAGATAGATACAACAGATTAAGCCATCAAAGATACAATTTTTTTGGGAATTTCCAAATGTTGGTAATTGATGGTTGCTGGTTTTTGGTTTTTGTGACTACCACATTTTCTATTATTATTATTTTCATTTTTTTTTTTTATCAATTTTTGGCTGCTCGTTAGGCGTGATAGATAGTTAGATTACATATATTTTTATATATAAATGTCTGGGGTTGGTATCGTTATGGCTATCACGTACATGTAACTGGGCCACATTTAATTGCATGCAATCATAAATTTGCTGCCTTCTTTTTTTTCATTTTGGAGGGCGGGCATTTTGATCAAGGTATTTCGCAAACGGTTTTTAAGTCATCATTTATGGTTTTCGGTGAGTTCGCATGTATCGTAAATACTCTTATTACGCACACGCCCACCAGTCAAAGTACACCCCCAGAATAAAGGGCAACTTTTTGATTTGATTGCCAAAAAAAACCCACAATCGTTTAACAAAAGGCGGGCTGAACAACAATATCAGGTGAATGACGTCCTTAAACTGGACACGTACGAAATCTGATTTGAATTTTCAAGTCAGCAAGAAAAGGCAGATGGCCAAATGCCACACAGTCTGCCCCTTTTGTTATTGGCCCCAACTTAGAGAAGTTGGTCTAAGTAGGCATATACTTATTAAACCAGAAGGCTTAATTAAGCTACTATGGCTGATTTTGGCGTGTTCTGCCAAAAAAAAGAGGCTAAAGAAATGAACATTATTTTGATAGAATTTTAGATTTATCCCATGCCCAGCACGGTGAGTTTGAACTCCATTACGGATAATTGCAACGTAGACAGCCGCTCCTTCAGTCCCTCTTAAAATAAATTATTTGAAGTTCAATTAAGATTTCAACATCATCTCAACGCCAGTTTCTACTGATTTTGACGTGATACAAAATGTATCTCATAGTTTTGACGGTTTTCAGTAAAGCCCCTTCCCTCCACCTTTCTATGTGCAATTCCAATTTATGTGCGCGGCATCATTAAATGAATTTAACCATGCATGTCTGTGGAAAGTATTTAGATACATTCACTAAGACAATTATTTGAGCATTATTTTTATAAATTTAATTTTCTATGTACTATAATATTTTGTATAATATTATATTTTTGTTGGCAATTTTAAATGTAATATCATCGCGCCCTTGGACAGAATAAAGGTAAAAGCTTCAACTCTAAAAATTGGCAAGACAGGTAAAAACTAAATAGACAGCGATAGGAAATTGGAATATAAAACAAATAATACCCCCACCCCATACAATATGTGTGCTAGTGTGTGTATTTATATACGATAAATATGAATATGTGTTTATGTAAATAGGAGAGGCATTTGATGTGTGTGTTTAGCTTGATGGGATTTTATATTGTCTTTCTTACTTTGCCCGTCTGCCTTTGGGAGACGTCAAGCGATACATTTAAAATCAGAATTTTTCCTTGCAGAGGATTTATGGGGGGAAAATGCATTCAATTTGGTTTCACACTATCGCTATTGTGATAGTCCACCAATATTGTTTTATTGTTAAATCAAGAAAACAATTCATGAATATTGGTATTATGCCTGCTGGAAAACAACCCAAGCGACGGATTGACCAACCAGTGATTTATTATTTTTTTTTGCATTTTAACAATTTCAGAAAAAGAAAAATTAAACAAACAAGTCCACAAAATATAACAACCAATTCCAGTATTTGATTTTCAAAAGTTGTTGATTTTGTTACATATGTATTTATCTATAATTGTGGATTTTATTTACTGATAAGTCATTGTTAAAAGGAACAATAAATATTCGTTTATTTATATATTTATAACTTTAAGTCTTGGGTATCAATGCGCTTTGCAGACTGTGATGCTCAGACGAATTAACACCATCTTAGGGTTTAAAGAAAAGAAGGACGATTGTTATTTTTGTCATTCCCAAAGGGTGGAGGAATGGCACTTATAATCTGACACCTTGCCATGGACCTTTACTGAATTTCTTTCTGCTGGTTTTGTTTCATATTTGAAAATAAAAAACTATTATTGCGACTCGATACCTGAGGCACCGGGAAAACTGCAAGTATTGAGCAAAAGTTGGCAGGAAACCACCCACAAATTCTGAGCAACTCCACGACCGCCTCAAGCTGTTTGACTGGCAATTCATAAATATTGATTGAAGGAAGCTGCTCGGACTCTGGATAAAAGTTTTATGCTTATCATCCATTTTGTAAATACAAAAATGCATATTTGTTGCTCGCGAAAGGCATCCATTTTGTTCAATGGGCATTAATTATTATTTATTTATTCATTAGGCCTTTAGGCCACAAGTGGACGGGACAATGTGGCGTTCATTATGAGCCAATGAAGTCTCAGAAAAAGTTTTGTTAAGTACTCGCTGACAGCCTTATATTTCATGAGCAACCTCATTACCTCATTGCTGAAGTCAACTAATAATAATTAATAATAATAATTTCATTTAACAAGTTCAAGAAAATGTATCTTTTAGCCAGGTGAATTATAGAAAAATATCAAGTTAATTTCAAGTAGAATACTTTGTGGGTATTTTTACTAATAATAATTAGTATATTTAATAGTACATATTATTATTATTATTGTTATATTACATTAGGTTTTTAAGCCAAACACCAATTTGTTCGCAGATCTAAATTATCTTCAACCAATTTTTTTTATTATTTATTATTGTTACTATGTTACTATATATATTCTTACAGAAATCGCAGATAAGCTCAGATTAAAAAAATCTTCAAATTGCTTTGCACCTTATTACAAAAAACACTCAATTTAATACTGTTTTTAAAATTAATAGGTTAATTCGGTAAATAACCTTTTTAGTAATTAAAATATGTCGCGTCGGATTTCGTAATACGATATTTAAAAAAATCAAAATAGCATTTCCTAATAAGTTTATGAATTTCGTATTATTAAGAATACATTATATTATTTAGAGTGTTGAAATGTTTCTCAATTTAAAACGTTTAATTTCAACTACAACTGGGTTCGAATTGACATCGATTTGTTCGATTTCAATTCTATTTTTAATATTTACTAATAGGTTTTAGTCATTCTGCATTTAAAATTGCAAAAGTACACAAATATTGGTACAAAATAAAAGTAAATCGCTCTTTTTTTAATCTTTCCTTGATAACTGAAATCAACTTTTTGTATTTTTGAATATAAATCTCATTTTTTTAAACAAATTCACAAAATTAAGGTATAAATTTAATTATAACTGGGTAAAAATTGTTATTGAATTGTTCTTCAAATTTCAATTTGATTTGTATATATAAGAATATTTAGATAAGTGTTAATTGTTCTGAGTTATTTCCTATTTTAAAACTAACTCACTCTTTTTTTTAACTATCTTTAAAAACTCATATAAGCGTTTGTTATGTAAAATTTTAACTGATACGAACTTATATCAATTTATATTGTCTCGAGGTAAATTTGAATATAAAACTCACTTTGGACAAAAACTTGAAAATTATCGAATTAAAAATGGACCGCACTTGGCTATTAGCTGCTGCCGCTGCTGTTGCTGCCACAGGTAGAAGTCGCTGATTGTTGCCGATATTATGAATTGGCACGAACGTTTGCACACAACTTAACCGAAGTGAATGAGCGCAGGTCCTTTGGCCGCCTTGGCTTTTATACCCTAACACACTGAGAACTGTGAACGGGTGACGTCGCGACAAGCGAATCAACAACAGGCTGGATGCCACACTGTATTGGTATTGGTATTGGTATTGCTGTGTATACAGTGTGGGTGTGCATATGTGTGTGTGTGTGAGATAACACTTGCAAACCACTGTATCTGTATGTGTAACAGACCCCACCACACCACACCACACACAAGCCCTCCTCGCCCAACTGATAGTACTGAGCAGGTGGTATATTTTCTTGTGTTTTTTTTTTGTCGTTGTTGCTGTTGTCTGCGGCCTGTGGCATATATGTATGTATAAAGCATAAGCAACATGTTGCAAATCTCTCAAAGCCCTTGTTTAATGCATAAACTGAAAGCCGTTAATCTAGAGATCGGCCAGAAATATAACCATTGCATAGACACACATCTGTAATCTGTTTGTAGTTGAGTGTCCTTGTAAATGATTTGATGCTGACTAGGCGATCTCGACTCATTTCATAGAATTTCGCATTGCGAAATTCGAAGGCAAATTAAACATAATCAAATCCATTAAAGTGTTCTCTTATCTAATCAAATTACCCAAAAAATTTGGAAAAGTGTATACACTTGAGAAAAATGCACTTCAACTACACCAGGAGTATCCATTATTGTTAATTAAAAAATAACAATAATGGATTCAGGTAAAAAATACTCCTCAGTTTTAAACTTATACACTTTAATTAAGGTGAGTCTGAGATAAAACTAAAAATTTAAGTAAATAGAAGTAGTCAAATTCTTAGCTTATGAGATACCTAAAAACTTTCTAATTGTAAAAAATATAAAAATATATCCCGAAATAGACATGTTCATTTGGGATTTCCGGGATTACAAGAAACGTTCTATATTTTTCTTAGTGCATATCATATATGTTTAGCTAAACAGTATCAAGTACCAATTAGATAATAACAACAAAAATCCATTGTAATGCCCACCACCCGGAACACAATGATAACTCACTTATTTTAATTCCATACCGAAATCTATTGCCATGACTAATTACGCATATGGCGAAAAAAAATTTACGCTAAGCAAAGATTGCTTTTTAAACAACTAGGACAAAGGAGTACTTTCAGCGGACATCCACTGGCAAGCGCAACAAGCAAACAAAGTTATTGAAACAATTAAAAAGTTATAAAAGACGGCGACTTTTTCAGCTCTTCATATTTACTTTCTATTTGCCAGCACCACACAAAGGCAAAATCAACTGCTTTTGTAAAGTCGACATTGTAAAGGGCTGACATGTGTGCGCTTAGAATTTATTTTCATTTGAGTTTTTTGTGGTAATTCAATAAGTCGAGTTATATTTTAATTGATCCTGTTAATTATCAATATTATTTACAATGAATGCAATTATTTATGCATCAACAAATAATTAAATCTTATAACTTTAATTAAATAATTTTGCATTACTTATTAAATCAACATAATAAAGAGGCTTTCTTCCAATAAAAATATTATTTTTTATTCTATGATTTCTACTTTTTTATTGGGATTTGGTTGCTCTAAATTTCAAACCTTAACAGTCGTTTAGTCAACCAGAAATGCCAACTCATCAGTGGCGCGCGTGCAACTTGTCAAAGTAGCGTTGCCACGTTGGCACGACATTTTTAAGTGTCTCACACAAAAGTTTCGAAAAAAATTATCATGCTAGTTATATCAGAAATTTATAATCTAAATAAAATTAAAAAATAATGCTCGACAAGACCCGTAAAAGATTTGGCAATGATGGTTTTCTGCATTTCTGAAATTGGTTTTAACACGAGTTCCAGCTGAACGCACAGTGGAAACACTTCAAAAACATTTTGGTGCTGCCAGCCTTTTAAGAATTTTATACCTAAATAAGCCAGGGCATCTTTTCATCACACTGTCGGTGTGTTCAGTGCAAAAATCTTTTTTTTACGGACAGACGACATTCGGCAAAAGCATAATTTGAACAACCAATCAATTACAGAAGTAAAGTAAAACTCAGTCGGGTAAGTAAAACAAGCTACAGCTATTGCAATTAAAATAAATTAACTTAATCGAGACATTGGCCAAATCGAGTGTTGGAAAGCCGCATAAGAGATACACACGACAAAAAAAGAAGAAAAAAATGAATATACAAAGAGACGCCAACGAAATGAGAACGATTAAAATGCATTTCACTCAATCCTCGGTAGAAAATTAAATAACAAGAACATAACAGCGACTGTTGACTAACTAGCGACATTTTTTTGTGTGTAATTACAACAGAATAAACAAAAAGAACAAATCTGACTCCGGCTTCACATATTTGCCGGGTGGCGCGAAAAAAAGTGTTTTTACGCGCGTGCGTTGGCTAAAAAAAAGACATCGATTTTTTCGCAATCAGGATTCTATAGGAGACTATAGCAATGGGTGCCTACCTATCGCATCCAAAGACGGAGAAGGCCTCCACAGACGAGCGCAGCGAGCTGCTCGTCGTGGGAGCCAGTTCCATGCAAGGCTGGCGCAACAGTCAGGAGGTAATTTTCCCTTTCATTGTCTTTGTGTTTTTTTTTTTTATTTAATTTGGCTGTGTCTTTAAGGATGCACACAATTCGATATTGAATTTTGATACGAACACATCGTTCTTTGCTGTCTACGATGGCCACGGCGGTGCCGAGGTGGCCCAATACTGTGCCGACAAACTGCCCGTGTTCCTCATGAGTCTGAACGCATACAAAAGTGGTAAATTTGATCAGGCGCTCAAGGATGCCTTTTTGGGCTTTGATAAGACACTGCTTGAGCCGACAGTTGTGAATACATTGAAAATTTTGGCTGGGGAGCACAATATTGTCGATGAGGATGCCGAGGGTTATGAGGAGGAGGACGATGACGAAGATCTCGCCGAGCTGCACGAGGAGAGCAATTTGCCATTGAACGAAGTGCTGGAGAAATACAAGGGACTGCCCCAAACACACGATCTATCGCTACTCAGTGCAGATTCTGCTGCCGCAGCTGCTGTTGCTGGTGGTGGTCTGCTACAGCGTGGCCGTCGTGCTGCTGCCGTTGCTGCTGAGGCAGTCAATAAGGCGGTCATGGATCCAACAGCCAAGCCAACCGGCTCATCTACCTCAGCAGCCGCCGCAGCAGCAGCAGCTGCATTCCACGAGATCGATGGACCCGGTCCCAGTCGCTCTCGTCCTGTGAAACGGGCCCCCGAGGATGAGTCGGCAGTGAGCAGCAGCAGCTCGGGCGCCAATTGCTCCAACACACATGCTACTAAACTGGACGAAGAAATAGTTGCTAGCAACAACAATAATGTCGTCGCCAGTACTGGTGCTGTTGCTCCAGGTGCTGCTCCTGCAGCTGCTGCTGCGGCTGCTCCTGCTCCTGCTACAACTGAGCAGAATGGTAGTGTGACCTCCTCGGAGGCCAAAGCCGTCATTACGACCGGCGTTGAGTGTGGTGCCAGCACAACGGAGGACTCAACTGTGTCCGCCTCCAGCGATGTAGCCGTCGATAAAAAGTCCAATGGCACCATTGTGGAAAACAAATCAGCAGTCGCCAGCAAAGCAGAGCCAGCTGACATTTCATCCACCAGCAAGGAGGCGGAAAAAGTGTTGAAAAAGGCAACGAGTGGCAACCAGGACGAGGACTCCACCGACGATGATGCTGACTACGATGAGAATGCTGTGGTGAAAACCCAAGAAACTGCCGCCGCAGATGGTTCCTCCGAAGAGGATATGGAAGTGGAGAAAGATGGTGAAGATGATGACGATGATGACGACGATGATGATGATGATGGTGATGATGACGATGACGACAGCGACGAAGTAAGTTAAAGATTTACATAATTAAACTGCTCGTTCATAAAATAATTATATATAAACTTCTGCAGGATGATAATGCCAGCGAGGATGCCGATGAGGATCAGCTGGCAAACGATAATTTCTGCGCCAACATGATTGAGGAACCGGGCAAGGATAGTGGGTGCACAGCAGTTGTCTGCCTGCTACACGGTCGGGACTTGTATGTAGCCAATGCCGGAGATTCGCGTTGTGTTATTTCACGTAATGGCAAAGCGATCGAGATGAGTCTGGATCACAAGCCCGAGGATGATGAGGAGTCGACACGCATTGTGAAGGCTGGCGGCCGAGTCACACTTGACGGACGCGTCAATGGTGGTCTCAATTTGTCGCGTGCCCTGGGAGATCATGCCTACAAGACAAATTTGGAGTTGCCGGCCGAGGCGCAGATGATCTCCGCCCTCCCGGATATCAAGAAATTGATCATTACACCCGACGACGAGTTCATGGTGCTCGCCTGCGATGGCATCTGGAATTATATGTCCAGCGATGAAGTTGTCGATTTTGTGCGTCTGCGTCTGACTGACGAGGGCAAGAAGTTGTCGGTCATTTGTGAAGAGGTGAGCTGCATGGAAGCCATTAAGTCAATCAATATATATTTATATTATATTGTCCGTTTTAGCTATTTGATAACTGCTTGGCGCCAAATACGATGGGCGATGGCACTGGGTGCGACAACATGACCGCTGTCATTGTAAAATTTGAGAAAAAACTACAGGAACTGCCAGCCACATTGAATCCAGCTGAGACGGCCGATGCGCTCCTCGAAGCATCCCAAAGGCAACAACAACAGGCCAACGATGCTGCGAATGTGGAACAGAGTGCTCTTAAGCGTTGCGCCTCGCCAGATGCCGGCGCTGATGATGATGATGGCAACAATCGTGCCGAGAACACCAGCAAATCGAAACGCTTGAAGATCGAAGGCGACTCGTCGGAGTCGGCGGAGGGGGGGGAAACCAAGAAATCCACCGATGCTATCAGCAGCTGCACACAATCACCAGCCGTTGATCAGAAGAAGATTGAAGATAGGAAGGAATCCGCCGTAGTCGTATCATCCACATAAATTATATAAATATTATTGAACCCATAAGAATGATTGGAAAGTGCATCTGCATTTTGAACATTATATTATTCTGATCCTTATTTCAACTTAAACTTGAACTTGAGCTCTTAGAGCTAAAAACACAAAAGAGAAAACATTGAAGCAAATTTCCAAATTAATTTAATAATACATGTGAACACAAAATCGGAACTCCAATTTGTTGTACGCATCTAAGTTTTAGATATTCATGCAAAAAATATGTCGGTTTTTTTTAGATCTGTTCTATTTTTTAACATTGTAAAATCAAAATCATTTTATCACTTGCAGCAACTCAAATCATTCAACTTCGAAAACCATACATATATTCATAATGCATACTTACGTACAAATATATTAACTCTTGATTAGATCTTATTTTTCGCAGGCATGCAACAGAAAGATGTTTTCATCTATATTTTAAACTTAATGTATAATGTGACGAGTTAATAAATAAAAGCCAGTAAGTACGACAACTGTCTATGCTATAAAAATGGAGAAATACGCATTTAACACATGAATCTATTTCCATAAATCGGATAATAGAAGTTACTCATGGATTTTCATCAAATTTCTTTTAATTGGAAAATAATTATCTCGAAAATTTAAGTGAAAATATTGGTTGGTTATTTGAGCAACGGTCAGCTATATCTCAAACTGTTTTTGTAATATATTATATTTAATATTCCTACTGAAACGATCAATAAGTTCATTAGCATTCATACCATAATATATAATTAAAATATCGGTTTCAATATGCAAATAATTATTTATTTAGTATTTTATCGGCCCTGGCGTTTTGTTCAAATTTAGTACATTTTGGCAAACATTTCGTTTGCAGTCACACTCATAGTTTTGGGATGTTTGTGTGCGTGTGTGTGTGTATGTGTGCATATTTGTAAGCGGAATAGGATTGAAAGTAAATTTGCATTCTGTTACAATTCCCGTTGAGAGATTAAAAGATTCGCCAAAATTGATCCCTTAACGCTGACGGCGAGCGCAAGCAACGCAAAAGAAGGCGTTTGCAGAGGCTCCAAACCAAAGGGCGTCGACTCAGCGAACGCAAATAACGGAACAGTGGCAGTGTTGCCACTGCCTGCTGCCACAAATCCAACAACAGCAACCACAACAACAGCAGCAGCAGCAACAACCGCAACAACAGCAGCAGCATCAACAACATCAAACAGTTTTGATATCATTGATGAATTGGGTCGCTCGCTCAATGGCAAAGTGCAATTGACAGCAGCCACAGCCAGCAGCAAACAGCTTGTGTTGCACGCCAAGGAGCCCGACGCGATGTCCGGGGATCAGAAAGTACTGCTCAAAGGACATGCCTCCCAGTATGTCAAACTGAATGTGGGCGGTCGCTTGTATTACACGACAATTGGCACTCTGACCAAGCACAATGACACCATGCTCAGTGCCATGTTCAGCGGTCGAATGGAAGTCCTAACCGACTCAGAAGGTATGCCTTCATACGCCGATTTTAATTAACTTAGCTAACGAGCCTTGCAAACAAACTTATCTGATTGCTATTTGTTTGCATCCTCTGCAAAATTTATTTTCCTGTTAATGATGACAATAGACTATCATTTATTCAGAGTCCTCTATTCCCATTATTAAGAAGTCTTCATTAACTTACTCTGTTTTTACTTGTATTTTCTGTGTCGACTGACATTAAATACATAAATACATATTTATATATATTAAATGCGCTCCTCCCCTTTGCAGGTTGGATATTGATCGATCGTTGCGGCAATCATTTTGGCATAATTTTAAACTTTCTGCGCGATGGCAGTGTGCCGCTGCCCGAGACGAACAAGGAGATTGCCGAGCTGCTCGCCGAAGCTAAATACTATTGCATCACGGAGCTGGCGATGTCCTGCGAGCGTGCCTTGTACACGCACCAGGAGCCAAAGCCAATTTGCCGGATACCATTGATAACATCGCAGAAAGAGGAACAACTCTTGATTAGTTCATCATCAAAGCCGGCGGTAATTTTGGTGGTGCAGCGACAGAACAATAAATACTCCTACACCAGCACCTCGGATGATAACCTCCTGAAGAATATCGAACTGTTCGACAAGCTCTCGTTGCGTTTCAACGAACGCATACTCTTCATTAAGGATGTGATTGGACCGAGTGAGATATGTTGTTGGTCATTTTACGGGCATGGCAAAAAAGTCGCCGAGGTCTGCTGCACCTCGATTGTGTATGCCACGGATCGAAAGCACACGAAAGTGGAGTTTCCCGAGGCACGCATCTATGAGGAGACACTGCAAGTGCTGCTCTACGAGAATCGCAATGCACCCGACCAGGAGCTGCTGCAGGCAACCTCATCGGTTCGCGCAGGCGGCGTCAGTGGCGCCAGCATGCATCAGTATACCAGCGACGAGGAGGAGGAGCGCACTGGACTCGCCCGGCTGCGCTCGAATAAGCGTAACAATCCCACTTGACTTATGCCTAAGTTGGAATTACCACAGATTTGATGGCAAAATTGCGGTGCTTTCAGCCATTGCTGGTTCGCCTGATGCGGGTCCTTGGCACGAGTATCGCAGCAGAAACTCTATAGTTAATACATACCATATAAACAACTGCCGAGATTTGCTGAAACAAAAAAACATGCAAAAACAATCGGATTAATTTGGAAATCAATTTAAAGAACCTCGAGAGGTTAACCTGTTTGCTTTCTATCTGTAATCCCCCAAAAAGCCCAGGCAAAGCGCTAAAGTATTAGGTCTTAAAAATATATTAAAAGCAAGCCAATCTAAATACAAGTATAAATATACTAAATGTGTATCTCTCTATATATATATATATGCATATGTATATGTAGGCATATAAATACAGTTGTGAAGCGATTAAAGAGCTCAATAGGCAACATTTATAACGGTAGATATGTTAGTTACAGTTGATCCTTTAAATATATATATCACTTGCATAGTTAAATGAACTTGCGTTTTCGTTTTAAGGGTGGGTTGTGGCAACCATGGCAACAACATTGGAAGCGCACAACAAAAAAGGAAATCTGTTTAAAATGGAAGAGTTACAGAAGGCCGGACTATATATTGATGAAATCTATAGATTGCGTGTCCAAGATCCCCGGATTGCCAATCAGACGATCGAGCTGCGGCAGGAGTGTCTGGAATACTCACGCAACTTGCAGGTTTTCAAGAAATTCGGCGAGGACTTTTACAAAATCTCTTCGAATTTCGCCAAGGATGTGGAGAGCGAGAAATTGCGTGCAATCGGCACCCAGAACCAACTAAAGACAATGGCCAAGCAACGCCAGACGGAGCAGCAAGTCTACCAGAGCCAGATCCTCGAGCAGACCGTCGAACTGGAGCGCATAAAAAGCGAATATCAGTACTTGCAACGCATCGAATCAGAGCAGCAGGAGATTATCAACAGTTTCCTAATGAATCAATAAAATCCCCTACTTAATTATTGGACTTGCATCACTCATAATCCTTGCTAGACAATAGCCAGATTCAATCAATAATTTATTATCAATAAAAGTAAATTCGCACTCATTTGAAGTCCATCAGCCCTAATTAATGAGGCCCCAATAATAATTATAAAATCACATACTTATTTATTTGATCTTCAACGGACCTAATCCTGGCTAGACAACGGACAGATTCTTTTTGTAACAGGCTAGACTACATAGGGGAATATTCGTTTTGGAGCAACTGTAGATCTTCCGATTGCCACAGCCGGCAATGCCGCACAGCTGTAGCGGAGGCGCCTTAATTGCCGATTGTGCCTGCAATGGGAATTCTTGTCCCGGTGGCACCAAAATATAGCTCCCATCGTGGGTATTCATATAGGTGAGGGAGGGCAGGGCATGCTTCTGATTGAGCTTGTTCCTTGCTGCCGCCGAGCGCTGCTTGCCCGATTCCTGCTTCTTAAGCAAACGCTCCATGGTTTTCTGCTTGTCCTTCTCGCGCCGCTCGTCGGCTTGTTGTTTGCGCTTTTGTGACTTGAGGGCCGCCTTCTGAATCTCCTCGGCCGTTTGAGGTTTCTCCTTCTCCCTGTAGCCGCTGGGCAGTGCGATTAGTTCCTCCACGAATCCCGCTAGCGCCGGCTCCGCGTCCTGCGTTCGCTCATACATCGCTCGCTGGCGCGCTGTCATTAACTTGGGATCCTTGATCTTCTTTAGCTCATCATCGACATCCTCCAGTTTGCCTGTTTCGATGGCATTCAACCAACGCTCCTCATCGCTGGACGTGTCCGAATTGCGACGTTTCCTCGAAGGTGCCTTCTTCGCGGCACTGCCTGGCGGAGTCGTTGACGCTAATCCCCCCTTTGTACTAGATGCGGGTCGTGTTCTTAAGCCGGTCAATTCGTTTGTCCTTCCACTGTGCCCGGATGTGGTTGCCACCTGGTCAATTTCTGTGGTTGCTGTGTTGCTGAGTGGTTCAGTGCTGGTCTCAACCACAACCACAACTGTTTCGGCATCACAATTCTCAGTTGTCGGTGACGGCGATGCAGCTGTGGGTGATGCAAACCTGGCAGGCTTTTGGCGTTTGCTTCGCTTTGAGCGACGATCTTAAATGATTATTATTTATATTTAATGAATATTGTCTATGAGAATAATTTACATACCTTCAGTTTTCCCCATGTTTTGTAGTAATGTTTATTTGCTGTTTGCTTCTTGATTTGTTTTGCTATTTTGGGTTTTCTGGCAACGCTGCCACACTAACGACGGCCCTGCCAACCTGCTTAAGACAATTATTTTATTTTAAACAGTATTAAACAAATTCATGGAATATACAAATTATCAGAATCGTTACTTTTACTTCAGAGCTATATATTTTGGTTAAAAGTGTAATACTTTAATTTCAGAGCTATAAAGTGTGGTTATATAGCGCTCGATTGAAGTTCTATTTTCGCTCCAAATGTATTCGAGTGCTTGGCTGCTTAGACTTTTAAGAGCGAAGTTCAAAAGAGTTTTTCCTAAGATTATAACGCACAATGTCCTTTGACAATCTGCAAAGGTTTGACACATTTAGAATTATTCTAGGTGCTAAATTTAAGTCTTTCTGCTTTATTCACAGTCCCAATTTGTAAAATGGTATTTTATTGCGCTGCTCAAAATAATTTCTGAGCAATTTTATGTGAGCTATACATTAAATTCGATAATCAAATTACATTTTATGCAAACTAGTCCCTCAGCTTCAAAGTCAGAGCTTTGAATTTATTCGTCCTTTTGAAGCAGGCATTAAATAAATTGAAGTCGACCGGATGTCACTATGTCATATTGTTGTCATAGGAACGATCTATCGAAAGATGGATTCTTAAAAAAAAAACTGCATCAAACACATTAAATATAATTTATTTTTAATGGAATTTAAGTGTAGAAAGGATTTATTGTATTTATATTGTATTCTGTTTTGTAGCCTTTTTTAAAAATATATATTTGGATTTTAAAGGCTTATATAAAAACTAAAAAATAAGAAGTTTAATTTAAATGTCGCCTCGACGCCTAACATTATAAAATTCGAATACAATGTTAGGCAGATAACTGCCACATGTTGGGATATCTTTCTGAAGCAGGTAGATATTAGTGTACAAAATTAAATCAATCTAGCCTTGTTGACAAATATTGCCTACTTTATGTAGTATTTATCGCTTTATTAAAGTAAAGTATTATTATTTATTAATTAATGATAAGGAAAAGTTTGGAAATCAAATTGCTTAATGCCTAAACGATAAATAATAGACCTTAGAGCTACAGTCTAGTTGCTACTTAAGGGAATTGCTTAAGTCTCATTACCATGAGCCACTGGGAGGTGTTATCGGTGGCTGATGGTTGCCACATCGCGGAAAGTTTGGCGGCACTGGCGGCAGATCCTTGGGTGTGCCAATTTGAAAGACCAAATTCATGCCAATCACGATGTGATATTGAAAGTGACAGTGGAACAGCCAGAACCCGGGATTGTCGGCACGAAATCGCAGGACAGCATATCCATTATTTGGCACAGCCACCGTGTCCTTCAGGGCCGGCTTCACGTAATGCCGCTCAAGCATACCGCGCTGATCGAGATCCAGAGCGTGTTTCAGATTCATTCGCTTGACAGTCGTGTCCGGGGATCGACCCAGTCCAATGACGTAGAACGACGTGCCATGCAAATGGAAAGGATGACTGATGTTCACCTGCTGCACTTCATCCACAAGGACGACCTCAACGATCGCATTCAGTGGTATATCGATCTTGTGGACACATTGACAATTCTCGCCACAATTCGCAGGTCGATTATCACCATTGCAGTAATACTCCTCAGGTATTTCATCGTACTGGGAGAGCATTGGAGATGGCGGGGCTACGTAGGAAACCTCATCGATCAGGGAAATCAGGTGATCCGCATCCGAGGCGACTATATAGAATGAAAGGATTAGTGCTATGACTGCTCATTTGGGGATAATTTGATGTGACACTGGCCTTAGTAAAGTTTTTCACATCGGTACTTTATTATAAACATTCAAAGTTTACTCACTTAAGCTAATAACATGCGCACAATACAAACATCAACGTAAATATAAGCATTATCATTAACATTAAAATTAATATAATCATAAGTCTAAACATAAACATAAACACATAAATACACCTATGCCCAATATAAGGCGATATCACCACTCCATTCAATTCAATTAATTTCGATTAAAATCGATACTTTTTGGGCTATTTCACATGGGCGTGCACAAGATTTTGGCCAGGGGTGTCAAGAAAGCGCTTCATAATCGAAGTTTACAGCACTGACGAACACTGCGGGATGATTGGGATTTTTCTTAGAAGTGAAACGCATCAACATCAGATATAAAATCTTTTGGGCACATTAATTTAGAATGCATTTTGATAATTTTTTTATGACTTTTCGGGACTTCAAGACCTTAATAATAAGGCTAAAACAAAACTAGACATTGAATTTTTTTTAGTACTCCTTGGTATACTTCAAATGCCTTGGCCTTAATATTCTTTGTACCCCTCCCAACTCTGGCCACGCCCATTGCACATTTCTAATATACGAATAGGGTTAATATGTTATACGTTAAGCTAAAGCGTGAAGGCTAATAAATAAATGAAGCTGTAACAGTAGTAGTCGAGGAAATAGCACATTTGTTATTGGTCGATGCAGAGATACAGAAATGTAGTACATTACTTAGTACCAGGTAACGGGAGGTACGTGATCTCCACAAGTGGGGAACCGGGGCGGCACTGGCGGCAGGTCGGCTTGTGTGCCGATGTGGAGGACCAGATTCATGCCGATGACAATGTGGAAGAGGAAATGACAGTGGAAGAGCCAGTAGCCGGGATTATCGGCTCGAAATCGCATCACAACGTATCCATTGTTGGGCACCGCAATTGTATCCTTCAGCGGTGGCTTGGAGAAGTCACGCTCCAGCATTCCCATACGATCCAGTTCCAGGGCGTGTTTGAGATTAATTTTCTTGATCGACTTATCGGGCGATCGTCCCAGTCCGACGACATAGAATGCCGTGCCATGCAAATGGAAGGGATGACTGATGTTCACCTGCTGCACCTCATCCACGAGAACAACCTCGACAATGGCTCCGAGTGGAATATCGATCATGTGAGTGCACTCACAGTTGGGTCCACAATTGGGGGGACGGTTGTCCCCATTGCAAAAGTACTCGGGCGGAATATCGTCGATTTGCGAGAGGGGCGGAGACGGTGGCGATATGTAGGAGATTTCATCGACGAGAGAGGTTAGATGGTCACCGCTAGGCACAACTAAGCATGTGTGTGTTTGTGTAGCGTACAATTTGTTGTTGTTTTGACCCGATTGTTAAGTTACGTACATAAGAATTTAAGTGTTATGTGTTAAATATTGTGGTTAATAAACAACTGAAAAGCAATTTGTAATATTTCTTTTGAGAACATACCTAAAAATCTGTTGTATGTATTTGGTATGAAGAGCGTCTTGGGATCGTACACATAAAATCTGAAAGGTAAAAAGATTTTCACATCGGGCCTCTCGACCAGAACGCTCTTATCGACTTTTTTCGCATTCTTCAAATTGGAGACACATATAGCATCGGCCCGTTTACGATCACAAATCGCATCTAGCGGGTTGAGAATCTGTGAACAAATTCAAAATTGTAAATGCAAATTTTTAAGTTGGATTTGATTTGTTTTTGAGAGTAAACTGTAATTTTGTTTTATATTATTTATTAGCTAAATTAATAGACATAAGATATATATCTATTGCATTTGAAAAGAGTTTGTGCAAAAGTTTAATTTTTCATATTTTATTAAAATTGATTTAAGAAATAAATATAAATTTAACGGCAGTTAATTGGGTTGCGTTTTTCTCGTGATTAACATTTAAGCTTTACAAATCTCTAGATTATCCAGATTATCTAGATTATATATATGTGTATAGAATATATGTAGAATGCATTATATTTTGGAAATTTACAAGTTTCGTGTCTGGCATACATATTCTGTTTATGATTTTGCTTAATTTGCAGCTATTAAATATGACTGTGACAAGCCAATCAGAGTATATTTCATTTAATAGACCCTAGGCATATTACATAAGTAAGTAGTTTAAGCATTATACATATTTGAATTGTTTTTGTTTTGTTTTTACATTTTATGTACATTAATAATTATTTATAGATTTATATTCATTTAATTGATTTGTTTACATTTATTGTGTACAAATACAAACTTTATACAGGTTCAAACCATTGGTACAAGTTGAAGCTTTTGCATAAAAACTAGGCACCAGCGTGGATTTTATTGGTCCTATACACATTAGTTTAAATATACATACATCAATTGTTGTTGTTGCTTTACACATATACATACGTACACATATGCATATTACAAAAACTGAGTCCAAGTTTCAGTGTTGGAGAGCGTGAAAATGTTGCAGAAACGGATCGTCACAGTTTAAATGTTTAAGTCGTTTAAAAAACAAAAAAAAAATAAGGTATAGATAAATCCAAAGCTGCTGGAAATAATTATATGGCTGCACCAAATATCATAGATGTTTTTCTTTTTTTCTTTTTTTTACATATTTATACAAAATAACAGTTTACCGCTTTTGCTCTTAGGAAGTGCGTCGGGGGAGGAAGTAAAGGTTTTTATTGCTTTAGGCAATTTTTGGTAGGGGTGCAAGCTAAGGTGCACCCAAGAGGCAAGCTTATGCGGATGGGGCAGGGCAAATAGTAATATCATACAGATAGGCAGTGATATCATTGTTGTTCTCGTTGGCAAGGATTCTCTTGTGCAATTGGGGGGTATATATATTACAACAAATACATACATACATACTTATTGTGCTGTGTCTCTAAAACTTTGTACAAACTGTTGCGTTCAGAGTAGACAGGGTCTTATATTCGCTTTCGCTTTCTCTTTCTTTTGTTGTTTCATTTTGTTTGAGTGTGTGTGTGAGTGTGTGTGGTTTTCTTCTTCTAGTCGACGATTTAAAGGCCTAGCTTAATTAATGGGTATGGGTGGAGTGTGATCGCCACAAGTCGGAAAACCTGGTGGCACAGGCGGCAGATCGGCATTCGTGCCGACTTGCAGTATCAAATTCATACCGATAACAATGTGGAATAGGAAATGACAGTGGAAGAGCCAGAAACCTGTGAATGACATGAACAGCGTGTAAGTGTACACGTAAGTACCACAATCAATCAATCAATCTTACCGGGATTATCAGCTCTAAAGCGCAGCACTACATATCCATTGTTGGGCACGGCAATCGTATCCTTTGTGGGCGGCAGATTGTACTGTCTGTGCAGGAGACCACGCCTATCCAGATCTAACGCATGCTTCAAATTGATCTTTTTCACCGAAGAATCGGGCGATCGGCCAATACCAATCACACTAAAGCCGTAGCCGTGCAAATGGAATGGATGCGACAAGTTGGGTTGTTGAACTGTAAATGAGTTGCAAAATATGCACATGATTAATATGACTTTATAGAACCAAAAAAAATGTATACCACGAAAAATATCTTTTCTAATTAATATGAGTGTATACATTAATATAATAATATGTCATATGTATATCCCAGAAACCAATAACTCACCCTCGTCGACCAAAACGACCTCAACAATCGCATTGAGTGGAATATCGATCTTATGGGTGCACATACAGTTGGGTCCACAATCGGCTGGACGATTGTCACCATTACAGAACTGCTCAGGATTGATTTCATCGTATTGCGAGGTAAGTGGGGCTGGCGCTGATAGATAGGAGATCTCATCGATAAGGGAAATCACATGATCGCCAGTAGGAGCCACTGCAGTAATAATATGTATATTAATATCTTCGAATTGAGGTTAGAATTGGTGTTGGTGTGCTAAAGCGTACCCAAGAATCTGTTGTAGGTGTTCGGCTGGAAGAGATCCTCAGCACGGTAGACAAAGAAACGGAATGGCAGGAAAATCTTCACGTCCGGTTTCTCAGCTAGCAGTCCACGATCGATATCAAGTGCATTTTTCAATTGACTTACACAGATGGCGTCGTTTCGCTGACGATTACATTGCGCGTCCAAGGGGTTCATGACCTTTTGTTTTTCATTATTTTTTTTGGTTTTGGTTTCAGTTTAGTTTAGTTATCGGTAAAGTGTCAGTCGTCAGAATGCAAAAGAATTTCATTTGTGTTCATATTTATATACATGTGCAGGAAAAGCCACATTCGTTTTGCATGGGTGGTGGAATTTTACATTTTTGTGTAGGTTTTTGTTTTTGGGATCATATTTTGTAAGGGTATTTGAAAAAGATAGAGAAATATATTTAGTTATGCAGTTTATTTGCGATGTTCTTGTAGCATTTTCACAACGCTAAATTCATGCAATTATTTATATATATACAAAAATTACAATCCCACCAGAAACAAAATGAGTATTTTCACATAATACATTGTACTTACTTACGTTGAAGACAAGTATGGTATTTTGGGGTAATGCTCACTCGAGATAAGGGGAATATATCAAAAGATATGAACTCTCACTTTATTTTTCTATATAAATATTTTATTATTTTGTAGTTTCCATTTTGGAGTTCCACAATATCGAAGGACGTTTTTTATACTAAGCTCGTTTTAGAGTATGCTAAAAAAATGTTATAGCATACAGAAAGATTTTCTTTCAGTGACTAGATATTCAATGAATTAAGTAGGGATCTCATAGTAATTAAAATACTGCTTTTTGGAGATTGATATTATATGAATGCCTTTAAATTGGTAGCAAGATGATTACATAAAAATAGGATAATTAGTTATCAGTTATCAGAACAGTTGATAAAATAGCAGCAATTATTTATAAGTTTTACTGAGCTCTGCAATCTTCTTGGGTCTAAAAAAAAAGTCGAAAATATACGAGAATTGTAAATGTGTGAACTTACCACACCCTGAGGAATGCCGACATCATATGTGGGTGGCGCCGAGGCAGGCTGATAAGGACCTCGAGCATAGCGCAGAATACCCAATTGTTGGGCACGTCGAATTCCGCACTCACCTAGACCACGCAGCTGGATCCAGTAGGCGCCCACGGGCTGATCGGCCGTGATGATGAAATCGTAACGCTCGCCTGTAATTAGATCAATGTGATGAAATTTAGAAAATCGCCCACAACTGTTAATGTTACTGTTACTGTTATTGATAATATTGCTGTTACGATTACTGTTATTGTTACTGCTACTGTTGATGTTACTGTTACTTTTACTGTTAAATTTACTGTTAATGTTGATGATGATAAAGTGAACGCACCTGAGAAGGAGATGATTGTGTTGACATTCACAGGATGCACGGCCTCTCCATCAGTGGCAATGACGGTCATGCCATGTCCCTCGATCGTCACTTGAGCCGGGCATACAGAGGCGAAGGCATTAATCATGCGGAAACGGTAGCGACGGCCGGGTGTAATTGTGAATATCTCAAGTGGGGTGTTTGTCATGAAGCCGGTGTTCGGGTCACGGAACTGACCTTTGCCATTAATCAACATGGACTCGGGATCTTGGCCAGTGTTAACGGCTAGACGACCGGGATACCGTTCGGCAGCATCCTCATGCAGCCAATCGCTGATCAGCATTATGTGGGTGGTCAAATCGAAGTCGTACAGATGAGAGTTGGGATCACGAGAAGGCGGCTGTCGCACCACAATACTGCCGTAAAGTCCGTCCAGTTTCTGCAGACCCGTATGCGCATGCCAGAAATGAGTGCCGGCATTGCCCGTCCATTGGTAGCGGAAGGTGTTTCCCTGCTGAATGGGGCACTGGGTGACGAAGGGCACTCCATCGTAGTACTGCGAGCCACGTTGGAAGATTCCGTGCCAGTGAATGGTCACCTCCATGCCCTCCATATGGTTCTCCACATCGATGACGACCTTGTCGTTCTCGCACACCTGAATACTCGGTCCCGGAATCATACGATTAGCTGTTAAGATGCCTCGCTCCACACCATCGGCCAAAACGCACTGACAGTGACTCCAAACGGTGTTGGTAGCATTTGGTGTGCACACCTGGCAGGCACTGTAAAAATAATAATGTTTAGTGCATTTTTAATTAGACTAATTTCCCTATAAGATAAATTATATTACAACCAATTAAAACTTAATTAGCGGCCTTCAGATACATATGTTTACTCGGTGAGCCTTAATAAACAATCGGCTTACAATTTATATTATCTAAAAATATAAATATTTTACTTGAAAGCGGCTTATAGTTTAATGTGCGTCAACATTGAAAATACATATATTTCCTCTACTTGGGAGTAACCTATTCTATATTCTATATTAATATATTCTAATCGAATAATAATTGTTTAATATAAATTTACATGCATAACTAATCTCAAACTATTTATGGTCCTTTAGCGTAATAAGCCATTTTTCATTCTAACCGTTCGATAGTTACCCATATTTAAATGTATCGAGTGCTTCCTGGTGTGTGTTTCCAACCGGACTACATTGTTATATAAGAAAAGTGATGAAAACTCGTCGTCTACTCGATTATTTGTGCAGCATTTGCTTTGTTTTTATGTGCAGCAGCGAGCTTGACACTCGGAGCTTATGACATGGGAATTATATGTATATACATATATAAATATATATACAAATCTACAAATCTGCAGATATATTTTGTGCCACGACGAAGCGGTGACAGCTTTTTTTTGGTGTGAAAATTGCCTTTTTCCTGATACTTAAAATTGGCTTGGATTATTAATTGTATTTATGCACGCTGTATATTTTTCTTGGCTTGAACTTCCATTCAATGACATTTTCTTTGTACTTTTTCAACGTGTGAATGACTCCCAAACTGCAATGAACCTGGGGTTATGTTATGGCAATTTATTCGCTTTAATGAAGTTATGATTGGATTTCTGGTTTATGGTCTGTCTGTCACTCAGGCGATCGTCAAACTTTCAAATTTTATTCATTTTCCACCGAGACATGCACACAGATTTACATAAGTGCACATACTTTTAATGGAGTCGCATTTTCGAAAATATTTGGCTTTAATCTGCGAACGAGCTTTGCTGATTAACTAAGATTTGTGAGTACAAACATATAAAAACGAGTGTTCAAAAGGAAGTTAAGATCAAATCTCAAATATATACACTATTTTGACTTCTTTTATGTATTATCACATAAATTTAAAACAAAGAAAATCATTAATTAAAGTCCGACTATTTTATGTTTTTATTTCCTAATGAGTGCTTAAATAAGATTCAAAATATCTTTTTTTTGCGAGTTAAAAACTGAATTGAATATAAAACAATATGTTTTATATTTCCTACTTCAATTCTGACATTTATTACCTATTAGCACAAATTAGAAATAAACAGCGTCGTTTATTAAAAACTAAACAAATTTATAAGCTATGTTTTTAAAAAATCGGATTTATTTACTCGACTAATGTGGTTATTTTAAGTTGTCAACTCATTAATTGAAGTCTATCTTAAATTGTTATTATTTTTTAATTTCCAAATGGGTTGAACTGTTTGAATGGGATTCTTCTTTTCAGTCAGACAAATCTTATTTATTATTTAAATTGTTAATTTTTTTGGTAAGGATGTACTTACGCTCCCAGCACTGTGTAGTACTCCAGGGTAAAGTGATAGTAGCAAATCCTGGGCGGTTCTCCTTCACGGCAGGCGCGTGCGCACTCATCGGGGGCCGACAGGGCTGGATTGCGACGGAGTTCGGCTGTGGCGCTTGTCGAGAAATCCAAATGGCGGAAGGGAGATTTGGGATTGGGATTGACAACGGTGCCGCTAATCTTGGGCGGATAACGCGCCGAACTGGGCAGACTGCCGCGTGAGTTCAAATAGCCGCTGCCAGCAGTCAGAGATGGATTGACGGAGGCGGGAGGTGTACCGCTGCCCAGACTGTTGCTATTCAATGGCACCGGGGGGCGGGGAATGCTGGCGCCCAGTGAAGGGTGCGTCTGGACGAGGCCATGCGTCGCCGAAAAGAAGGGCGAGTCGAAGGGCGTCGAGCTGCTGGGTGTGGCCACGTGCTGTTGCCAGTAGGAGCCAGCCGATGTTTGATCCGGCTGTTTGCCTGCAAAAATAAATAAAAAACACAAAACAAAGCAAATTTGTTAATAAATATTTCTTTCGTTGTTTTTCTTTGTAGTTTTGGTTCATTTGTGAACTTGGAGCTTTTCAATTAATTTGTTCAAAAACTCGGTCTGGGGCACCAGTACTTCATAAAGATCGTGCGCAACTACGTTTTAAATTAACTGCAAATTGGCCACAGTTTCAGTTACCGTATATATGTATGTGTGTGTGTGTGTATTTGTGTATGTTTACGTACTTTGCATTGTTGTTACTCTTTTTTTGCTGTGTTTTGGCTTTATGCAATCGCAAGAGTTCAATCAGCTCAAACGATGACGCAATGCCGCCAAAGGTGCGCTTTGCGAGTAACTAATTAAGTGCAAAAATCTTGTATTTGCCCAGACTAGAAGCTCAAAAAGTCATTGGCAAAAAGTTTTAATTTTTATTTTTTGTTAATGACAATAAGCGCTTGTGATTTCCATTTTATGTTTTTTTTTATTATTATCATTACCATTGTTATATTTTAAGACTATAGAAGTGTATTTATTTTTGTGTAATTTTCTCAGATAAATTCATTATTATTATTATTTTATATTCAGTACGAATAAGGTGGCAACTCCAAAAAGTACAACAAAAGAAAAGTAGAGAAATTTGCATTATAATCAATTAAAATGCATTGCTTGCAAATTTTACTGTCCTAGTTCTATAGACCACACCTATGCTCACCTCACCTCGGGATTGGGAACGCACTATCACTTAATGGAATTTCATATGGATAAAAAAAAATAAAAAAAAAACAAAAGATTGAGGACACGAACTTGCTTTTTTCGTACGCTGCTCGCATTTTGAGTAATGCATCAATTGTTGGAGCCAAAAGCTTAACTGCTTTCACAATAATAATTATGACTAATTATAATTGTGTAATTTATTATGATATATAATTAATTGTATTGCCATTTGCTTATATTTCTTGATTGATTTTTTAAATAGCTTCTTGAGTTCTTACAAAACAATAATAAATATGTAAAACACCCATAATCGGACTTTATTAGTTTTACAAGTATTTAAATAGCAGCACAACTATTGTATAGTTAATTTATTAAAATTTTAATTTTTTTGCTATCTTGGTGCTTAGACCCGGATCATTTGCTAAATGACTGGCTCGCTTTGACACTGTATCGGTCTATTTACATACAAACGGTTTTTGCATGCAGTGCACGAAAGCCAGGTTTGCTGCTCAGAGCTTGTCCAATTGATACATTGAAAAAGATAAATTACTGCAAATCTGTCCCACGCTTTTTATTCGTTAGCTTGACCAGCTGTTGGCCATTTACAGTTGTCAACGTGAAGAATTTTGTCAGTCTCTTGGGTTTTTTTTAAGAGCTTATGTTATGTGGCCTTTCAATTTCGTAGCTGCACCCATTAAATTGAGTAATTGTATTGTGTAATTAGTGTGTTAATTATTGGTACACAAAAGAAAACACCTTTTCGAACAATTAGAAAACAAAATCATTAAAGAATGGCTAAGATTAAAAAGACCGACAGACTAGAGCAAATCGGACGACTTTCATTATAAACTGATTGTATTGTATGACGGTTTTTATGTGATAAAAACAAAAACAAATTCGTTATGATTGTGATAATATGCAGATTCACCTAGTTTAATTTAAATATGTTTTTAAATAAGGAATTTCTTTTCAATATATAGGAATTTCTATTAGGCATTCAGTAAAAACCTGCCCGACTGAGTAATGGGCAGTGTGAAATATAAACAGTTATATATGTTTATAAAATATACTAAATACATAATATATATTATATATTTTTTTCATGTTTTTAGTGTCCAGAGTCGAAAGCCTATATACTCTATATTTTTGGGCAAACAGAGTAAGTAGACTGAATTAATTTCAGCCACCGTTAACAAGCCGCGTTTATATAATATATGGACATGTGTAAATGGGCAAATCTAAGACCGAATTAGCAATAGCCAGAGAATGGGCGATAAATAATTACAAGTATGCATATTTTGCCAAATTTGGATTAAAATCATTTCGAAAATTCTCAGGTGCCGCAAACATGATTAGCATAGAATTTTGGTGCCAAAATGGTGTGAAGTTCTTAACTGGAAGGTCACATGGCCGTACAAATTGTGGACTTAATGTGTTTTCCGGCCACAAGTAGCTGACTAGCAGTGTTGGTTTTAGGCAGCTCAGCTTTTGGCATTGGCCAAATGTGGCAGATTTAAACTAACGTGGGTGAATAAACAAAACAACCGTTGCATGACCCACATATTGCCTCAAAATGTACATTATCTCAACTGATGGGAACGTGTTGCGAAGAATTTCAGCAAACAAAATGTTAATTGATATTAATCTCGATTATGACAACTGAAAGCGTTGACCCACGATATATTTGTTTATAATCTTTACATGAATTGAACTAAAATCGTGTTTTCAGACTGCAATTAAGAATTGTGCTATTTTTTTTTTGTTTAAGCATTAATTCCTCTTAGCCGTCAGGGGGTACAGGTAGAGGTACAGAGTATGGTTTACAAATCGATTGTAGCGGCAACCTTGACTTGGATTACATTTGTTGCAACACCCAAGCAGCGATCGACTATTTTATGATTATGCACCTTGTTGCCGTGAAAATTGCTATTTACCGCTGGTCTGGCAAGTAGTTGCAAGTTAAAATGTGATTGTGTTTGTTGTCCTATATTTAGAATTGAGAACTTTCGAAAAACTAAAAACATATTAAATAACTTAAGAAAAAAATAGAAAGCATAGCAATTGTTGAAGTTGAGTAGTTACCATATGTATTACTATCACTTTTGCTTCATTTTGTTTAACTTAACAATTTGCATTGTTGTAATTTAAATTTCGATATTTGTCAGTTCGTTTCTCAACGAATTTCATTTTTAAATGTAAAAAAAAGAAACCCATGCATTTGTGGTTTTGATTTCTCAACTAATTCATACTACCTATTGTCATTATTATTTTAATCTGATTGGGATTTTTTTTTGTTTTTTGTGTCTCCTCTCAACCATGCAACACATGTTGAACCAGTTCTTGTAATATGCATCAATAAGCATTTTTGTATGTTTTTAATTAAATATATTATTCTTTTGTATTAATTTTTGTATTTTTCTATGTCCACATATTTTAGTCGACAACAAATTAATAGATAAATTCAATATTGACTCAAACTTTTGTTTATGTAACACTGCAAAAATAAATAAGATTAAGAAAATAAATTAAATATTGAGTTCATTATTATTTTTATTATTATGTTTATGTAAAAAATACGCATAAGTATATTCATATTTCCATAACAAGAGGGAGAGAGTTGGCAAATAAAAGCGAAAATTTGTGTGTATTTTGCATTAAGGGCATTTTATTGGCCAAAAGCTGAGCCAAGTGCGCGAACAAAATGTTGCGGACTTAATGGCCATAATAACGAGCTCTATTTATGCACTGTAAGCCGCCTGTCAATTGATTAACGAGTTGCAATTGCAGCTGTGCTGATTTTTGCTGATGCTAGTTGCCATCGGGTGGCAATAACCAGCAGCAGAAACAGGCAACACTTACACACACACACACACACACACACACATATGCATATGTAGTTAGTTGCCAATCAGATTTATTAGTGCGACTGTTGACTGTTGTTGTGTTAAACTGTAAACTGTTTTTGCTTCACTTTCACAATGAAACCAAAAACTCAACTGTTGGATAATTAGCGACACTAAAACAGCACCACAACCAGAGTCGTGTGTGTGCTCAGCCAATGGGGCAATAAATTAATTATCTCAACTTGCCGACTTGCAGCAATTACACAAAATCACAACCAAACAAGTCGTGAGTGCAACAGTGTGTCCGACTAGAAGTTTCCCTGTACCTGGAACTTGGAGTGGTACCCAAAGATTAGGATTCTTAAACTTAAATTTCCAACAACAGATTTTGCTTCTCTATATATAATATAGATCAATATTGTTATAAAAATACATTTTGAGGAGATTAAAATAATTTAAATTAAAGAAAAATCTCTTTCAGCTTAAAACATGATATCCCCTTTAGCAGTTACAGGGTATGTTGGGTGCTAGCAAACCACTATGGAAGTGCGCTGAAACTAGTATTTTGCTCAAATTATTTCAGCAGTTTTATTAGAGTATTAATTAAGCCAGCAGCAGTCAACAGGTCTTTTGATTTATTCTAAGACGCCCAAACATTTCTTTTAGTCTTGTTTTATGCAAATTAATAATAGATACAAATCATTTAAACCAAAATAAGTAGGCTATGTTCGACAAAACTGTCTCAAGTCAAACATGCTGATTTTATAATTAATTCCATAAATTTGCTGCCTAACTTGCTGTTGACTTGTAAACTTGCAACGTTTATAGCTTGTTGTATGCAATTTTCGGTTGCAAGTACAATGTGACATCTTTTATTCCATTTTTGGTTGACGCTCTAATTTGGACACATTAAATTTAATTGTTGTTGATGTTTTTTGGCGTTGTGTCATTATTTTTATTTTCGACTGTTGCAAGTGCTGCTGCGGCTGGTGATGGTGGTGGTAACTAGTGTGGAAAGTACTTTGTGTATCCGTTTCACATTTCATTTTCATATTCGTTGCCGAACACATGAGTGTGGAAAAGTAAAATGAATAGAGAGAATTGTGTTGTGGCAGTATTTAAATGATGTATCCGCTGCCTGTCTGCCTGTCTGTCTGTCTATCGGTCTGGTCAGTACCAGCCCTGTCATAGCCACTACGCGATGGCTTAGTGCCTTACATTTAAATACACTTCACATTGTGAGTGGCAACAAAGGCATTCAAGCCGGACATTCAAGCTCAACGAAATGTGGCGTGGGCTTGTGGAACGCTCATAAATCTTAATAGATTTGTAAACGGTCAAAGTGAAAGTTAATCAGATAGTAAATCCATATTTTGGTATTTTTTTTTTGTTTCTTTCTTCTCGGTTACTATCTCGTACAGGGGTTAAGTGTTCATTAGGCTTAGTTTGTTTTACATAGATTGGTATTAGATTTTTGCAGCTATTGCTTTCCAGCTGGGGTTATGGTCACCTGGCCATGTTTCGCGCCGTGTGAAATGCGCTCACGTTCCAGCCAATGGGCGGCATAGGCTCTATATTTAATTTAATTGTGTTCGCAGTGCTCGTAATGCTGCCAAACAGACAAACAGACAGGCAGATACCCAGCTAGCCAGCTAGTCAGCCAGCTAGCCAGCCAGTCTGTCTGTCAGTCTGTAGGGTGTTGCGCAATCATTGTCTATTGCCTTTGGTAGTGTTGCTTATAATCTGGTTTTTTGATTTGTCTCTGTGCTATTACAATTATTATTTTTATTAACATTATTGTTATTATTATAACGATTACTGTTACTCCTCTTAAATGCTGTTACTTGCTATTGCTAGGGTTGCTCAGCAGCAAGGTCGCAATAAGTTTTTGCTTTTGAATTGTTTCGGGCTTGTTTGGGGCGTGTTTCTCGCCCAAGTGTACTTTCACTTTGAACGCTGCCAAAAAAACCTTGTTCACACAAAAATGTGTAGCACTCAAATTTTTCATTATTTTTTTTTTTGTGTTTTTATTATAAATAGAAGGTGCATGAGTCATTTTTTAAAACGACCATTGTGAGCGTAGCGCCCTATTCACGCCCACCTCGTAGCATTTGCCAAAATGGTCCAGTTGAAAATAGTCACGTAGCCAGCGAACGTGGGCCAAGGTTCAGATCAACCGATTTAACGTTTAAGTTTACAGCTATAATCCTTTTAATATGAATGGTTTTTAATAATGTATTTGGTGTGAGTTTTCCCATTTGACGTTTTCATTAACTTCCTAAATGTTTTTGATTTTTTTTTCAGTAAAATATATGATATTTATAATAAATAAACATTTATGATTAGAATTTCAACATTAGTTTCAATCATTTTGCAATGTTTTACTTAATATTAGATATGTTAAATTAGATATTCATTTAATTTGACTTTAATCAATTATCACTTTTCTATTTAATTGATTTCCTTATTTTACTTTAATTTTAAATTATGTGATTTTAACGCTTTGCATCTGTTAGTGAATTTTTAATTGGTTCTCTTGTAATTTAAATTCAAGCATTAATCATTAATTTAATTTTGTGAAATTTTATTTTTCAATAATTTAGTAAATTCGAAATATTTACAAATTATTCAAAGAGGAAACAGTAATTTGCAAGAGAACCAAGCCATAATTTGGCACACTTTGGACGATGGGAAAACGGGAAAACTAAAACACATCAATGTGGCTTTTCATTGTGTAATTGAAGACGGTGCTGCTTGCTGTTGTGGGCGACTCTGTGGCAAATACTAGTTATGTGGCACTTAGTCAATTGTGTGGCACAGTTCAGTGGACTTACCTTACCAAACCTTTACGACTTTCCACCGTAGCCGTAGTTATGAAACATGTGCGATTTTATTACTTTTTTTTTATCCATTTCTTTGATGTGGTTGACGTCGTCGTCTTATTTTTTGCCTCTGTTTTTTTTTAGTTTGTAAGTTTGTAAGTGTTGTGTCATTATTAAATTTTGGAATTACAGCTAGTTAACTTTCCAGTGATGCATGACCAATTAAAATGTGTTGTAATTATTGTATTTGTATTATTAATTACATAACGTAAGAATGAACTGTAATGAAGAGAAGCAGACAAACTAATTTTATGATTTTAGATTTTGCTTCGATCATCGTTGAAAGATCGTTTTAAATTCTGCTGGTAACCGATTGATGCAAATAACCCAAATTGTAAATGTTTTTGGCTGCCATTGTGATTAGAAGGGGCAGCGTCACATTGTTGACCGATCTCTGGCTATCATATATGAATGTACATATATATGTACATATATAATAAGTAGGGTAATTGAAAGCCACGACCTTCTGTTTCATTTGCGAGACAACCACAGTTGATTGAATGCTTTACATAATAAACTGGAGGATTTTTTCTTTTTCTTTTTTTTTTGTTGTGGACGGTTAGCATTTGAAGTATGTTCACAAATTGACCTCGATGGTACTCTTGGTTATACAACAAATAATAAAAAGACGGAAGGTGTGGTCAGGTGAATTATTGGAATGTGGCATGTGTATTAATGAAAGAATATACATGCATACACACACATATAAATTCGTACCCAAATACATACATACAAAACGAAACAATTAATAATAATATTAAAAATTGCAAAGTCCAAGTGAAAAATTGTCAAGCGTGATAATTAAATATTTATTTGAATTTTTACTGCAAATGCATGTCGAATATGAATTCCAAAGTCATTGTTCGTTTTTTTTTTTAAATTATTCCTTGCAAAATAAATGCAATAAATAAAACTCAAATATTGACTCAAAAAAGAAAATATGAAATGTCATTTTCACCTAGAAATGCAGTGAATAGGTCAATTACTAAACTTTACCTAGATATTAAAAAAAAAAAAAACAACAAAAAATTGTTAATCAACAGTTTTTCATCACAATAGATTGGGAATGGTATTCTGTAGGTACATTAATCGAATTAAGCTTAGAAAATCGTCGTAAAATTAATTTCGTTAGAAAAGGGAAAAATTTTCTATATATTAAAAAAAACTACATAAAGAACAGACTGGAAATTAGATAAACAAAAACCGCACATAGAATTAAATAATAAAAAAATCTGTGGTTATTTAGAAATTTACTTGCCGAATACAAATGTGAGCTACTAAAAGTATTGATTTTTTTTTTGTTTAATTTCAGGGCAATCTTTTCTTTCTCAATACGAAACCAAGCAAAGGAACTTTCATTTTATATGATTGTTAGCTAAAAATCAAAAGACTTGGGCAATAAAATTGAACAAACTGAATGCACTTTTCTGCGTTAAATGCGCCAAGTTGAACTGATGTTAATGAGGATGGCTGGCAACGCAAAACACAATAAACTTAGCCCATAAATTAGCGGCTTACTAAGAGATACTTTTATGGTCAAGAGAGTATTGTATATGTATTCAGACAAGTCGGCTTACGACTTACGATTTGCGATTCACATCGCTCATTCATTGAAGCCACTTGCTGGGGATGCTTGGCTTGGCGATGAATGAGTTGGTCATAACCAGCTTACAGTTATTCGTCTTGCCAACAAACGTGCAGTGGTCATTTCTGTCTCTTAACTTAAAGCCGCCTATTAATTGACGAGTGACCATTGTTGTTGTTGTTGTCTTCTCTCTCTCTCTCTTACACTGTCTGTCTCTTTCTCGTGTTTCTTTTGCAGACCTTTGCGTGCATCGAACTTGTCAAATCGTGTAGTAAACACAAGTGTTTGTAATAATATGTTTGTTTGTGTGCAGCAAGACGGGGTTTTATTGGTAGTATGGAGTCAAGTTCAGGGCCACCTGCTGTGTGTGTGTGCCTGAAAGTAGGCCATAATCAGCGAATTCTCTTGGTGATATATCCTCAATTCTCTGGCAACATATGGGATATTACAATACAATTCCTTTTTTAGCTGCATTTAGCTAACAACTGAAATGATAAAGTGATGTACATATATGTATGTATACATACATACAGTGGCTAAAAGCTCATTTCGTACAGTGCCTAGCAAAAATTTTAATTGCCTGCCATAAAGTAATTATGCAACATTTTTCAAAAATTCCAAAGACTCATGGCAGGTCAATTTATTAACCACCAAAATGAATATATGACCATAATAAAATGTGGTTTTTCCACCTGCTAGGTAGGGTTATGTAAAAATGTACCTCTATTTATCGTAAAAGGTTATTACGAACATTTACATTATGGACACCTGGGCTCCATGAAACCCGGATTTATTTACATAAAGTTGCATTTTTTCGGTATAAATAGACCAATCCTTCGAACTCATCCTGGAACACTTCAAAATTGGATATTCTCATTGAAAAATAGCTAGAATGGTCAATCTAAACACCTCAACTGTATCTGCAAGTCTTACTTTACATAAAATAAAATAAATATAACAATTAAACATTAGCCGCACAAAGAGATTAGTAACAATTACAGGAAAGTCATAACACAACAAATACTGAAATTAAGTAAACTTAATAAAAAGACACTTTTTCTTAATACACACTAAATAATTGTGACAAAAAATATGCTATCGTGAGATCACTGTTCCGACTCTTCATGGTCACAATCATTAGCGCTTCAGTAAAAGTTTATTTATACAATCAAATTTTTAATAAAATTTACTGTTATATAAATTAAATACTATTAATTAACAAATTAAACATCAGTGACAAATACGAAAAAAAAAACAATAATTCAATATATATACAAAATTTAATATAAATATTATATATGTATATATGTATGTAATACTATATATTACTATTATGTAGCTCAACTGTTTTATCTTTTAGCCAGCATAATAGATTCGATAGCAGAAGATTGCTGGCTAAAAGTGAACTTACTTTAAACTTCTCAGCATAGAATGTATCTATAAAAGTGGAAGTACTTCAGAAAAGTAATCACGAATGTTCTAAAGTTGTTAATTGTCTTTAAATAAATGTTTTTCATATAATTTGTCATTTTTTGACTTGTAAACATTCGATATCTTTCACTTCTTGACGTTTTGCATTTCTTATTACTAATCTACTAACGCTTTATCATTTCTTGGTGTAATTTGATTTTTTGTGGGCTTGCATTTTACATTTTAATCATTTAGTTAGTAACTATAATTTGAATTTGTATCTCTTAAAAGTGTGAGTGATTTAGTGACTTCAGTAATTCAATGCAAAGACACATGGTTTTTTTGCGAGTGCAGCAATCAAACATGCAGTCTTACCACTAAATTGGTGACCAAACACCTTTAGAAATATGGTCAAATGTCTTCCGCATTGTTTTCAGCCAGAAACTAACATACACACTATTTAAGTATGAGTGTATGTGTGTGTGTGTGTGTGTGTGTGTGTGCAAATGCAACTCATTGTTTTTACTGAAATTGGCAACTGCAGTGTACCGTGCCGGTGGCCGGTGTTCCATTCACGTGCACAAAATTACGCCAAAAACAACAAGCAGAAAAGATACATCAAAATAAAAAATAGTTGCAAGAAAGAGATTGATGAAAAATCGTGAGGAAAAACAAGAAAATAAAATGAAAAACACATAAAAAAAATTAACAATGGCGATGCTGACGCTTGACAATTAATCGCTCTGCAAGAGGGAGAGTGACAGAGAGAGATAGAGAAGGAGAGTGAAAGAGAAGGAGAATCAGAGAGAGATGGAGTGAGAGAGTGAGATGCAAAACGAAAGGAGAGCGAGATAACGGCTGAAGCTGAAACTGAAACTGAAACTAAAACAGAGGGTGAGACAATGAAAATGAAAAAAAAAAACTGCAACAACAACCATAAATGTTGCATGCAACAAAACAACAAGCGCCAGACAGTCACCGTTAATTATGAGTATGTGAAAATGTCAGACAGCGGCATCAACTTAAGGCATCAACATGGCCAACACTCGCATTGACATTCTAACAATAAAAAATAGATAAAAATAGAAAAAAAAAAACTCAGACAACTAATTAAAAATGATGCACATAAAAATCAACATAGATCGTTTGATGAAGATCTCAATGAATTGCCACATGTTGCATACATTTTGTTTTTCGGGGTTGGGGTTAAGTTCACAAACTGAATTAGCTTCGATTCGGCTGGCAGACACTTTGTGTTGTTGCACTTGTGGCATTTTGAGACGCACGAGCGAACATTGATTTAATGCAACAAAAGCCGCAGGTTAAACAAAAAAAACCAGGCTTAATCAGCAAAAATCCAACTTATTAGCCCGGCTAACAGTTTCGATTCAATTCGGTTGCCGCCCTTCCAAAGAATCGCTGCCACTGATGACGAGCCACGACGCAGAAAGGGGCAGGCGGAGCGAGGGGCAACAAAAATTGTTACGGTCTCATTGCGTTTGTTTTTTATGAGCATTTAATTTCATTTTCATGTTGATGTTGCGGTTGTTGTTGCTGGTAATTTTTGCTGTTGTTGTTGTTGTTGTTGTTGCTGTTGCTGTTATTGTTGCTCTTATTGCTGCTGCTGTTGCTGCTGATGCGGCCAAGTCACTGCAGATTTCACAATTGTTTAGATGCTTTTTCCACTTTAGCCAAAGTTGGCTTGTATTTGTAGTTAATTGGCTAGCGTGTGTGTAAACTGTATTTTTACACGTCCATGTTCCTATTTATTTGACTTGCGTATTTATGCGTTATTTACTGTTACAGATGCATAATCAAATATACATATAAATACATACATATTTATACATACATACATGTTTTAGGTACTTAATAGGTACTTGCTACACACATTCGACATTCGAAGTGAAAGGGAAATGGATGATCTTTTGTGCCTTGGTCATAACATTATTAGATTTGGTCTAAAGAAAGTTACAAATTTCTTTTTCTTGCTCATGTGTAAATACCGCTTTTACACATACTTTAAATTTAACTTTACCTTTCACTCCTCTCGTTTTTTTTTGTAGTTAATTCCTGTGAACTGCTTATTAATAGCCCACATTTACCTTTTGAGGTGTTTCTGTTAAAAAAATCTCAACAATGTTTTATTAACAGAAACGTAAAAGTCTTTTTACGCCCCCTTATTGCCGTATATAGCTTTTGGCCAAGTCAAGTAAAGAAACAAGAGCCAGTTTGGGGCGATTAGTTAAAAATGTTGTGCCAAAATTGATAAATAAACTATAACAAACTATAAGAAACCTAGTTGATAATTAAACAAGTTTAACGACTATGTAAATTTTGCAACTCAATAAAAAAAACGACGAAATTATGAATAATAATCATATGTATTTAGAATAATTGCTAAAGTTAAATTGCAAAAAAAATATAAATATGTGTGTATAAAATAATAAATAAATAAATAAAATAAATAAAAATATATATATTTATTATTTATAAAATTCCGAATACCAATTTGGGTTTCTGGGTAAAACTTTACAAATTGCCCAAACTGAAGCTCAGTTCGTGATACAAACAATCCCGTGACTAATAAAAAATGTACAAATCAAAATTCCTTAGTTTTTTATTTATTTATTTTTTTTTTGTTTAGTGTTTTTGTAATGCGGAAACTATTGAACTTCGTAATTTGCCATTGTGATAGACCTGCATACGGATCTGAGATACGGCACGCGTTTTCGCCAGCGTCCTCGAAATAAGTTTTATTATTATTTTGAAAGCATTTTCTTTTAGGCGCACAGTGCCTGTAATTATGTGAGAGGGAAAATTATATATACTACAGCTGAACGAGTGAAAACTTTTGTAATTTTCCATAATTTCAAAATACTTATAACAAGCTGAGTCAGCAGAAATGGGAGTGCGCCTGTCAAAATTGGTAATAAGCGCAAGTATAAGAAAAAAATATGGCAACCGATAATGGCCAATACCAATACCAAAAGCAGCATATTTGGTAATTGTTTTTTTTTTGCTGCTTTCGTCATTTGCATTGCGTGTCGGCAATCAAAGCAAAATTATTATCCATACTTGATAATATTGGATATTGCAGACAGTTTATTGCACCTTCTCCTAAAGCCAAGTCACAAGCAGATCAATTAAAAGCTGTCCAACTGGACCGGACTGCCACTAATTACACCTTTTTGCCCAAGTGATATGCCATGTCCAATTAGGAAGTACCAACTACTGAGTACTGAGTTCTGGTTTACAGGAATGCGAGCTCTCGACTCTGATATGGCATTGAGCTGCTGCCAGTTTGGTTAACTGGTTAACACGAGTATCTAGAAACTATTCAATCAACGCATATTCCATGTTTTTTGAAAAATTTTCAATTACTGGTGGCTAAATCTAAATATTTTTAATTACTCAATAATGCTTGCTGCCTATTCAAAAGCACCTCTTGCGACACTCAAGTATTTTTAAGACAATTTGAATGAATTGCAACCAAAAATAGTATTTCTGACTTTAAATATATAAAGGATTATGCGGTATTTTATTTTTGAATTTGTAATTTATAAATTTAGAAATTTCACACATTAAACATTTAAATTATCTTATGAAATAATGTTTTATTACTTGATTACTTTTTTTTTTAAATAATCAACTCATAAATTTCACACATTTAATCTAAAGTGCTATTTTTTAATTACATTAAATATATATATTTTTATATGTTTGCTTACTTTATTTATTTGTTTTTAATAATATATATATTTTTTTATGTTATGTATAAAACGAGTATTTCAAATTTATCATCCGAGCCAATTTAAAAGATGCGCTAACGCTTCCTATTCCATATGGAAGTTGCTAATTGATCGTTTTAAATGTAGGAAATTCTGATTGGCAATCGGTAAACCAGATTGCGAAATCCAATGAAATAGTTGTGCACAAACGAGTTGAAAACTAAGACCAATATTTTGACCCAAATGCCGCAGGCAGCGTCACGTACTAACCGTTCTGACACACAGACGGCTAACAGAAATAAAAAAATAAAATAAAATTCAATAAAAAAATGTGTGCGGACGTGGGGACACTAAGAGTGTCATAAAAAGCCAAATATATATATATATACGGTAGGTATATCTATTAAATGATACTTAGTTGAACTTGTTTTGCTATTTTGCAACCAGCAGGAAAAAAACTGAAAGAGCAACAAATGAATACATCAAAAAGTGCGAATGGATCGCAATTGAGTTCGTGAGCAGGAAGCACCTGTATTCGAATCGGTCCAGTTGAACGAATGCTCCAGTTAGCCAGGTTAGGACTGTGCACAATTCAATTTAGGTCATACATAAGTAACGGCAATAGCATCGCCAACTGGCCAAGCGATCGGGCAACTTGGCTGGCTAGTTGGCAGCTGGCCCACTTGCCACCAGCCACCAGCAACCAGCCACAAGCAGCAGCAACAGCAGCAGCAACAGCGCCAGAAGCACTTTCGTTCGCTGCGGTTTTCTGTTTTCTGTTTTTCATTTGCCATTTCCATTTTTTATTTTTATTTAGTTTTTTTTTTTGTAGTATATGAATCGCAACAGGTTCGCACGCAGCCCGGTTGCCCAAGCACCGTATGTGTGTTGTGTGTGTGTGTGTGTGTGTGTGTATGCACATACATAAATTATAGCACAAGTATGTGTAGTAAACTCGTTGTACTTAGCTAGATAGTCTAGATGTCTAGACATAACTAAACCATTATTCCTCTTTCGCCTAGGCCTATGCATTGATAGAGACCGGTTTTCAAAATCGCATATAATTTTTGGAATGTGCGCTTGGACGCAGCTTGGACCAATCTACATTCTCCATTTTCGCCATTTAGCTCCCAAGACAGCCAATTTATTGATCAAATTGTAATTAGCAGCACAGTGCAAAGATTTTCTGATCGAAGGGAATCTCGAGTCTGTTCCACAGAAATACATTTTAAGATAGATGTATTTCTTTGATTTAAGAGCTTCTTTCTGAATGCACGTAAGTAGAACACATCGTGATGTGAAATCACATAAAACACAGACAGACAGACAGACAGACCGACCGACAGACGAAAATATCATTTGCTCCACATCTAAAATAAAATCAGGCAAAGTATCTCGATTAAAATGAGAGCAGAGTTTTGAGAATAAAACTCAACTGAACAATTGTCATTGTTGAGTTTGTTGCTAACTGCTTTTGCATTAAACAAAAACAAACAGAGCCCAAATTGTTGCTCAACGCTCTTAGTGCATAAATATAAAAATGTATGTGGTATGATATGCAAATTAATGAGAAATAAGTAGTCGAAACCAGCTCGGTTACCACATTTGCATTTATCACCAATTCACTGTGATAATTCACATTTTGATACCCTGCTAAATGCAAAAAAAAAAACATATAAAAGTTAAGTAATTGCATTTAATATGCGCAAAAGTTAAGTTAACGTTACATAGAAAATTAAAAAAAAAAAGTAAGGGGTATCATTTAGTCGAGCACACTTGTTTAGATTTAGATACCTGCTCCTTGCATGCACTTCAATGGAATGTTGATCGAATTAGTGGTTGTATTAGTGCCCAACTTTTGACAGAAAATAATAAACAACAAATTCACACACAGACTGTACTTCTTGACTATTTTCAAATATTTCAAATTTTTAATTGGACTGCTTGGCAATATATTAATATCTAAATTAGATTGTGTTTTGAAGGTTATCATTTTGTTATTTATTTATTTTTGTCTTTTCAAATAACTTAATATTTTCAATTTGCTTTCGCGATTTTGGATACCTGCTGCCTTAGTTATAAATTACTTATATTGCATGTTTATACAAGCACATGTATATATATATATATATACTGTTATGTATATATCAATTTCTGACACACCCATTAAGTTTTATGTTCAGCAATTTGCCGAAAAATTATGCATAAGCTGACCTTTCAAATCTTGCGAGATTATGAAAAAAAAATAAAGTTAGAACAGCAGCGTTATTTTTATCGCAATAGAAATAAATTTCAGTGTATATTGCAAATGGGCATATTATATACAGATTTTCAGATATAACGACAATCTCTGCTCTTTTACACTAATTTGCACATAGAAAAAAACACTGCGGATTTCACCTTCTTTTATTCCCATTCCAATTTGTATTGAGTGCAGCGTTTATGTATTATTATTATATAAAATAGTAATGTTCACATTTAACTCTAGGGTTTTCTCCCACAATTATGCTCAGTGGATGTGTTAACATTCTTTTCAATTGTTAAATTGGTTCAACTGCGCAATTGTCGCAGACCCCACAAGACACGAGTTCATTCAAATAATTATTTTGCCTGACCCTCTTTTCGTAAATCATGTGAATATTTTGTAACAGTCCAACAACGATTTTTTAAATGCAATTGTCTGCGTACCGGATCTACTAGGGTACTACTACTAGGGTACTACTACTGGGTTACTACTACTAGGGTACTACTACTAGGGTACTACTGCTTGGGTACTTCTACTAGGTTACAACTGCCTGGGTACTAGTAACCTAAATAAAACTTAACTGGTTTTTGAGAAATGTACTTTTAAAATATTTTGCATATTCATTTATTTCCTTAATGTATCAGATCTATACGATTTTAAAGATTTCTAAGATATATCCTACTTTTGATTTGTTTTCTGATTGCTGCACTTTCGCTTTACTTATGCTAATCAAGTCAAAATTATGTAAACCTACAAAATAATCCCCAGCTGATTATTGTATTCGTCTAAATACAAAAGCATATATAAAGCACTTTCCATCTGGGCTTGTCCCTCAAATGGGTCTCCCACCTCGTTGTATTATATACGGACTATTGTACGTCGGATATATTGTATCGACCTCATGTGTTTTTTGGAAAGCCGCTGAGCCACACAAAAATGCCGTTCAACATTTGCTATACCAACAACCGGGTGGTGATCGAACAATCTCTTGATTCGTATTGTGAGTTCGTCCGGTATTGAAAGGGTATACTGCCTGTCATAGGTTTTTTTTTTTGTTTTTGGGGGGGGGGGGGGGGGCTTTGTATTGCTGTTCGGCACTGTGTCAGCACAATGGCCACATTCTCCAATTCGCAGCCAACTTCCTGGTCACGCTGTTGTCTTGGCATAGTAACGTAGGCGTCCAGTTCGCCTCTCGCTCCACTCGCTCCACACGCTCCGAAATTTGGTAATGGTACTTGTGAAATTGTGTGCCGTGTGTTTACACGGTTTTCAGTGTATACACAAAAATCGGAGACTGGAGTCAACTCAAAAATAAATAGCATACAAATCTGATTTCGTGCTATCTATATATCCCACAGTAGCTGCAAGCTGAAAACTATTAGCTGAACTCAATACCAAAACGCAAATCGTGCAAAGCGCTCATTACAATTAGTTTGTTTAGTTTTCCCAGCGGACAATTTTCCACAAACTATGAAAAATTCATTTAAACTAATCTTAAATGAATTTTTAGGTAAATTTGCATAATATTACAGCAGTTGCATTCCTTCTGCTCAATTAATTTGAATTTGAAATCAGCCCCTTTGTTTAAATATGAAAGCATGTTCATGTCTATATCTGTGTTTATATCTGTGTCTATATCTGTGTCTATATCTATGTGTCTATGTCTATTTCTATGGCTATAGTCAAAGTTTGCGAAGCCTCTCGTTTATCACATGTATTTAAGTGAAAGTTAGCAGAGATACAATAACTAGTAGCTGCTGCAAAGTCTACTGAACGAATGACATATTTTTGCATCATTGCCAAACAGGCTGGCAGATGTTGCTGGTTACCTGGATTCGAGCCGGGCTAACAAATTCCCAGTAAGATTGTCGTTTGAGAGTTGCAGCAAAAATGTATCTAACCAAAAATGTCATTCACTGAAATGAATAAATGTTTTGTGGTTGTCTTTTGTGTGGCTTCCTGAGGGCATAAGCCGATTTGATTTGCATTCCAAAGGGAACTTACACCCATCCACAACTAACTTATAATACTCTGCTTTTAACGGTAAATTATGATCTTTTCAAAATTGTTTAACCATGGCTAATAATCATATATATATATATATACTTTAAACTGTTTTAGCTTTGCCAAAAATATTCCAATCTTCGAGTTGTACTCAAAGTTATTCAGTGTTTTTTAACTATAATAATTCTGCAATAAAACTTGATTTACTATTTTCTGATACACTTCGAGAAAATCTCGTTTTCTGCTTAATTTATAAAATTTAATTACACACTACCAAAATTTTCTACAAAGTTATACAAAATATAGATTACCATATCATGTTTATTAGATTTAAAAATGATTTCTGAATGAGTGGACTCTCATTTGTTAGGGTATATAATCTTCGGGGTGTATTTTCACAACTGCTGAATAAAAACGTTATAAAGATGCCATTATTTCTAGCTTATTTGTTGAAAGGGCATTTAAATAATATGATTGACGAGCGAAGTTTTGGAACTACTGTGCGTGCAAATGTTGACAAATTAGCCACACTGTGGCGGACACAATTCGGATTACGGTTACTCTTGTGGCGCGCTGGCTGTGTCTGTGCTGTGTGTGTACAGTGTGTGTGTGTGTGTGTGTGTGTGTTTGTGTGTGTGTGTGTGTTTGCTTTTGGCTGCCTTGCTGCTGAATGAAGCTGAAAATGAATGGATAGATAGATAGCTGCGACGCCAGCTTGCGGTCGACTTTATAGCCGAGTTCATTTGCAACAAAGTTTTGGCCAACACACACACACACACACTTATGTTGTAGTTGCCGCTGTTGCTTTTTGCCGCAACAAGTTTTCTGTTCCATTTTGCTTACATACGAACAAATATAAGTATACAACTCAATCTCTGCATAGTGTGTGTGTGTGTTTCTCTGTAACTTCAACTACTCGTATTTATGTACATACACAAATTATATATCTATTTCTATATATATATGTATATATATGTATATATATATATATACATCAGCTACAACGTTAACTAGTTTTGTGTTGTCGTGTTTTGCGGGCTATTTTGATTTGCCCGCTGTTGCATTAAAGTTGACCCAAATTATATATGTAGTCGAGAATTAAGTGCAGTTTGACACATGCAGCTGTCACTTAAATGGTCATTCGGCTTAATACCCTGTAACCATTAAAATAACGCAAAAAGGGAAAACCACAAAGTAACAGCCAACTTTGCATACCTTTTGCTGACTCCAATCCACGTGCACTCATAATTAACTCTTATGAATTGAATGACACTTTTATGCTCAATTCAAAAGTTGAACAATTTTTATTCAAAGTGTTTTATTCAATCTGATCTCAAGATAAACCAATTTCAATCAGGCAAACTGGCTAGTTGTACCACAGTATCTAGAAAACCCAATACTTGGCTAATTTTATATTAACCATTGAGTTTTATTTAGGTTACAGTAATTTCCATCATTTAAAATTAAATTAAAATTTAAAATTTGTTTACTATAAAAAAAATATTATAAAATAACGCTATTTTATAATAAAAATCTAAATAAGAAATTGCACACTTGGATCTTAAATACCTTTGCAGAACGGAGGCCACCTGCTGAATTTTTCACACTCAAGCCAAGAGTTGTGTTACTTATTTCAAACCTGGTTTAACCAGATTTATAAAATAGACATTCGAAATTATATTAAATTGATATTATTTTTATTTTATTTATTATGTAAACCTTCCAGTTTTGAAACGTTTGGTAAAATCTAGCAGACAGTGAATGCTTCCAGTGAAATAATAAAAATAAATATATTTCAAGAATTTTAATTAAAATTAATTTTTTTTTTCTTAAAATGGTATAATATGATCTCAAAAAAATTGATATCACCTAGTCTTATAGAAGAAGTCAAACTATTTCACAAATCTAACATTTAATTTAACTATTGAATTCCGTTCTTGAAAATTAAAGTTAAGTGACCGCTATTTGATAAAAATGTCATTGAAATAATACCTAATAATATCTATATATTTAGATGATCTTACAGAGAGATTTACAATTCCACTTGCTTAAATCTGAATATCATCATGAATTCAAAACTCCTCCAATGTGACGATACCCAGTGCAAGGCTATAAAAAGCGAAAATGATTCTAACCAGTTTATTTGGTCGATGCAGAAATCCGTTGATTGTTATTTTTAGCACGTTGTTGGCCAGTGAAAGTAAATAGTTCTAACTGGAAATTCCCAGTTCAGTTCAGGCTGCTGAACTCTCAGATATTGGCCAAGACGGACAAGACACCCTTTCACAGCTCTGTGCTCTGCTTTTGGCCATATCAAATGAAAATGAAAATGAAATTGTCATAAACAGTGGCAGTTTATCATTTAGTTTGGACTCTACCTCAAGGTTGTAACGGGTTTTTCGCCACTTGACGCTACTTTTATGGTCAGCGGGTTTCGCAATGATCGCTGGGTTTAGCTTGACGCAATTTATTAGCCAGATTTGAAGCACAAGGGTATTGCTACATCAGGGACAGGGGATCCGGGGGGCATCGGGGGCATCGAGACGAGGCGGAGATTGCGATTGATTTTGATTTGCAAGAAATTCGCAAAAGGTTTGCAATGCTAATTAAATTGCCACAAATACATGTATTTGTGTTTCGAATAAATATATACATATATATAACAAATACATATGTATTTTTTGCACACTTTAAGGCATTTATTCGCATTTATAAACGTTTATTTCAAACCGAAAAGGAATTGCCAAATTCGCGTAAATTTGCGTGATTTTGACCCAGTTATGTCACCAAACGCATATATTGGCAAAAAAGTTCGCCAAAAATTTAGCTTGATCTTGATAATTGTGAATATAAATCGCTACATTTGCTTCCTATTAAAAACAACAATTGCCATAAAACTAATTTATTTTAATAAATATACATATATATTTATATATATGTTGTGGTTATCAACTTTTGCATGGATTCGTTTTGCAAATTTTATATAAAACAGCATTTGCTGAAGCATCTACATATTTTGCCCGATCGTTATTTATAAATGGATTAGACGCAATATGCTGACAAAATAGAAACTAACAAACAAACACATAATAGACAAAGATACATTTGCATTGCGGAAACTTTGGAAAAGTTGACAGCTGGCAAGATTTGGGTTGCGATGTGTGCGGAATCAGTTAGCCAGATAACAAAAAAAAAACTACGTGCAGGCCAGGTCGATAGTGTGAGAAACCCGTTTGAATTCCATCCTTATGGCTTAAATGTGTGTTAAGTGACTTAAATTATTTATTCTTGGCAATGACAATATCAGGTTATTTGAATTAGTTTTTTGCAAATATCTTTGATGTATGCATATAATTATGCATATGCATACATATATATATATATTGTGTGTGTGTGTGTGTGTGTACGCGTGTGTGCATTGTCTCGCAACGTCTGCTAAAACTCAAAATAACAAAACTAAATCCGAACGTGACATTTGCTTGTGCAAAAAAATAAAATATGTATCTCAGTCTCAGCGCCCAAAATACAGATTCAATTTTTGCAACGGGTTCAACGGGTTTGCTTTTGGAATTTGAATTTGCCAGGTTTACCTAAATATCTATGCATGTATGTATGTATGTATGTACGTGTTTGGATGATGCACGCATATTTGCATAAATAAATTAACGTTCACACATTCAGTCATTCAGCTACTAATCTGTATTTATTGCACTTAATATGCCTGTAATATTATTATGTATACGCACTGGTGAACACGGATGTGATTTTAAATATACATACGTTCTTCACGACACCTCAGTTCATGCAATATGCTAATTGTGTTGCAAGGTCTCAAGAAATTGTTATTTGTATTAATATTTCTAATTTTTTTTTCCTGAGTGTGCTACGCATTTGTAAAGCATTAATCCTGTATGCCAAAAATATTCTAAGACTGCTTATCGTTAAAATTCGACCAGATACATATATATATAATGCATATATAACATATTTTAAAAAATATATATTAAATCAAATGTATCAAATAGATATACTCAAATGTATGTTTTAAAACAAGAAGAATTCATTTTAATGCATTTATTTGTTTGACTAACGCAATTTATGAATCTCGGCTAGAACAAAAGACTTGACACCAATTCGAGAAGCTATAAATATGATATATGTATGTATATTTATCAACTAAATTAAATTAAATTATATTAACTAATAAATATAATTCATAAATAGTGCATCACTTAAATTAAATTTAAAATAAATTATATTTAAATAAATATTAAACATTTTTTTAGGACTAAACAATGTTTATTGTCCAAATAATTTCTGTCTTATTTTATAAACATTTACATTTTATTCTTTTTTTTATGATATATATTTTACAGTAATTATTAAAATAAAATACTTGCATACATTTTAAATTGTCTTTGCATAACTTTGTGTGCATTTTGCGATTTGTATATAATTAAGTAGTTAGACAAAGAGTTTCCCGCCTTTTTGGGCTCAACACTTTTTATGTGCCACATGCTACTTCCTACTTTAGCCAGATTCCCATACAACACTGCGGATACTTACTTTGTATGAGATGTGAGAAAAGATACATTAGGCATATGTGTATGTGTGTGTGTGTGTGTGTAAGTGTGTGTTTGTATGAGTAGTGCATGCATAAATGTATGTCGCCATGCAGGAAATTAGAGTAGTTTTCCGCTGCGATTTTAGTTCGATTTTTATTTTATAATAATTACACCCATGTTGCGTTCAGTTAAGAGTTGGGCTTTTGCTTTTTGTTTACAGCTCGCTAGTCGGGCTAAGCCATCAGAGCCAATTTTGACAAACGTGCTCGCAGCAGCCGCCAAACGTCGAAGTTGCAGTTGCAGCTTTGATTTTGATATTTTGAGGTGTGGCTGCCGCAGCTACAACTGCAACCACAACAATAAAAACAGACCCGGTTACTCGTAGACAACCACAAAAGGGGCACATAGATAAAGACAAAATTCCATATTTGATTGAAAAATCTATTTCTGAAATTTCTATTAAACGAAAAATACCAAGTAATATTAATTAAAATTGATGTTGCCTTCAAAATGTGTGCAATAAAAATGAATTTGTTTCGATCAAACATTTTTTACAGTAGATTATAAACTCCTTTAAGTCTCCGTGGAATGCCACACATGCTTACGTAAGTAAGTTTACAAGTGTACTGATACCACAAATAAAAAAATAAAAAAAAAAAATAGAAAAAAGCAACTTTTGAAATATCGGATCTGCATAGCAATTTACGTAAAATCGGGTGCATTGATAATTGCCTGGTCTGTGTATAACAATTTGTAGGCTTATGGGTTAGATAACACATAAATACTTGGCTAACAATCAAAAAAGAAAAAAACAATTTACAAACTTCCTTTTGTCATATTTGTAATACTATTTCCAAGAGCTGCTTTGAAGCTGACTGTTGCCAAATGACTGTGCAACAGAAGTGAAAAACAAAACCAATTCGAATATATTTGATTTATTATATTTGATGGAGTTAATATAAAGCGATAAATTATGTTTTTTATTGTTATTTGAAACGGGTGTTCAGTGTTCACTTATTATCTACACCAGGGAATCGATTCGATGACAGATGTTTGTTCTTATTCATTCCAATCAAGTATTTTGTTTCTTTTCAATATTAAAATAGGTGCTAATATATGATCATTTATTTGTTGAACATTTGCAATTTTTGGCAGTGACAAATTCAAACGAGTTGAAAAAGAAAAAAAACCAAAAAAAAAACACTTGTTCCCCTTTTCTAGCTGATTGGATTTTCTTGAACGTATGCAAGTTCGTGTCAATGACAATCGTGTTTGTTTGCCTGCTTTGTGTACAACAATAAACACATGCAATACACCACAGTAAACATGTTCACACGGAATCTGAACCCCTCCCCTCCCCTCCCCAACCCAACCCACCCGGGTTGGACTGACAATGGAGACACGGCAACTGACAGTTGCAATTTATTTAATGCACAATAGATCCATTTCTCTCTCACTCCATCAATCGGTCTCTTGGAGGGAGACATGCGAATGTCAAGTTTAACTGTCCATTTGCTATATATGAACATACATATACATATATATATTTTATATTCATGCTTGCGGATCTGTTCAGTTGTTCGACACTCTTAAGTCGTTAGTCTTTCGTGGCAAATGAATAAAGCGGCTTGGAATGACCTATCGTAAAAAACAATATGTTCATGCAAAGGGGAAAATTTTCAATTTTTCACAAAATAAGAGGGAGAGGGGAGAGATAGAGAGAGAGAGAGAGAGAGAGAGAGAGAGAGAGAGAGAGAGAGAGATGTAGTGCATAATTGCATAAAGCTGATTAAGATGACAGCTGATAAAGTTGGCAAAAATATTTCGTTGCGAACTTTCACGAATTTTAAGAGTTCAGATTTCGACTTGGATCATAACCGAGTCGAGGTGTTTGAAAATATAACTAAGCTTAATAAGCTATAGAGCAATATGCGAGACTTTCTATTATTTTGTAATTATTGTTTTCCACTTCATAAAGGCAGGTCTATAGTTGCTTTTATTTCGCTTGCTGCTCTTTCAGTTTGTTTTTTTTTTTTTTTGTATCGATTTTATCGATTTTTGTTTGTGAACTTTGGCACCACAACAGAGATGTTAATTTGGAGTGACTTGGATGACTTTATCCAGAGATAAATGGAAAGTGACGGCTTAATGCTTAATACTATAACAATGCACATCTAATATAAATCGTGTTATTGACACTTTTGCAGTGCGTGTGTGTGTGTGTGAGTGTGTGTGTGTTTGTGTGTGTGTGCCATTAATAACTTGTTATGCTTGTTGGATGGCTTGCGTACATACATACATACATGTTTACTAACACATGTGTACATCCGTTTGCATATTAAGCATACGCCACGTTTGTTTTCCTCAGCGCAAAAAAAAAAATAAAAAAAAATGAAAGTGCTCCTCGGACCATGCACAAGGCCACTTCGCCATTGTTAATTAAATTTAATTAAAATTGAAATTTGTTTGCTCTTTCTCTCTCCGTCGCTCTCATGCGAGACAAACGCGAGTTTTGCCAGCAAATCTAACTGGACTTTAACTGGTTTTCAAAATTCGAAGAAAAAAAAAATTAAATCCCTATAGATTTGCTCAGATCAGAAATGGATCTGAGAATTATTTTTATTGTTATTCATTGATTATTCATTCAATAAACAGATGATTATTTTATGCAAATCGAGGGGCTCGTATTGAGAAAATTTAAATTTAAATTTTAATCTTTATATACATAGATATGTTATATTTTGGATAAATATTATTATTTGGCTTACCCTTGACGCGTTGCGGTTGTTGTGGGGCACCGACGCGGACAGCTTGAGCCACTGGTAAATCCGAGAGTAGGCAGGCAATTAGAGCCACAAGTGCAATTAAGTGTTTTAATCCCTTTTGCGACATGGCGCACTTTGATAACATTTTGCAAATTTTAGTTTTGAATTTTGCTTTTCACACAGCGTACACTTGAGAGAAACACTAGCTGAAAATATATTGGCAACAATGATCGGGACTAGTTACTTTGGCCAGCAACAGGATTGCGACTATATTTGTTGACCACTTGGGGAGCACAAGAAAACCAAAAAACCAAAAACCGAAGAAACGAAAATACTACTTGAAAATGAAGGCTGCTGCACTGCGTTTTGGCGAAGCACGCGCACCGCTTCTAAGCACTAAACTGACTGCTACCAGGCGAACCGATCTGACTATATAAAATCTTTCGAGACCAGCGCAACCAACACTCGCTGCAAGCTGTTGCGATCGAGCTTACGACCAAACGGGGAATGGCTGAATGAATCACGCGATGGCTTCAAAGAGCGCAAGAAGTTGCTGCTTGCTCGCCTGTTGCCTGCCTGCCTGCCTGCCGCCAGCTTGCTGCTTGCTGCTGCAGCCAACAAACCGCAACAGCAGCGGCAGCGGCAGCAGCAGCAGCAGCAGCGGCAACAAATACAAAATACAGTTAAGCTAGCAGCTTAAGCTCAAACTGAGACTCAGACACAGACTCAAACTCAAGCTTCACTTTCAGCTCAAGCTCCAGAAAGCTTTTGTTAAAACAAAGAGAGGGGGGAGAGAGTGTGAGAGAGAAATGCAAACTAGTTGTATATTTGATGTATGTATGTAAAACAGGAATATTTTAAGTTTTTATTTAAGTTTCGCAAAAATAAATTCAACTTTTACTGCATTTAATAATACGAAACTTATGAACCTTTGTGTAGGTATATTATTTACATAAGATGTCTGCAGGTCCACAAGCAAATCAGCTGCGATAGCCATTTGAATATCGTATACGATCTACGAAATCTAATTCAACTTGAGGATCGTATCAGAAAGTTGCTTTTGATTTGCTTTATGGCTCCATTCAAACTGTCTGCTCCTGTCTTTCCTACGCTAAAGCAATTATCGGACCCACTCTTACATAATATGTGCAAATCTATATGTTTGTGTGTGTGTGTGTGTGTGTACAGTTAGATAAGTCCCTATTTAACATGTAAATAAAATGATCCATTTATGAATTGTGAGAGTAAAATATAAAATAAAAAAAGACTGCAAATTAAAACTGATTTTAAAATAGCAAAGATTTTTTCAAGATAAGATTTAAGATAGTCAACACTAAAATTAATTAGTTTATTTTGATTTTCTACTAACTAAACTTGGAGCTAGTAATAAATTTGTAGCTCTGTATAATTTTTAGGGATTACGAGTGGATTATAAAGTTGTTGAGGTGGTAATGAATGTGTTAGCTGTTTAATTAATCATCTTATAAGTAATTAACATATAGACATACTTTAATTTAAATAGATAATAAGCAATAATTGTGGCCTTTGTTTCTTGGCATAATTGGCAATGATCGGGTATGTTTTTTGACTTTGTAATGCTGCTGGATGAGTTTGGTGTAGCCAATTCCCAGTCGCAATTTGGTTATTTAATTTGGTCTAGTAGAGAGTGTGAAGTGTTTTTTTATGGAAAGTAAGGGGTGAAGGCTTGTGCTAAGTGACTGAACGGCATCAAGTTGATATAAGGCTACAAAGTTCGACTTTGGTTTTCAAAAATTCAAATTGTTTGTGCAAACTAGAGGCAAGGGTTGTGAGAATTTGGTTGCTGTATTAATTACTTACTGTAATTACTTGTTGACAACTCAATGAAGTAGAAAAATAATAAAATAAATTCAACTATTTCAGATTGAATCACTGTAATTATTTCATTTTGTTTATTTTATATTTATTGTCTATTAATATTTAGGAATAACAATGATTAGAATTTCAAGATTAGTTTCAGTCACTTTGTTACAATTATTATTTATGTTAATTAATTAGGTGTAATTTTATTTAATTATCGTATGTTAATCATTTATGCATTTCATTCAAGAGTTGATCTTTGTTTATAAGTGAAGAAATGCCCTTCGGAATTCGGAGTTTAGAGTCTCAGGCAAACAATGCTGTTGGTTTAACATTTGTGCATATATGTATGCATACATACATATATAAGCCAAGAAATAAACATGTGCATGCAGATAATTATATGTGCACCTACATTTACAAATACAAAGCTGCAAATACCACTGGCTGGCATTGCAGTGGAGCTCTGGCATTTTCATCTCAAGCTATTTAATCGGTAGTTCACCCCAAACAGATTTCCTCTCTGTCAGTCAAATGTGAAATGTGGTCTTAAAGTTGCATTTGTTTTCGGGTAGAGCGGCTAAAGTGTCCAAGTGATGTATGTACGTATTTATGTACATACATATGTCTGTGGTTGAAACGGTCGACTGGCCAAGGTTAGACAAGGTCGATCAAATTAGTTGGTGAAATTTAGTTGGTTACGTTGTCTGTAAAAGTTTTATGGGAGGAAGACAAGATTATAATATTATTGAAGAAATAAGCAAATCTTGAATTTTTAAGCTTCTTATATTGATGTTAAATAATGCAGATAATTATTTTTACACTTAAAAAGTGTTATTTCTTGTAAGAAATTAACAAAAAAAGATAAGGAAACTGCACAGAATTTGATTACGCTCTTTAGCCGGAATATATAGTAATATAACCATCCCAAGTCGAAGGTCTTAGGAATCGTTAATAATACATTTTGAATATTTAGCATTTGCACATGGAACATTAATCATCGATAGCTCATATGTCAGAAGTAAGGTCATTAATAATGAGGTAAAAAGGGCTGGACCCTGGTGACTGCCCTGGGGTGCGTCAGAGGTATTTAGAATATGCCTAGAATGTGAAGTTTTGGAGATAAATTGTTTGGTTTTGTTAGCCAGATACTCAGAAATGCAAATTGAGATTAGTTTCATGCTTGGATTTCTAAATTGAGAATACCTTAGTCGAGTGAGCTTCGATATACCCAGCACCCAACTGTTAAACATATTTAGACTTAATTGCCAAATTTACAAGTTTTTCGTACTCAAATTTAAGCAGCTCTGCAATGCTCTCTCTTTAGGATTCGTACAAACGGACAGTCGGACAAGGCTATATCGACTCGCAGATTGATCCTGCCCAAGAATATATATTCTTTATGCGTGCTTCCTTTTGATTGTTACATTTATTATTATTAAGTTGGGTTATTATTGGGCTTCTGGGCTGAAAGTTCCTCCATCAACCCAAGCTCCAGCACAAATGCTAGAATCTTTATTGGGTTGAAGGCTACTATGTCATTGCTCATCATGACATGCATCCCTAGGATGTTGCATCTCTTCCTTGCTAAGGCGACACACTCTGCTAGGATGTGCTTGTTACATACATTTGCACAAAACCATTCTACCCTTTTTACCTGTTTTCAATAAGTTCAGGGTATATAAATAAGACTTGCAGCAATTTGCTGCTTAGCTCACATTATAATATACCAGAGAATTATTCAGACTTGGCCATTAGTTGAAAGCATTCATAAAATCCATCGTTTGCATTCGCTTCGCTGAATGCACCGCCCTGTAATTGAGTCCTTCCGCACCCAGCCCTCTGCGCAGGCACAGCCGGGCTCACACTTGACTGGTCTGCATTTTCTGACCTGGTAGTTGTACATGCAGATTCGGGGGCATGCTGGTACACATGATACCCTAACGTCGTGCTGCAGGCACACTGCTCGTGGGGATGGGACACGTAGTCAGAGAGGGATGAATTGATTAAAGAGTTTAACAAAACTCACAGCCAAGATTTATATTCACATGGGCAGTTGCAAGTCCCACGAGGGCCACCAGAGAACCAATTACCACAAATCTCATGTTTGGAATGATTCAAGGTGTTTTCAAGCCACGTTTCTAAAGTTAACAGTTGACGATTGTTGTTCGCCAAATACGGGGGTACCCCATCAATTATCTGATTTGCAATTTGTCTCAGCTATCTGCATAGCGAACTGATCGATCAACCCTCGAATTTCGCACTCTAGTCGCACCTGTCAATTTGTTCAGCTACAGCAAATCAATTTTGAATGCCTGTTTAGCTAACGGAGAAAAACCATCAAATGAATCAAAACAAATTACCTTGCAAAAAATCGGCTTAAAAGGGTATCGAAAAGTATATATGCATTAATATTTGCTATATTTTTTTTAGATTTAGCATTTTCCTGGCTACCTTAAATGCCATTGCTAATTCAGTCGCTTTTCAAAGTTTTTCGTTTATTGATATCCGTTTTTTGTTGTTTATTACATACACACCCTTCACACAGATACATATGTTTGTGTGTTTGTGTGTTGTGTGTTTGTGTTTGTGTACATACGAATAAGAGTGAAAAACCTGCCCACAATTAAAATACCTTCACTTTCGGTTTCATTATGCTTTGGCAAACAAAAGATTTGTATCTGCGTAAAGTAAGAAACTGGAATAAATAAGAGAATTTGTTGTTGTTGTTGTTGTTGTTGCTTTATTTATATTTGTTGTGTTTCTGTTGTTACTGTTTGTTATTGTTGTTGTTGCTGTTGTTGCTGTTGTTGCTATTGTTGCTGGCCAAACACCTCCGCCCAAATGTGGCATGAGAAAAACAAAAGAGCTCTTGAGCTCTACAAATTTATTGGCTTTGTTAATGTGATAGGTTGCGAAAAAAACCAGCAAAAATCGACTCTTGCAAGTAAAACTGTGAATCACGATTTTTTGGCCAAAAAAAAAAAAAAAAAACAAAAAAGAAAAAGAAACTAAAATGTTACTTTTAGTTTGCTTTGAGCCTTGTTTTACTAGTCTATCTATATATATATAAGTATAACTGCAGGCGCAATTGATGGCCTCATTTGTCGAAAACTTGCCAAATTAGGCCCAATAACTTTGTCTGATTTGCATCATCTCGCGAATTATACATTTTGGCCAAATTTTAGTTGCAATTGATTCTAATGGGTACCCTGAATACCCCAACGAGTTTATTTATCTACACTGTTGTTCACACCTATTTAAATATATATTATGCCATATTTATGCCTCATATAATTAGCTCGTTTGTGATTTGTTAATTAATTCATTTCTTAAACATGCGTAACATTAAACTAATTAATAATGTTGTTGCCAAGGACGCACGAGCAACTCAATAACTGATACAACAGTTAACATTAAATAGCGAATTAGTTTAAAAAAAAAAAAATAAATAAATAAATAACTCGAACAAGCCTCAACAAACCAGATCTAAATCGATTTTAAATTGCCTTGTTTTGTTACCAATTGCGATTCGTTGTATTGCAAAATGTGGAAGTGGAAGCTTTGTCGTCGCATTTTTCTTGACTCGATTTCGCGGTTCACAGCCAAGTTAAGAGAGACACACACAAAACAAAAACCGTTATCTTCCGGCTACGGATACACCTTCAATTATAGACATATGCAAGAAAATCATTGTTCTATGGCCATAAAATTCAAAACAATTTCTTCATCTGTCAATTCAATTACACTTCATCCTTGCAGCTTTAAATAACGCTTGATAATAATAATTCTTATATTTATTGCACTTTTGGAATATATTTTATGTATACGTATTAATTCACAAATTATTATTATATAACTCAATTTTTACAATTGTGGTTCAACACACAAAACAGTGGTATCTTATTCAGCCAATGTTCAAAGTTAATTTTGAATATTTTTGTACTCCGGAGCTTAACCTAAAATGAGACAAATGGATTCATTATAGCTATGATTAGTGGATAAGTAAGCACAAGCAAATTACCTGTCATCACCTGCATAAACTCTGTAATTAGTTGGAAAACAACAAATTTGAATAAGAATACAATTTAGCTAAGGAAAATTTGAAATTTACGTACCATCGAAATCAACCGTTCCTGAGCCATCAGCATCGATTTCCTCAATAATGCCATCCAAATCCTGGCTTGATATTTTGTCGTCCAGCTCATGGAGAATGCCTCGCAGTGTGGCAACCGTCAGATAGCCCTTGCCCTCCTTGTCGTACACTCGGAATGCCTCCTTCAGTTCACTCTGCAGGGCGGCCACATCCTCCTCGACCTCGATGAAACGCGCTGCCAGCTTGCAGAACTGGGCGAAGTTCAATTTATGGGATGTGCCCTTATCCACCTCCTTGATCAGAGCTTTCACAGCTGGTGGTTCTAGCTTTTGGCCCAGAATCTCCAATATGGCGGAGACATCGGAATGATCGATCACACCGGTGCCTTCCAGATCAAAAGCTTTGAAAGCGTTCCGCAGAACTAATCACAAACAACAGATTAGCGGATTTATTTTACACAAGCTACACTCAGAAAAATCGACCTGAATTTTAGATTCGAACTTAAATTAAAATCGCCATGTAATTAGAAAGTTTTTCATGTTTTTATGAATAATTTCTAAATATAAAAAGAAAAAACTTTCTAAAAATTAGAAAGTTGATCTTTTATTATTTTTATATTTTTTTTTTTAAATATGTTCTATTATTTCTAAAAAGTTGAAAGGCAAACCTTCGATATTAGAAGAAACCCTTTCTAAAATTCAGATACAAGTAATTAAATTTACTGGCTCCGCTTTTATATTAGAGTTTAGCTATTGTCTGCTTTAGAGGCCAAGTAACTCAATGGGTAGTCAATCAACTCAACAAGGGTCACGGGTTCCGAGTTGCCGTAAATTTTTCAAATTAAACTATATGAATTTATAATCCATCTATAATGTTGGTATATATGAATAGATGTGTAATACAAGTAATTAGTAATATGAAACGCAAATAAAAAAGCCCTAAAAATTCAACATGTTCTTTAAGTCTTGGGGAAATTAACCCTGAAATTAAGCAAATATTTTCTAAGAAATATTCTCTAAGATTAGTAAGGAAATTTGCCTTGTCGCCAAAAGAATGGCGGCTTTTAAATCTCAGGTCGATTTTTTTTCTGAGTGTATATATACATACTTCTCAATTGATCTTTGTCGTACTCCGCCTCAGACTGCAAAAAACCAAAAAAAAAGAAGAAAAAAATCGAAAAAAATATTAATTAGGAAAGCAAAATCTCATTACATGTACATATGTTTGGTTGCGTGTACACATGTTCTCAAAATAGGATTTTGTACCTTTAATTTAGTTGCCATTAATCAACACATCGCAGGTGACCTACTCTTTCCGTTGAGAGACATAAAATCATAGTTTTTGCAAGAGATTTTGAATGAAAACTCATCGATCCCATCAATTACATAGAGCACATTTTTTATGATTGTTAAAAAACCAAATATATATGTATGTACACCTGTGCTTTCGATGCCCTACAAATGTCCTCTGCTGTGTCAAATAATTTGCAATTGCAATCAAGGCCAAACATCAATTAAATTGATTTATTTGTAGAACAATGTTGTGCACTCAATAATCATTTATTGTATTTTATGCGATTGATTAGCCCAGTTATATAATTAACTCACCATTTTTTATATTTTTTTTTTATTGTTGAAACTGATGAAAAGACCAATCTAAGATACGATGATTAAAGTTAATTGTTAAATTTTTGCTGATTGCAGAGAAATAATAAATATTGAAATATTTTATATTCACCGAAAGATTGATTTGCAATTAACTTTCGATCAGATCGAGTTAGCGCCACCGTCTAACCAATTCGATGTCTGTACGCCGTATATAAACTGCAACGGCTACGGCTACGGCTACGGCAACGACAAATGTCACCACGGGATGGCTGCCCACACGGGATAAGAAACGACGACGAACCGTGTAAAATCAGAATTCAGAAAGCACCGAGCAGCACTGCAACTGCAACTTGCAAGTGGAAACAAATGCCAAATTCGAATTCGTCGTCGTCGCCGTCGTCGCCGACGTCGTCAATCGATCTCTTGGCATGCCAAATAGAACGATGCAATACCTCAGCCCACCTTACCCTACTCCACCCCACCTGAGATGCACACGAGATGCCAGCGACCCGATGACACAGCATTATTGATAACAAAATTAATGAATCACACTTTAAAAAGTCATTTATCATTAATTTTTAATAATATAATATTATATTATATAATAAATATACAATTTAAATTATTATTATTATTATTATTTATTTGATTTGATTAATGTGAAACAGAAAATATAACATTAAAATTAAAGAGACAAATTAAATAATACAAAACAAGAGCGCTGTTGTCGAGTAAGCTGGTCTATGACATTCCCTGGCTATAACATATATTCTAGTTTTATTACCAAACTTATGTTTATTCCCTTAAAAGCTTTTCACAGCTACACAATTTAATTTAGGTCCTCCTTATCTAATCTTGATTTAAATTTAAGCAATTGATCAATAATATGTCAAGCTATGTTAAATATTAGCTGGAAGGCTCTGCCTTTAAAACATTATATTTTAATTCTATCTGAAATGGCTATTTATCTGTATTCGTACACCACTTTCAAGCAAATATATATATATATATATGTATATATATATTATTGAATCGGAGATACTTCTTTCCGCCATTCTCCCATTTTAATGGAATATTGAAATAATAATAAAATGTATGGCAAACACTGGGGAAACTAAAAATAAACCAATCAGACCAAAAATTGTTAAGCGTGAGAAACAAGGTCACGGGGAAAGTGAAACGTTAAGAATGAAAAGTCAAAGAGTGAGAGAGAAAATAAAGAAAATAAACGTAAGTTTCAGAACCAATTTCACTCTCAACTTCATTACTTGATGAAAAATATATACATAACATATATTTATATTAATATTAATACATTTGTCTTCAATTCTTGACTTTAAAATATTAAATATTTGTATATAATTATATTTGTTTATATTAAATACATATTCAACTGAATTCTTTTCCAATTGTTCTTCAATTATGATTTTTGCTCTGGTTTGTTCTTAAGATTAAATTGATACATACAATTTATGAAGATCCATTTTTCGGACTTTCTGTAAAAAAATTTCCAAACTTTATTAAATCTGAAACGAATTTTCATGCTAAAGCTTTTGCTCGAATTCATTTTCCTTATACAAATTCAAAATTCAGCACCCTGAATCTTGCGTTCTTAAAGCACCCAAAGAAAGCACTCAGTTTCAATGCAACCTGCTGAAAGAACCTATTCCCGTTATAATTTCTCATTGCAAATGGCGGTTCACCAATGCTCCATCTATCGGGAATAATCAATACCACACTTTGATGTTCTTATTGCTTGTACCAAATTAAACGGTGCACTCAGCAAAAAAATTGCACTCAAAACTAGAGAGTTTTTCTTATTTTTAAAAATAATTTTTTAATGTAAAGAATTTTTTAAATTAGAAAGTTGTGTTTTATATTTTTTAGAAATACATTTCCCAATAACCAAAATATCTATAAAAAAAAAGGTTGAAATGCAAACTAAGGAAAGTTTCTGAAAGTTTCGAGATTAGCTATTGTCTGCATTAGTGTCAGTTTTGACATTACTTAAGTTTATAAACTATTTAAATTGTTTGTAAATGTGAAATCTTAAAATCTTAATGTTCAATATTACAAACGAACTAATATTAAAGTTATATGTAGACAGAAATTAGACAAATGTTCCAGGAATTGAGAAAAAACAAGATTTTAGAAAGACATCACTCCGTTTTTTAACTATACTTTTTGAATTATTAAATGAGTTACCTTTGGTTTCAAATGTATGACAATTTGTTAAAGTACAGTCCGATTTTTTTCTTTGTGTATTATTAATCTCAAATACCCAATAAAGAAGAATACTACCAATATGTTGATTTTTAGACTTTGAACTTAGCGACTTAAGTATACATGTAGTGAAAATTGTGGAAATTTCTTACGAGCATCCTTCTGCCGATTACGTACCTTTGCATACATTGATTATACCCTTTTAATCATTTTAAAAGGTATTAATTGTTATAAACATACATTGTAAATAAATCGCATAGATGGGATTAAAATATTATTTAATATTTTGGATGCGCATCAGGGCAGCTTTTTTAATTATATCTGAAAACTGAATAATCCAAAAACTCATCGATTGATTAAAGAATTAAGTTTCTTATTTATATTTGTAAAATATGGAGATCTATGAGTTTCTAAAAGTATATGATAATTCTAAACTAATGGGTCAACCAAAGTTTTGAAACTCGAAACCGATATTTCAGATTTAGTTTTTATCAATTTACATATTTATATTATATTATAAATGGTACTAAAATACTACAAATTGTATATCCGATATTATTCCCTCTTTTCCACACTAATCTTATTTAATTTGAATCAAATATTGCGAATTAGTGTTTGCGCATTAAATAATTGTTTGTCATCAAACTCCAAATTTATTAAATTAATTTACATGCATAGTCTGCTGAGTTTAAATTTAGATTTAGGAATTAATTCTGTGAGATTGTAGCTTGGATACACTAAAGCCGATTCTAAAGATGACTTAATGGGTTCATAAATACTGGGTCCATAATATTCGGTGTTTTATTCACCAGTCATAACTTCCATGAATTCTATTAAAGATATAATAATATAGTTTTAGAGAAATTATTCAAATATTTGTTCACAAACATATTATCTCACTAACCATCAAAATCAACAGTACCGGAGCCATCCGAATCAATTTCCTCAATCATCATGTCCAGGTCGTCGTTGGTCAGCTTGTCGTCCAATTCACGCAGAATTTCGCGTAGAACTCCAGTTGTGATATAACCATTTCCCTCCTTGTCGTACAGGCGGAAGGCCTCCTTCAACTCGGCCATCATTGCCTCGGCATCCTCCTCAACAAGGAAACGCGCCGCCAGCGTCGTGAACTCCTCAAATTCAATCTGACCCGAGCCATCCTCATCGACCTCGGCTATGATTTCAGCTAACGTCGCATCGTCCAGCTGATGGCCCAACATGCTCAGTATGGTGCCCACCATGGCGGTGTTGATGTACCCATTCTTCTCCGGATCGAATGCATTGAATGCATTGCGAAGCACTGCGAATCGCAAAACGGAAAAAAAGAAAAACCAACAATCGAAATATTGAAAATACTGAGTAGACTTATCCAGCTGTATTTTAACTCACGTTCAATTTGTTCCTTTGGCAGTTCATCCTGTGAATTTAAGAAGTAAACGAACAAAATATTAATTATACTATTATTTAGCAATTTGAAAAAAAAATTTACCCTATAAGAGAATTATGTAATGATTAAAACAAGCAATTTATTTCGTTACAATCAACAAATATATTTATTGCAGGTAAGAATGCTATAGTCAAGTAAGCTCGACTACGATAAGCCCTGATCTTAGCTGTTGAATAAATTCTATTTTAATTGGAAAATATTCTGTTGGCTATTTTACAAGCTTCAGAGGTTGCTTAGTTGAAGGTAAGTTTGTGAAATGGAAATCTTAGAATACTAATGGTTTTTTAATTATATAAGCAACAAAAAGGCTAATGCTAGAATTGCCTGTAAGTTTCAAACATATAAAAAAATACCATAAAAATTCGACTTATTATTTCCACATTTTAGAAAAAATGCACCTTGAAATTAAGAAAGTAAATTCCTTGGAAATATTCTTTATGAACAAAAAGGCGAAAAGTTTGTCGAATTTCTAAATTGCAGGACAATTTTTTTCTGAGAAAATAAAACTGCTGCAAATTAGATCGCGACGATATCGAAAGTTATCAGTGAACAAATGCATAATTAGGAGATATATATATTTCGTTATTTTTTTCTTGTTAAAAAATGTGTTAACTTTCATAAGAGGTTTTATTTTTATTCAAAAAACATATTCTTTTTTTTATTCTTTCTGAAAATTTAATTTTATTGATTACTTTTGATTGCTATATATAAATCATAACGTTTATTTCCGAATTAATTGTAGTATTATAAACTTTAAGGTAAAAGTTACTCGGGAAATAAGATTTTGATTCTTTCAGAAAATTTAGTGTTATATAATCAAATTTTATTTTAGTTTTTGACATTTTGTTTCACTGAGTATCTTTCAATTTGTTGGTCCTTATTCAATGAATAATTTAAGGCACAGTTTGTTTAAATTGATTATCTTACACCCATGATCACAGATTATTTGATAATTGATTGAATGATTGATTGATGATTGCGGGTATCCAGTAAGATCGTTGCACTAACTAAGGATGCTTAGGGGATCAGTTAACGAAGACGAGTAAAACTTTGAAAGTGGCTTGGTTGCTTTTATAGTATCGCTTGCCATGTGTCCAAAAGAAGTCGCACCTCTGCCCAGGCTGCAGTCAAACTGTCGCTGACAACAAAAATTCCTTCTGCATTTTCAGAATCGCAACATTTTTTTTTTTTTTTTTTTTTGCAGAGAGATGACAGCCACGCACCTCCCGCGACGGCGCCCGCCCTCGTCAGGGCCACCGCGACAAAGTGCAGTGCAGGTGACACAATGCAGCACAGGCTATTGTCGATTTACCTGAATGGGAAAGCGACAAGAACAACGTACTATAAATTACATGAGCAACTTTTCATATTTTCTTCTTTGGGCCTTTTCTTTTTGTATGTTTTTTGTTTTTGTTTTTGTTGTTTGTCACATTCAATTTTCGTCTTTCATTCTTGGATCCCTCTTCTTCCCAAAGACTGTATATTCTCTGCATCTTCCCAATATTTATTTATATCGCAAAAAACACAAACACAAGTAGACGCGTAGGTTGCACGTAAATAAATAAATGCTTAATTCTCAGATGTGGGCAATGCTTATGAGTGAAATTTTGCACACTAGTCTTGTTCTGCGGCATTCTCTAAGAATACATCCTCAACAATCATATTATTGTCAGTTGCGAACCATCAAATTTTCACATATTCAGTGAAGCAATTGGCAGACCGAAGACCATCAGAATGCCCCGAGACTAGATAATAGTCCAATTAAATATTATTTAATACAGCAGTACCTCGCTTAATGGCCAAAACTCTTTCCACAAAACTTGGCTGCAATACCGTATAAGGAATCAATTATTCTAATACAAATTCAATGAGATCGTTTCCAAATTTGTTAAATATGTAACATAGATTATCATTCAAAATGCATTTTATATTTTTATTTCATTTAAATAAAAAATACATACATAACAAGTACATTAATTTATGCATACAAAAATAGCAGACTTCCACATATTTGTATACCCTTAACCTATTAAAAAAGGGTAAAAAGGGTATAATAGTTTTGTGCAAATGTATGCAACAGGCAGAAGGAAGCATCTCCGACCCCATAAAGTATATATATTCTTGACCAGGATCAACAGCCGAGTCGATATAGCCCTGTCCGTCTGTCCGTCCGTCTGTCCGTCCGTCTGTCCGTCTGTATGAACACGCGGATCTCAGAGACTATAAGAGCTAGAGACTTCAAATTTAGAATATAAGCTCTCTTGATCTCCACGCGCAGATCAAGTTTGCTTTATTTGATCGATAACTGCCTCAGTTTCTGAATTATCGATACATTTCGATTTCCGATAGCAATAAATTTCACAATTTAAGAGACAGAGGCTTTTAATTTATAAATACTATGCATATACATATTATTGATCAATTGCCGAAATTTCATTAAGATCGGATAAGAAACTCCATAGTTATAGTCGAAAATATATTCTCATACTGATCTCATTTCTATCAGCAGCCGCAAGCATTTTCTGTATGCATACATAGGGGAACGCATGTGTGAGAAAGAGATGGCATGATAATCGACGCTAGCGTCAATATATTTGTGTGTATTCTGTAACTACTATTTCGTGTACGTGTGTATGCATTTTTGTACGCATATGCACGTGTTGTAGCCATTCAGTTCGGGCATTTGAGTGCAAATCATCTTAAAGGGAAATTTGCCCAGAAAACTAGAATATATTTAACAACTGGGTTAAGGGTATATCGTCGTCGATATTTTTTACTTGTTGTCTATTTCGTTGTTCAGTGAATTATAATAGCTAATGGCTGAGTCAATTTCTCGAGAAACTTCAGAGCTACGTTCTACGTTAGGAGAAGAACGGCCGTATAAAGAGGGTTGGGTGTATTAAAATATGGCCGTAGTTGTAGGTAAAGCATGTGATAGTTCTCGAAGTCAGCTGCAAACGGTTTTCTAAAGCTTTAAAAAAAAGGATATTTTCTGTTTCCAATTCTAGTGCATTATTTACCTATAGGCCATATGACAAAGTATTACATTTTTCTTGTTTTAAAAAAAAAATAAATAATCCTAAAAGTGATACCGAAGAAATCATAGTTTATTGGTATACTGTGCAGTTTCCGTCTGTATGAACGCAACTTCTTTCGGCACTTTACATTAGAGATAGAAAATTGAAACTTGGAAGTGTAAATTGTAGGCTAGGAAATCGATAAAATCGACAATCACAAATCGATGAAACATTACTATAAAACTTTTACACTGCCCACTCCCTCAACTTTAAAGGCAAACGTATACGGTAGATTACTAAAAATCTCCTTCAAGGATCGATTTTTGTTAACAGCTATTACTATATCAGATGCTATTACTTACGGTATCAAAGTATTTCGCAGTCGGTTACATCCGACTAAAACGTTTTCTCTTTTTTATTTAGATACCACTTAGCTCGGTGAGAAGTCACTTAACTCGCGAACGAAGGATTTCGAGTTCGAGTCGGCATAAAATTATATTATAATAAAACCCTTGTTATCAGAAAAATACTTTCCGCATAAATAGGTAAGTTACCCTTTTTGCCAAAAGTATGTATGGTGAAATTTCTGAAAATCAGAGCGATTTTGTTTCTGATTGTAGTTAGTATGACAATAATGTATCCTTGAAGCGGTCAAAGACGTATCCTTCAATTGCTTACACACTTCACATTATTCGAATATAATATATGAGATCCTTGTTGTTTTGTAACTTTTACTCTGATTTTTCGGTTCGTATATCCTTGGTTGTTGTACTAACCATAGTTAGGCCCATGATGATTTATTTATTTGTCAATTGCTAGGAGCGTCGATAAGTCACGAAAGGAAGAATCCTTAGAAAATATATCGCAACGCGGAAATTAATGTGTTTGATCTAAATGACAAAACTGAACTAACTGGACCAAGTCAAAAAGATGATGGAGGCACACGAACGGAAACATTCATAAATCGGGCTCGCACAAGGCGACACATGCACATCATTTATGTATGTATGTGAATATGCGAATATATATAATATGTATGTATTTATGGATATATATATATATATCGTATATTGTACTCTTCATAGATGCTAGCACAAGTAAGTACAAACGAATTGATTTTGTGGCGCAGAAAAATGGCGTGGAAACTGTTTGTGACGTCGACGTTGAAAATCCACTATAAATCGTCACGGAAAACATGGACGTAAGTCAAGTGCAACCAAAATGTATACAAATCTAAATTCTCAAAAATGATCGACTGCTAGATGCTCTGTTTGTCCTTTAAGAACAAGTTTGTCAAAATTAAAGTGATTTTTATAATAAAATGATTTTAAAGCAGAATGTAAATTGAAATTTTTGGTCAAAATACCTTTACAAGAAATCGATATTCCCCATTTCTTCTTTTGCAGATGATCAAGATTAGTAAAATATTCAAAATGGGATGCGACATGTGCACTTTATTTGCACAATTACATAAAATGTCGAAAATATGCATATTTATAAAAACAATTTATACTTAGTTGGCACCTTGTTGTTTCTGAGTACTCGACTATTCAATACCCTGATGACAAGGTCAAAATATCTTAATACTAAATTATTTTCGAAGCTTGTGCTACTAAAACTGTAGCGCAGTTGCCTTAAAACTGTAAAATTAATTAAATATGTTGCGAACAAACAACTCGTCCTTAATTAAGGCTCACTTTGGGTCAGAGAGGACATTAGACATCGCCAATTAGTGAGTCAGTCAATCAGTCAGTCAGTCAAGCCAAACCATGCATCAGTCACTCAATCAGTTCATTCGGTTTTCTTTATATATAGATCAGGGTAAATCAACTGTAATGCCCAATGTGAAAGATGCAAATGTCTATTTGTGAGTAGAGATCGCTTTTGTGATCAAGCAAGCCACTACAGCCAATTCTATTTCAAATGTAATTTTCTGACAAATGTGACGGTGCTATGCTTATTTTATGAATATGTTAAACGATTAGATCAACCCCACAAGCGACTATATTAGGCTCTTCATATCTTCGGTACGGCTATCGCCCATTGTACTATAAATTTACGTATATGCTGCCGATTATAAAAACCATAATAATAATAATATTTACAACTTGGCAGGAACAATCTCAGACATATTAAAAAAATTTATATTTTCAAAAAGTAATTAAACAGAAATGTTAACAAAATTATCTGTTACATATACAATAAACGTTTGCTTTTAAGAGCAAAATCATGAAACAATTATATATTTGAAGGGGTTGAAATAGGATTTCAGTTTGGTATTTGCCGTATTTTTAGAAACGATTCAAAAATAAATACAATTGCAGTTGCAATTGCAATTGCAATAATTCCGTTTCAGTTTGGGGCACACACGTTTCGGCTCACGTGCTTGTGGGGCAATAATCTAGCAGATTTCGTGGCAACGTGGCCAATAAAATGAAACGTTTGCCAAGTTCTATAATTAAACACGTTCATCTAGCTAATTAAATTAGCAATGAATGCTTGAGTCGATTTGGTTCTCTACAATTAAATAAATATAAAAAAACACAGAGACAATCAATGCACATTTCATTCAATAAACAAGTAAAAGTGGATCTAGTAGAGTGTGCCCGACAGGCAAATACCCTGCATGCATTGCTTATATCTCATCTAAAATGAAAGAAATCTGAGTTTGATTTATGTTTTATATTTATTAAGCATTGTTGTTCTGTAAAGGCGTACGTAGTGTATAAAATTTCATTTTCTTGACCAGACATTCTTATAAGCAATAAATTCAGACTGAATTGTTTTTGGTGAAATACATATGTAAATATATATACACATATATATATATATATATATAAGTGAGTAGAGTTTCATATTCTAATACATCGGAACTCAATTGAGTTTACCAATTACTTAGGAAATCAAATCCTTTGGGCATTTCCAAACTATCTGGCAATAGTTTACATTTCTCGGAATGTTGCTCTTTGGTATCGTTATCAAAATCGTTGGAATCTGTTGATATGCTTAGTAGTGTGTTCTTTGATCCAAAATTGGATAGTAGATTGAGTTTCTCATCTGCAGCTACCGAATTAATAGATGATTCAGTGCATTTGACTGCATCAATTCTCTTTGGTTCAACATCTCTGAATGGGATTATTTGTTGTTGTTGTTGATGATTCGATTCGTTGGTATCTTTTCTTGGAATTGGTGGCAAGATTTTGGTGCTCAATTGAATGGCAGTTATATCATTATTACTATCACTATCACTCTCAAGTGTAGCTAGATTGATTTGAGATTTGGTCTTATAACTAAAGGGAAATGAATGCTCATCCCGATAATCCCCAATGTTTTCATCGTGCACAATCTTCAGCCCGATGCTCTGATGAATAAATGTGCGTAGATTTAATCGATCAAAGGCATAAATAATATTATGCTTCTGGCATTTAGTTCCCTTCTTCCGAATGCTTTCCACGCTCGAATTGGGCGCAATTTCTTTGCCGGTGTGTGACGTGCTATAATATCGAATTGTTATTTCCGGCTTGATTATCGTGTCATTCAAAATATTATCCTGCTGGGCTGTTGTCAGTGTTTGCCACACATGATCGTAGGCCGATATCACTTCACTCATATCGAACGCTATCTTTTCGGCCACTGGATTCAGTTTGGCAAAATATCCATTTAACCATTGATTTGTTGGCATTTCAATTCTGCAAGGAAAATAAGTAGAAAAATATAGATATTATAATTAAACAAGTTGCACCATTTTTGCCATTTTTTTTTTTATTGTTATTAATATACTAGCAAACTGCACTCAGCGCACATATCTATATTTAGATTCGAATAAGGGCGGCTGCATGAAGCAAGACAATTAATTAAACTGAATGTTGCTTTATTGATTGCTGACAAGGCTTACTCACACACAGACACAATCAAATACTGTACATGTGAACGTGTACATTGACAAACATGTATCTATGTAAAGTGCAGCATTTCGCAACATTGCGCTTAAATCCAATGTTTTTTTTCACCCCCTTTATAAACCATCTGCTCGCGCATTTACACAAAATACCAACTCGTTGGACATTTTGCAACACTTTCAACACATTTGCCCTTCAGAAAACATGTATTTACCTAATTTCGCCTTTCAAATATATTATTTTGTTGACTGCAGCGACAACAATTTAGAGATGACAACAATAAATGCCGAAATCGATAGACTTCATATTGTTATCGAGTGCCGATTGTGACAGCCAAAGCAAAATAATAATGATATTCCCTGATATTTTTGTCGAAATCGGAACGAGTGGAATCTGATGAATATATGAAACTGCAACGCGCTGTCCACCATACCGATTTTCGGACTTTAATTTTGACTTATGTTCCGACCCAAAATTACTTTTACAACTTTAAATGTACGATTGATCTAGAGGCCAAACCATAATTAAAACGCCCTTGCTTTTGAAAATACGTTGAGTTTTGACGAAGTTATGGCATTTTGAACGTTCGGCCTATGCCCATATGCCGATTTTCGGACTATAATTTTTGAAAATGAACTATAATTTTGACTTATGTTCTGACCCAAAATCACGATTTCAACTTTAAATGTACGATTGATCTAGAGGCCAAACATGATTAAAACGCCCTTGCTTTTGAAAATGCGTTGATTTTTGACGAAGTTATGGCATTTTGAAGGTTCGTCCTATGCCATATGTCGATTTTCAGACTATAATTTTAACTTATTTTCCGATCCAAAATCGCGATTTCAACTTTTAATGTACGATTGATCAAGATGCCAAACTATGATTAAAACGCCCTTGCTTTTGAAAATGCGTTGAGTTTTGACGAAGTTATGGCATTTTGAAGATTCGACCTATGCCCATATGCCGATTTTCGGACTATAGGCAAATCCGGCACAATTAAGGAAGGATATTTAGTTCTATAATTGGGGCTTCGCGGAATTTAATTGTGCATCATATCTAATTTTATATATTTTATGTGATTCCTGCGGGTGCCTTATCTAATCAGCATTATTTTAAGAATAATTATTATTTAACTGCATAATACGGTTCACTACTTCACTGATAATGAGCCTAACTAATTTGATAAATTACCCACACAACTGACAAATCTGATTAGTGCGTTGAGAACAAGCTGGAATAGTTGACGGTTATCGCATTGCCGAAAATAATAACCATTTGTGGTTTCGCAGTATGTTCAATACCAAATCCTTCGATCTGAATAATGACGAAATTTCAAAGCAACCCGAACACTTTTATCAACCACGCAAAGCCCAATGGCTGAAATACATTTTACTACCGTTTGCAGTTGGCTTTGTGCTTTTATTAATAATAGCCAATATAGACTTTTCAAGTGAACCGCCAGAAGTGGATTTAAGAACTCCGACTCGAAAATTGCCATTTTCAAAATTTGCTGAATGGTGTCAGATTAATTGCAGTACGCATAAAGTTATTCACTGTGATTACGGAATTGAAGAAATCAATAGCAGTATGGATTGCAGTGATTATCTTTCACTTCGAATTGACGGATACAATTTTTCAGACGGAGTTCTAAGAGATGATGCTTTCGCTATTGGAGAATATAGTTTGAAGAGCTTAGTTTTATACAATTGTCCTCTGAAAAACATTAATGATGGCGCGTTCAATCAAAAAAACTTAGCAAATCTGCTTTATCTGGAGATTATTAACAGCACCCTTAAGCAAATTACCAATGAGACATTTCAAGGACTAAATAAACTTCACAACTTTACACTCATCAATACGGAAAAATCATTGAAATGTAATCCATTTTTATCCCCACTTTCGCACACCGTACAATGGGTGAAAATTAATCAACAATATGCAAAGTATTCAATTTATAAACCAGAAGAATTTTTTGGTCCGGCTATTTATGAAAAGCTTCAATTCTTAGATCTTATGGGCAATAATTTTGGTGGCACATTGGAAACAGAGAGCTTCAAAAACATGCCTGCCTTGGAATTCTTAAATTTAGCCAATTGCCGACTGAAAAGTATCGATATTGAAATAAGTAACGGTGTTTTCAACGCTCTTCGATACCTGGACTTGAGTGGAAATTTACTCAAGGAACTTGGTGCTTCGTTCATGCAGACATCGATGGAGCAGGGCATCAGTTTAAATCTTTTGAATAATAATTGGAGTTGTATTTGTGCGAAATTCGAGCTCTTCAAATCATTGGAAATAAACCCTTGCAGTGAATCGGTAGAAAATACACGAACTCTCGTGAACGCTAATGTTATGGATAATTCAGATGCGACAAATGAAACGGATTTCAGTTATATAACTCTGACTACTTTGGCAATGCAGCGTGGAGAGGCTCGACCTAAAACAACAAAGACAACTACTACTAAACAGACTCAAACGATGGGGGTGATAACTCATACTATTTTGCCTCCAACGACTCCGGTGACAAGTACTACTGAATCGCTACCAACGACTACGCCGGACACTACTGAGCCGATAACCACAACTCCGACTGAGACTTCTACTGAGATTTCTACTAATACTTCTACTAAGACTTCTACTGAGACTTCTACTGAGACTTCTACTAAGACTTCTACTGAGAATATTTATGATCAGGTCCAATGTCTTAACACTTTAAAAGAAACTGTTAGCACAATAATTATATTTTATAATGCAAGGATTGCATTTTCTGATGATACCGAAAGTGCATTAATCATTACTATAACGCAGTTATCTGTAGATTCTTGGAACTTAATCTATTTCGAGAATCCTACAATTACCAGTCAAGTGGACACGAATGATTCGGTTAACAACTCAGGTCAGACAACAGTTATTGTCAAGGAACTAAGCTGCGCTACCTCCTACGTATTTTGCCTGATGGTTGAGGAGAATGGGACACCACCTTTCAACTGCAGATCCCATCAAACATTACCTTGTCCAATCCTGACACTGAGTTGGTTTGAGGCAAATCATTCGTTGATTATAGGCCTATCAATATTAGGTATTTTGCTAAGTGTACTCATTGGCTTGCTCGCGATGTACGGCGTTCTCTGGCTGCGTCCACATTGGCTCTGCGGAAGTAAGAGATTGCAGCGTTCGGAAATGGAACCGCATCGAATGTTCCTCTTGCCCAGAAGTTTTGAAAAGGATCATTATGGTGCTGAGGTGTAAGTTAAAAAACAAATGAATATAAATAATTGATTAATAGAATCGAATAATATTCAAATTAAAATTATAATACCCTCGTAAACTAGCAGCTTTAAGATATAGTACTCCGATACTTCCTTCAGCAAAAATACAGAAACATGAAAATTGCTTTTAGTATTTATTTTAATCTGAGCGAGCTTTACAAAGATGTCTTCAGTTTTAAATGTGGAAACTAACAAAGAACCTTTCTTTTTAGCACAAATCCTAACCACAAAAACACAATTACCGAATATGCGGAAGGCTATCGCCATTTGGAAAAGGAACAACTGTACCAGGGAGGTTCAAATAAGTATAGTATTCCCCCCGTGGAATGTGCTCCATCTGCGCCAACTTCAAAAAGAAACACCTATGAATCCTTTAATTTGTACGAGGAGCTTAAATAAGAACGTGATTAAAACAATATTTCAACTATATGTAAATATAAATAAATTAATATTCAATAACAACTAATTATTGCGAGGTGATAAAATAAAAAAATATTTATTTGTAAAATGATGAGTTTTCTTGTAAAACCTAGAATTACAAAATATTGCAAGACTGCATATCGTTTAATGACTTTAATTAATTCCACTGCAAGTAATTAATTCCGGTTTTAGGACTATGATGATAAGAATACATAAACATAATATATGTATATACATATATACACAATTATTAATAAGAGGACTTAAGCTATATATATAAAACCTACAAATATTTAGTTATCAGAACGACATTAATATTGATTGGTGAAATGAGTATGAATTATCATTATCACTCAGATAAGCCAACAAAATTCTATTTTGTCAGTGAATCATTTATCAGATTGCCAATAGCTTGACAGTCGTTGGAAAGAGCTTCAATTGAAATGCAGTCAGCAAAGGATTATGGGGAAAATAAACGGACCACGATGGAGTCCAATTTGATAAGGTAACTATCTGAAACATTTCATTTCTGAAACAATACAGTGAGAGAGAAAAAATAATAAAAACCAAAAAGTTTGAACATTATACATTATTTTTATATTTAGTTGCAGTTCGGAAAAATGTAATGCCCAAAAGGAATTCTGCACGAAACTCCTAGCCTGGATTTTGTTGATTATTGGCATCCTGTGTATTATAGCCCCAGCTATATGTATAATAGTTTGGCTGAGCGGCAAAGACACTAATGTGAATATCGACCAGGACCCTGACAATGGTAGCGAAAATTATGACAAATTAGACCGCATTCCCGGTGTCTCCCAGCAGCTCATTGAAACACTTGAGTAAATTATAGCATAAATTAAGACTTAAACTAAAAAATACTAATTATTTGTTATACAAAAAGTTTAGATACATTGGATACATTGGTGGAGCCAAATGGAAAAGGATGTTTCGCAATATACTGCGCTATTGAGTGTCGTTACAGCAGTAACATTTACGAAGAGATCGCTGATATAATGCATTCCAGGAACTGCGAAACGTTTACTTCCTTGTTGGTTTCAGATTTAATTGCCGATTGCCTTGAAGATAGGTGGATTACTGTGAATTCTACTGTGGTTAAAGTTGTACTCTACAGAAATCAATTAAGGAAGATCGAAAGTGGAGCATTTAATTCGCCAATATTTGCGAAGGTTGTGCACATGAATTGGCTCGATTTGAAACTAAATGAGACTAGTTCTGGATCCCTGCTCGGACTCTACTCGTTGAAGAAATTGGAACTTGACTTCAAGGCACCCAACATCAAAATTTGTTTCTTGCAACCCGTTCAGGTAACTCTAACACACTTAAGGATGAATTGCGGAATTTCATTTAATAGCAAATCGGACATATTCGAAAATATCAAATTAAAACAGTTGAAACATCTAGATTTAAGCAACAATGAATTTGTTGGCTCACTTGGTAAACGGATTTTTTGCGGAACTCCAAATGTCGCTTATCTCTACTTAAAATACTGCAAAATAACTGCAATTGACGACGATGCATTTCAGAATATAGGAAAAAATCTGATTTTAGTTGATTTAAAGCATAATTTTCTAAGACAAATCAATGCCGATTTACTCGGAATCGGAGGTAGTCTTCGACTATTTGATGTTGAACCCAATCATTGGAAATGTAATTGTCAACTGCGATCCCTAATCAAATTTTATTATGCCAACAAGAGTCTATTTATAAGTACACCGTATTGCCGAACGCCATTGAATCTATATGGCAAAATGTTTGATGAATTGGAAGATCTGGAGCTAAACTGCGACTCACCACTTGATGATGGTGCTGATTATCACATCGAAACAACTCAAATTGAAACCACTACCGAACAAATTAAACCAACAGAAGTAGAACCAACAAGAACTGTTGATGGACCATTACTAAATATCAGCTGCTTACCAGCTATAGAATTACGCAAACCTACGGAAAATAGAGAAAAACGAGACACGGAAAATACGATGAAAGCTACGAATACATTTGTATTTGAGCCACCCCCATATGATCTGAAACTAGAATTATTGCCAAACAATAGTGTTCGGGCCTCGATACATGGATATCTGACGTCGGATGAACTAAACATCATTTGGTTTACGGAAGAAGTGGGAAGCTATTCATCTGATACCTCCGAAATCGATTACAGTTGTATGCAATATGAAAATCCAAATTTAATAATTGACTCGCTGAGAATCAACTATACATATACATTTTGTATGATGTTTAAGGATGATGTGGTCATATCTCCATTATGTTGCCAGCCGCTTCATGTGCCCCTAAATCATGATAGTACTGAGTCAGATGAGATCTGGATCAATGAGAATGATAAACAATTTACAATCGGCATGCTTTGCCTGATCTTTTTCATATCCACCGCATTTGGTGCAATCTTTGCGTATCTGGGCATCAAGTCTTTCCCACATCTGCTGGAGGGTTCGAAGAATGTGCTGGTCGTCAAGGAATCGGAAAAAACATGCCACATATCAACTATAGCTGATCCATCGTATATTCCCGATAATTCATTTAATACTAGGAAGAACAAGTAAGTGTGTTGTAAACCTTTTACACCAATTCCTCATCTAAATTTTCGCTTTCTCGATGCAGGCTCTCCGATGTATTCACTGGACTAGGTGAGAGACAGTTAGCCAGCCCGATTAGTGTTGGCTCCTCATCGACCTATTTTGAGGAGTCTTTCTCAAATTTTGATCTGCGTACCATCGACTATGAGATGCCAATGCAGTTCAATACTGAAAAATCCAAGCTCAGTGAATGTCTAGACAGACCCAACTCTCCTCCTCCGTTGCCCAAACGTAATTCGACTCTATCATTGCATTAGGATCAGCAACTTGAGACATGTGAAAATCCATGAAAGGAACACACATACTAAAAACAAAAACCCCAAAATTTACATTATTTACTTACTATTTATTTTCGTATATATATGTTGAATGTTACAAGTTATTAACAGGAAAATAAATCAATTATTGGACGACCCACTATTTCTACGAATTGTATGCAATCTGCTCATTAAATATACATTTATTTACTTTTAGACTGGATGTTGTGTGGAGTACATTTTAATGTTGCTACATATATTGGTTGTTGTCCAAAAACAAATATATAGCCGAATCTGCTATCAGCTTCGATCACTGTTTATTAATGGACATGAAAATCAATAAACAAGTATTGCTTATCTGACACTCGCTAAAATCGAACTACTCCAATTTCATTTAGAGTATATCGAATGCATAATCGTAAAAACTAGAGTTGTGAATTTTGAAGAATAATTGCAATTAAACCTATCATTATATATATACCTAAAACTATATAAATTCTCATCCCTTTAAGATTGCAGAGTACATCTTTGATAACTCCATTTGAAAGCGTATCGAAAAACTTACCTCATTATGAATAAATTCGGCTTTCCATCGGATTTTAGCTGTAATCAGAGTATCCCGCAGTTGTTTATAACCGACTGCAAATTCCATATTGGCTCGATAAGGATAAATCATTAACGCCAGGCGATAAAGAGTTAAGCGCACAGTTAACGGCAGTCAACTTTAGGTGCTCGCGAGGTGAACTTTGCTCGAACCAATATTTCCTTGTGTTAACCTATGGAAAGGCAATTCAATTATGCTGAATCCTTTGTCAACACATCCCACACTATATCTGATAGTCCTCTACTTGTTTCATGTCTGGGTTGTGGCCAATGATATGGAGAACTACAGCAGTGCAACTTTGTTGAACAAAATGAAAAGTAAAGGGTACGATTTACAGCACAGCCATAAAGTATCAATATAAACTATATAATAATATAATAAAAAGTACAAATTAAAGTCTTAAAGTCTTGTTGGTTTTGTATACTTTGATACCGAAGGAAGAATAGTTTATTGGTTTTGCACAATGTCCGTCTGTATGAATGCATCTTTTTCCGACACGCTTGGATATAAAGACTTGAAACTCGCCCACAAAGTGTCAAAATACTACTTCCACTAGAAGGCTAGAAAATCGATCAAATTAATAATCGCCAAGCGATAAAATAAAATAAAACATATCTCCCACAATTTTAAAGATAGAGACACCAAACGTGAAAGGTAACTTACCGTCCAAAATATGAAGTATGTTACTGGTAACTCCCTTAAGTAATCGATAAAAAAAATATGTGGCCACGCGAATATCGATAAACCCAAATTTGGAAGCAATTTACTGGTAATACCTATTAAAAATCTAGATTACAAAGTTTTTGACCATGCCCCCAAAATCGATAAAAAGCCTATATAAGAGCTAAACTTTAGTTACCAGGAGCAAGAACACTTCCTGTTCCTTGTTACCTGCTATCAGCTAGTATTACTATGGTATCAAAGTATTTCGCAGTCGGTTAAACACGCCGCGACTGCAACTTTCTCTATTGTTTCTGTGTTTATTTGTGTTAAGTTTGGATATTGAACATAAAGCTTCCGAAGGAACCGATCTAAAGTGCTTTAAGTTCGTATGTTGTTTTACCTGTATCAATGGAAAACAGGACGAAATCGCAGATGATATTGCCTTGGCCCATACATCGTTTGTAAGTATAATATAGCATAATAATATTAGAAGTAAAACTTAATAAAATGCAATTTCCGAATAATTTCCTTATTAAACTAGACCTATCCGTGTCCCACCATCAAAGAGCTACATCTAATCAACTATGAGTTCCACAATGCTACTATTCCAGTTGGATTCTTATCCACATATATAAATAAAATCGAATCCATTTATTTGGGCTTCTCAAATGTTGTCGCGATTGAAGACGGTGCGTTTGGTGGCGGAATATTCACAACTATATATCTGTACAATTTGAGTATTGAGACACTAAACAAGGGTTTCTTTGAAAATATCTCCAAAGACTTGGAAAGTATTATTATTAAGCAGCATGGTGTACCCCAGCTGATTGTGTGCCCGGAATTTCTCGTCAATGTGAAATTTCAACTTAAGTCGCTGACTTTGCAAATGGACGTCGATTGCGTCCGCAATGTGACTGAAATGGGTCCGATTCTGGGCGCAGTTGTTGACGTCGATTTAAGTTACAACAACTTTCAGGACCACTTGACTTTGTCCACATTCACCAAATTGAGCATGGTTGAAAACCTGGTGTTGTCCCATTCAAATATCTACGTCTTACCCAACTATGTGTTTCAAGGTAATATAAAAATAGATATTTTCTAAATTATCATTTAATATTTGTGTATTTTCGAAATTACATTACATTAACCTTTTTAAGTACTTTGTAATGATTACAACAGATTTCATGCTGTAATCAGTTCAGAGTCGTTTATTTCTATAAGTTAAGAACTCAATTTTAAACGTCTCGTCCCGTGAATAACATTTAACTAACTCTTAACTAATTCATACTAACAATTTAATTCAATTTATAAAAAAATAAATAAATAAATAAAGTTCTTCTTTATGTGTAGGTATGAAATATTTGACTTATTTGGACATATCGCATAATAAACTGAAATCGATATCAATGTTGATATTTGGCCCTGGAAGTGCGGTTATTTCGAGCTATTTAACCATCGATGCCCAAGACAATAGTTGGCACTGCGACTGCGAGCTGCGGACGCAAATGAACGAGATCTTCAAATATCAGAAATCACAACTAAACGTGTTCTGTGTGACGCCAGATGAGTATCGCAATTGGATGGTATTCGACCAAAGGCTATGTGAATACGAATCCGATGACTCGACCAACTCAGCAATACCACCAATAATTGCAACAACAAGTGCAACAACGAAAAGTGTATACACAACAACATGGGAAATGTCCACTTCGACAACGACACCAGCAACAATAAGAACAACAATAACAACAACAACAACAGTTGCCACGCTTCCCACAATTCAGGACATCGAAATAGTGACACTGGAGTGCTCTTCGCCTAAAGTTAAGATATTAGATGACGAGAGACAGAATATTCAATGGCCCCGACTATATTTCATTCCCAAATATTATGGGTCCCTAATGGTAAAAATAACTGTCGAACCGGATCATAGTTCTTCGAGTACTTTTGGTCTAATTTGGTTTCCGGGAACTACATTGGAATATTACACGCTGGAATTGTCACCGGATGAATATGGTTTGGGCTGTTATTTCACTATGCCACACGATACCATTGTCAGAGACCTAATTCCAAATGTGGCCTACACTTTCTGTTTGGTCCATGATCAGCAGAAAACTGTTTCACCTTTCAGTTGCAAGTCGATTCATGTTAGAGGAAATCTGGAGATATCCCACGATGCCACATATTCGAAAAACAAGCGTGCTAAAGTAAATGCATATATTTATGTACATCTTATATAGAAACTAGCTAATTTGAATTTATTTATAGGGCATATCTTTGATGGTTTTTGGCGTCGTTGTTTTTATGACCTTGGGCATGTTTCTGACGTTATTGGTTCTGAGGCACAAACCGATCTGGGTAAAGGGTAGCAAGCGCATCGTTAAACCCAAATATAGTTCCGGTGAAGTTGTTGTCCTGCCACGCACTCAAACCGCGAAGAATTTAAAGCAGAACGAAGAACTGATCTCACAAAAGAAGCAACGGTTGATATATACATACATATCTTTCTATATACACAATTGTAATTGCTGACTTTACCAACTTTTACAGCTCAATGATTCGGCGTCGCAGCTCTACGATGAGCTTTGACAGCACTGACAGCTATATCAATCCAAACTTCTACGAGATTATACCGGCTTATTTAACATTCGATAAGATACCGCAAACGGAACCACCCAGCAAGCCGGAATATGACATATATGAGAGCTGCGAGCTCCGTAAATCTCTGCCAGAGAGGGAGAGTGTGAGGTATGCGCAAATTAAGCCGCGAACAATGCGTGTCTCCAGCGATCCGCTGCCAGCGATTCCTTCCGACTCCTGATGCCAGTTCGGAGCGAGTGTAAAACTGGAACACGCACACATCATTGTTCTGTACTTCAAATGAGAACTACATATATGTGTCTAACATTGGATCTATATAAGGAAACAAAATATGTCTACGTTACTTTGTACTTACGCATGGGTTTCAAATATCCAAAAACATCCTTGAACACTGCTCACAATTCTAACAGTTGTACATATGTTCTGTAGTGTATGTACAATTTCATATAAAGATAAATTGATACAGTTCCCAATGCTAGTCAATATACATATGTACATATACATATACGATAAACACTCCGAGTAAAAAGCAAACAATTCAATTGAAAATCAAAAGCATTTCATTTTTCCAAAATAAAAATCATTTCTATGAATTCTCCAATTTTATAATTTGTCATAAGAATTTTTAAATTGTTTACTGCACTAATTTTATACTACATACTTATATTTTGGTCTATATGGGTACCATCCATATATAGACACAGTTTAAAGTTTAAACCTTATGGAATAGCCGTGATTGTAAATGAGTGGGTTCAGAATAAATCCATTTGGCAACAGCCATATGTAACTTAATTAAATTTAATAAATAATATTCTAAATCGATATATATATAAATATGCTTTTAATTTATGTGTTATGTGAATCGTGATCAAATGGACATTTTGTTCTGTGTGCTGCCTATAGTATAACCTATTTACAAGTGTGCTCCTCGAGTACTTTTGTACATACATCGCATTTAACCTGGCAGCACCAGTGGAATTTGCAACTGCAGCGCTCACGAACGATAATATTTTTGGTGTTGTAGCCCCGGCCACAGCAAAGGATACCGCAGCCATCGAGCCCCGACGACGATTTGTTACAGACCCGCCCGTGCGTACCTTAAAAAACAAAACAAAAACAAAAATGCCCACAAGCAATTAGCAAACGAAATTTATCACACAATGAATCTCATGGGATGAAACCTACCCGACCACTGCAAGAGACGATTGGTGCGGCACCAGTCGGGGCTCTCATCTAAATAAATTAAATCGTGCGCCGTGGGAACCTTAAACTGGCTGTTTTTCACCTGTAGACGACCGCGTTTATTAAGTTTAACTTCAGTAGCCTCTTCATACTTCTCACGCAAGTAGTCACCTATAAAAATGAAAAGTGTTTTGGTTATGCTTTCTTTTTACGGTCATAAAATTTTATTGTTATGGACTTACCAATTTCTCTGATTGAGGATAATTGCTGCCAACACGTGATCAAACTGCAAGAACCCGAGACTCCATGGCACTTGCAAGTAATGCGTGTTTTTTTAATGACGGCCTATTTTTGGAAAAAGGAGAAACAAAGATTTAATTAACACTGAATTTGGCAACAGCCATCAATAAAGATATATCATGATACATGCATATGCACATATTTAATGATATGCATTTATATCAGTTCCTCTCATTTTTTAAATATTAAAATAATTTAATTTTAAATTAGAATCTGTTTTTTTTCTTACCCTTCGGCCTGCTTCATTGTTGTGCAAATTCATCAGACTGCGAGCCTTTAGATTAGTGTTCGTTAGTACAGGTGCCTCTCCGCTGACGGCTCGTTGATTCTTGCGCTTGCGCTTACGACGCTTTCCGCTATTCTCTCCATTGAAAAGCTTGGAGTTTAAAATTTCCCGATTGATTTTCTCCTGTAATGGAAAGCATTTATTCGTATAATTTGTATAATTAACAAAGATTAGCTTTACGCTCACCTGTAATTCAAGCATTTCAGCTTCTTTTAATTTTGAATTGAGAATCTCCTTTGTAATACGCTCCTGCAGCTCCAATAAATCGTCTGGATTAATGCGTGGCTCGGTTCCATCGGCAGCTCCGCTGGAGTCCTCCTGCCTGGGCGGTGCCAAAGATGAGACTAACGTCGCCGAAGGACGTATTGTTGTTGATGTTTTATCAGAATGCAGCTGTTCTTTGTTTTTATTGTTGGCTTTGGGAGGGAGTTCATACAAAACGGATACCGTTGCTTTATTATCTGCCTCATGATCAAATTTAGATTGTTTATTACTTCCGGGAGTCGTCATATCCGACTCCCTGGCCTCCTTCGTACTATCAATAGCTTCCACCTGCTTACGTTTTTGTTGTTGTTGCTGTTGCTGTTGCGCTTGACGACGCTCGGGATGACCGGCACCTCGAGTTCCGCGACGCGTCTCCTTTTCGCGCACATCAATGAAATCTGTTGCAAATCTAAAACATAAAACAAGTAAAAACGGTTAGACTAGCTTAAGGATTAGCTCAATTCTTGACTCACTTGTATGCATACTCGAGATTGTCACCGCAGCCACCCCAGGTCCAGTCGTCGTGCAACTGCTTGGGTCGCGAGCCTCGGGAGCAGCCGCATGATGTGAGCTGGCCATCTCGACACGCACGGGCAATAAAACTGGTAACCGTTGCGGCCGCCAGCGCATGTATAAAAGCCATTTCTGGTGAGCCTGTAATGGACCCAAAATTAAATAGTATTAAAAATTAATTATTAATTATTAAACTATATAACTAATCCTAATCGATTATTAATTAATTATTAATAGCATAAAATTAAGATTTAAGCAAAATATTTAAATATTGTTTACAAAATGTTTGTTGTTGGTAAATCTATACTACTACTACATAATACTAATATATATTTTTTGCAAATTTAAACAATCAACATTAAACAATTAGCATTAACTTAAGATATTTGCAAACTATATAAATAATATTTACAAATTGTTTCTTAAATCTACATTAACTTTAGCTAATATTAGTAACTTACCCAAGCCAGTCATGGGACCAAAGACGGTTACATCATCTGGTGTGCTGCAATTCCAGCGACGATTTTTAAATTGAAATTGGCATTCCTACAAATACAAAATATAGTATTATTATTGTTACCACTGTAATTTAGTCTTCGATCTTGCCAAAGGTTAGTTTATAACGATTATAAAAGTATTCAAGAATTGAGAAGATAATTTACAAATATCAAAACGAAAAAAATTATATATCAATTCAAAACAACTAACTGAATTAAGAGTTTTTGATAGAAACCGACTGCTTCTCGGATCACTTATATATACTTGCCAGTCTAGGGCTACTAATAGATGAGTCTCAGTTGACTTACTTGGATGGCAGCACGCGCCCCACGACTTATGGCTGGCATAACGCTTGTGTGCAGGGCGCATAGTTTTTTCTGTCCATACGTCAGCCCGTCGAGGGTGTAGCAGTTATCTGGATTTAGATCGATAGTCTCTGAATAGGCGATGGGCGTGGGCGTGGTCTCGTTCTCATGCTCACTATTAGTTGGCACCATCATGCCGAACTGTTGCATATTGGCAAGCATAAATTCACGACCATTTGTTACGCCCGCCGACGTCATTATAATGTCATGGGCAAAGTAATTGCTTGGATTCGCGAGCTTCTCCTGATCGGAGGGAACGCCGCCAGTATTGCGCCGCTTGTGCTGGGAGCGTGTGACACGCGAGAGGATTTGCAGATCGGGCACATCAGCCGAATGCACTTTGAACGAATCGGGTATCTCAATGGAGACGGCAAACCGCTTCGTATTGTTTATGGTCTGGATGATGGGTTCGAAGCGTGGACGCATAAATTCCGCCTGGCCGCGAAACCATTCATCCCGCTCCCGCTGTCGCTGTTGCTCCTCCCGCTGACGCTGGCGCACGCACTTAGGCGAATCGGGATTCCGCAGGCAAGCGGGACGCTTCGTTGTACGCTTGGCTCCCGATGCCGCCGCATCCGGAAGCAGAGTTGGCATCGTTGTCAGCGGCACACTTTTCGCTGTCGTCGTTGTCGTTGTCGTCGTCGTTGTCGACTGATCATCGCTTAGCAGATGCACATCGAATTTGCCACGCTCCTTGGAAATGGAGTCGCCATTTGATTCCTCTTCGTTGTGATAATAGCCGCCGAATGGCCTTTGACCCGGAGTATGTGCACCGAGCGGTACTTTGCGTGTGGGCGGAGCAATTGGTGCTGCATATTGAAGCACCGGTCTTTGGGGGCGTTTCACCGATTGCTTCTCCTTTTGCAGACTGGGGAATTTCACGAATTTTGACTCGAAATTGTTATCGCTCTTGGTCATGTTGTGCAGGAACAGGATGTGCTTCTTAAGGTCATCGATATTCGATGTGGGATCAGGAGGTGCTGTTGTGCTTGTGTATGCTGCTGCTGTTGTGCTCCGCCGTTTCGCTGCCGTTGCGAATGCAGATCGCGTTGGACTTGGAGGACTCGCTGCGAGGGCCGCTTTATTCGAGACGGGCCAGCGGAGTTCTGGCGATGCATTCTTCAGGGCCATGGGCACGATAAATTTGCGATCCTCATCGGTGAGGCTGGCTGGCAGACCATTCTCATCCGTATCCTCGTCGAGGAGTATTATTTGCTTCTGGTCCATCTCCTCCTGAATGGGATGAATGCGCCGTGCCTGTGCACTGGGCGTCTCCAGTCTTTTGGTGAGATCGGCCTTAACGTATCCGGTCTCCGAATCACGCAAGTCCACCGGCTTAATGAAGGTGCCCAGCTTGCGCAGGCCCTCCTGATGCATATAGGCCTGTTCATCTTTGGTGATGTTCAGCGGTATACTCGTGTTCGACAGCTGCTCCTCATGTGCTCCAAATTCAATAAATGGCGATCTGAGTCCCAAGCAGCTGCAAAAAATAGAAAGAAAAAATTTAAATTAATGAAAAGCATTCAACAGGGATTCAAAGTCGTCAATACCAACAAAGAAAATCCAAAAATGATTAAAGAAAATACGAGAGAGAGAGAAATCGTTTTGCAAGATCGAGCTTATAATGTTTGGGATTCTTCGAGATGGGACGGCGCCCACATTTTTGTGTGCAACAACAAATTCTAGGCATATTCAGTAACAATTCTAGGATAATAGGCCTCCAGAAAGGAAGTTGCAGGTACTCATTCTGGTAGACCAGCCGCCAATAAGCGCATAGATTACGACCAGGATTAGGTAAACATACAGCTATATAGCTAATTTATCCACGTTCTCCTAGTGCTCAGACTCTATCAATACTAATAATTATACATACAAGCTCACCAATTACAACAATTACGTATTATTTACATACATATATTTTTTAATTTCCTATTTTATTTTAAATATTTAGCCTTAAAATGTTTTTTTTTTTTTTGTAATAAATATTTGACATCTTTCAAAATGTATGTTGGCTTTGAATAGTGCACATTAAACCAATAAATAGATATGTCCACCCGGTAAGCCAATCCCAAACACCCGGACACTAATTATAAGGATGGGTTTTTAAAATGCTGTCTGAAATAGCTGAGATTTATAATGTGCTAACAAATATTGAAAAACCACCGCTATTTTTGGTATGACGCAAATTGTTTCGATTATGTAAGCGATATGTTGAGTGATTGGTAAAATGGAACACAACACAAAAGCTGAATTTTCCCTCGAAAAACATAATGTTCGATTAAACGGGTTTTTCAAGTTGCTGTTGAGACATCATCAAAGAACAGTTACAGCTGTTTCAACACACATATATAGTTGGTGGGGGTTGGGGGGCGACATTCAATCTTTGGGACATGTATATCTGTTTTTTTTTTTTTGTTTTTTTGTTTTTTTTTTATTATTATTATTTTTCTTTTCGTCGAAGGTTGCTATCAAATTTGTCAAAGTAGGGCAGCGATTTCTCGATTTGGAAAGTGCATCATGGTATAAATAGCGAGAGGCACTCCAACGAAGTCAACAGTTCAATATTTTCATCCAAGCCCACAAGCAGCACGCAATGAACCCCAGAAACGTGATATACATTCTGGCCATTTGCGCCAGCGTCAGCGTATCTCTTGCCGCATTCGGCGCCAATACTGGCGAAGGAGATTACACCTTCGGCACCAGGCTGGCGACGAGTGTGCTGATCGCCCGGGAGACTATCAACAGCGGCAAGACCCTGCTCCAGACGACGACTAGAACATATACCCTGCAACAGTCGGGCACCCCGCGGAACATCGACTATATCAATATCAGAAATCTGAAAAAGAGGCGTGGCGCCACAGCGACAATCGAGGCTGGTGGTGTGGGCGCCACCACTCTCACAGTTAGATTCACCTCACAGCGAAGCGGTGGCGTTAAGTCTGAAATTGAAATATGGGGTACATAAAGTGTGCCTTCCAATAAATATTTAACATTATTGAATCGATCATAAAAAGCTTTTGTTTTTTGTGTTTCAAATAACATCACAGGCAGGCAAAATATGAAAAAAAATAATTGAAAATTGCGGATCGGGAGCAATTATCGATAAGATAAATATAATTAAACTTGATCTGCCTTTGGTAGTTATAATCTAAATTTGAAGTCTCTGTTATTCCGATCGGGCTTATACTGATCAAGAATTCATATATTTATATATATACATTACTTCTGCCTGTTTCATTGCACAACTTCGGTTTACGCTTTACCAACTTCGCTGACAGGATGCATGGATGGCAAACCAAAAAACCACAACACTTCAAGTGAAACAACACTTGTCCTTATTTATTTATTTTCCATAAATTTCAACACGAAATATTAGACCGTAGTTATACTGCGATTGTAGCTTGATGTGGACAAAGTTAAAACCAGGGCCTCCAGAATAAATCGTAGCATGGCCTCCCGTGTTGTTTGTCACCTGGTCGAAGGCTCGGATTCCCGTAATGATGCGCCCATTACCGATACCCTAAAGTGTAAGGTGTGCAAAAACTGAATTATATATATTTTGATCTGGTTAGGGATGTTCCTGCGATTTTAACTTTACTTTAAAGGATGCTTATGTTGAATGACTGATGTGAATAATGCTAGTATGGCTTTATCTTTTTCAAATGCACTCAGATATTGTACAAATGTTGTAGTCAAAGTAAAATATATGATATATATTTTATGGTAAGTGGATGTGTTGCTTTATTGCCTCGGAAAGAAAAAGGTAGACGACAATAGGCAGGTAGGCCAAATAAAAATGTTATCAACTTCCAGTTAAGGTGGCACTTAAATAAAATTTCACATATACCCGACCTCTTAGTTCATTATGTCGTCTTAACGGTGTAGCGTTGTCTTGGGCAGAAAATGATCAAAAATGCTCTAAGGCACTTTATTCTTTAGTGGAAATTATCACGGCCCAAGGAAAATCGTAAAAAGAGTAGCTAAATAATGGCCAAGAGCCAAACTTAAATATTTCTTTACAAAAAAAACACATGTGTATACATTTATCCAATTGTCTTAGCGTCTGAACAGAGGCAAATTCTAGATTTCTAAGCTTTGCAACTAAATCAGTCATGATATCCCAACAATTTAACAGTTAACAGTTAAAATAAATGTACAACGAATGCAGAACAAAATAAATAATATATATATAATGTTAATCAGCATGTGCTAAACAAAAATATAAAACTGAAAGATTATCGTCAAAAACAGACAAACAAACGAATGAATGAATGGACGAACAAACAGACGGGCAGAAAGACAGACGAGCATGTGGCTATATTTACTGGATACGTATAAAATGTATATATAGTATATAGATCTTCTCTTTCCTAACAACTCGATGATGATGATGACAATGATGATGCAAAAGCATATTTAATAAACGCACAGTTGCGGCATTTGCTGGCATTATTAAATATTGCAAATGATGTCGCGGAGGAGCTGCTTACATTTGTTGGATATTTGATTTCATCTTCCACATATTTCTCTGGCGACGAGCCCTGGACAACGTTCGCAGCGTGCAACAATTGCGCCGAATTCGAAATGTTGCCCCATGTGCTGGATACGGAGAGAACAGGTGCCACAAACCAGATGAAGAACACCAAAGGGAGGATCGCAGCGACAGTTTTAAGCATTTCCAGAAATATTCTCAACAATTTCTCGAGTGTCCTTGGAGAGTGACGATGATGGGGTATATAAATATATATATATATATTTATATTTGTTGCGTCTTCTAATTATTACGAGTGTTATCAGTTCAATTCCGTAGTGTTCTCACATGTGTTTCTAGTTGCACACATACACTATATATATATATATATAGAAAGAGATCTTCTATTGTATTATTTAGTATACGCTTTGAATACAGCTCGGACAGCCGCTCCTAATAAATACAGATTTTCAACTAATTCATGGCGTTGGGACGAGGGTTTCTTTTTACTTTTGTTTTTCATTTGAGATGGCACTCGAAAACAGCGAGAATCAAAGATTATATTTTACTTATACGAAGAAATACTCAATGTACTCTCAGCATCTCATCAGGGTGAGTCAAAGTCTGAGTCAAAGTAATGCTCAAAACCTTATCAATACGGAGACGAGTACGTCAGCGATCCGGAATTAAATATTACACATTAAATCACCTCACCCCGAAGATTATATACCCTTCCTTCACACCTCAATTTTTGAGCAGAGTTCTCCAAATATATAATTGATACGTTTAGAACCAATTTTACTTATTTGTCTACTATTTCCCGAGTGCGATTTAAATAAATAAATAAGAAGTGTGCATTTTATACCAAATAGATAGGACGCATAAGACATATAATGGACACGGCGGATCATGAATATATATATACAAATATAATCTTTATGGGTTTGAAAACATAGTCTCCTTGAAGGCGTTACAAACTCCACTATTAAATGATAATGATCCCAAAAAAATAATGGAATATACGACTGTGGCAGGCCAGAAAGAAATAGAAAGTCACAGATGTTTGATTGATAATTATATAAGAGCTATAAATAGATGCCCTCCTTGCATAGAAAGAGACTATAAATTCCTATATTTTTATATACCACATATTTTTAGGTGACATTTTTAACGAGTTTAACAAACGAGTAGCACCCTTTGTAAGAGTATTTTTGCATATATTGCCGCTTTGTCAAATATACTGAAAACAAATTAATCTGTGATTGAAATATCCAGGAAACTAACAGGAAATTACGTTCAATTTGATTTGCATTCATCCAGTAAACAAAGCAAGAAACTCTTTTTTATATAGAATAAAATCATGCATTTCCGAATTTGAATGCAATATTGATCTAAAGGGAAAACAAAAAAAAAACTCAAAGAGTCGTTTCAGTTGAAAATCGTTTCAGCTTTCACAAATCCAATATGCTAATCACACAGCGCCATCTTGCGGTATTGATGCGAACTTTTCAATGATGAAAACGCAGTTCACCTAGGCAACACCAGCTGTTAGTTGATAAAAAAAAAATGACTACGCAAAAAAGTAAATTAAGAATGAATTATAGGAGTAATTCGAAATGAATGCTGCTATTTTTAATGCTCTGTATAGTTTAGGAAGATCGGTTTGTCAATTAGGATGGCCAAAAGACATACGAAGGGAAAATGTACGGTAAATTATAAATTGGGCTATTTCTCAATTCAAATAAATAATAACTGACAACTGACTTTAGTAAGACTTTTAACTAACTTTTGACTCTTTAACTCACTTTTTGACAATTCACAAACTAAGACTTCTGGGATTTCGAAATAACCTATTTCGTTTGATCACAAAATATTTAACTAATAATTATTTCCGGCGTAACAAGATCACGTTATTTATAAATGACCTTAAATCTGTAGTAAAAACTGATTTAGACAGTTTTCAAATCTGATGTCGAGTAAATTTATGATTGTAGAATAAGTCAGCACTTTACTCTATTATTTATAAAAATTAACACATTTGCATAAGGCAATTAAAGTATACATCAGACAACTGAATGAAAATTCTATTGTATTGATATATAGTTTCGGAAAAAATAATAGCACGACTCGCACACGAAATGTTTTCAAATGTGTCCTTTTTAAAAATGTAAATACATTTTTGTAGTGGAAGGAGACTCTTAAAAATAAAAATTGAGAATAAAGAAAACCATTATTTTATTCAAAATTCCCAACTTATTTAAATTCAACAAAAACAGAATTTAAAAAATTTAATTTTATGGAAAAGGAAAAAGGCACTGTTCCCTTCAAAGGAAAAGGAATATTTGTATATATTTATATAATGAAAATTCTTCCAAATGTGTAAAACAGGCGATTTTTGATTACAGCCGAGAAAATGGTTTCTCGGTTGCTTGCCCGTAAACTTAAAACGATTGTATGCTGTTTGATTGACACAGATCTTTTATCTTTGCGTCGTCGGCACAAACACGAAGCAAACAATCACATCACAAATCCGAACTCTTTTCGTGTGCGAAGTAATAACTTAATTGATTGATTCTTAGAGGGGATGATTACGATAATGATCACGATCATGGTCTCTCTCTCTCAGTTTCACATCTCTCTCTTAGGTGGTGCATTAATCGAAGAGTAGAAGATCGTAAATGAAATAAATGTGGTATACTTACATCCATGTTGGCACGCCTTGCAAGCCAGATGCGGCAACGCGACCTGCTGATGCCGAAAGCAGCACAAAAGTCATTATTATTGTGCAGAAGAGAAAATGCTTTCTCTCTAGAACTGACATTGTTCAAGTCGGCTAATGGATAATGGACGACTGATTAAAAATGCCAATATAACAGTTCTTATAGACTCTCTTTTTTTCTCAATGACTGGGACTGGATCCGGCGACGTCGCTTAAAGTTGCAAGTTATATGGCAAGTTCTTTTATCATAGGCATCCGTGGGCGTTGATCAATATTAGTTTTTAACATTTTCGTTTGATTTGTTTTTCTTTAAGGATTAGTTGAGAACATTTTTGATTTTTCATTCGTTTAACTTCTCGGAACACACAATTGAAGACAACTGCAAAAAAACACACATATTCATTTTAATTGTTTATTTTTTTGTTTGCTTGAAAATGTTTATTTTTTATATTTTATTTTTATTATATTATTATTCCACTTCACTGGGGATGTAAAACATATGTTTAAATATTTTTTAAAAAAATTACGAATTTCACAGTATTTACTTATGCACCTGCCAAAGGAGCATTTTTTGTTAGAATTGATCGCAGCTGTTCTGTAAAAATAGTGGCAACTCTATTAAACAGTTTTTATTACACAAATGTTTTCTTAATGATTTATATACATTTTTAAACTTATTAATGTTTACCTGTAAAAAAGTTTTATCGTTTTTCATCATATTTCAAATATTTACTAAAAATTGAGAGAGTTGCCACACTTTCCGTATTTATATGAGTATATTTTATGAGTTTTTATAAATGCTGCATAAAATGGGAAATTTATGGATAACTCATGAATATTTACAATTTACCAACAAATTGCTTATCTTTTAATTGCCCGCTTTTTAATTAATTTCCTATCTAAAATACAAATCAGTATTTCCCATACTCCTCACACACACGCAAACACTAAATGTGTACACATTTTAGTAATCCTTTTACACACACACAGGCGACCTACGTATATATATAAATATGTGTTCACATGTGTATGTGTGTGTGTAATCTTTTGTTCAAAAGAACACCGCGTCTAATGCATTACGAGAAATCTGCGCAACAAACGTAAATATATACATACATACACCCATACATATATCCAAATAAAATCCTTTCGTTTGCCACAATCAAATGCTCAGGGTAACACACACAGTCACCCCTGTTTTGAACAACAGGCACACAGACACGCACACACACACACACACACACGCACGTACAAACCTAAATATGTAAATTTATTGTGGTAACAAATTACAGAAATACGCATGAATGTAAATTTGTATGAGTGTATGTATGTGTGTATCAGTTTTGTTACCATTATTTGTAATTGGTTATGGAACTGATTTGACACACATGCACGACATACAAATTTGTATATATGTGTGTGTGTGTGTATGGATGTGAGAGGTGCTGCTGCTGCTGCTCTACATATCTAAATACTTACATGTGTGTGTATGTGTATTTATGTTATACACTTGTATGTATATGTGTTTTAACTAACTGCACGACTTGTTTACGGTAAGAAGAAGAGATGCGTGCCTTTTCAAAACATGTATACACACACGTACACACACATGCACAAATCATCTACGAAAACCATTCTTAAGCTGTCTGCTGTAAGAGCGGTAAACATACATATACACACACATGTATATACACAACTCCTTACACACACACGGAATGTAAAATTTGTTTGTAAATATGTATATTTTGTTTATATGTATTTTATGTTGATATTTCACATATGTGTATGTGTGTCTTACATTTGTTTATGTTTAATTTTTTATTTGTATATATTTATTGCATTCGACACTGGCACAAATTCATCAATTAGTTACACACAAATACACACACACATATTACATGCATTTATTTCAAATCAAATTCATCGCGTTGAATGTGTGTGTGTGCGACCGTCTGTTTGTATATGTTAATCATAAAACGTACAGAAAACGCATCCAAACGAAATAAAGAAGCGCGCTGTGTTTGACGATGAACGGAAAATTGTAAATAACTGCAGAACTTGTTTGCCATTGAAGTCTTTCGTGGTGAGTTGTTAATAGCTGAACAACAACACGCATATCGATTCTTTCGATAGTTGTAAGCGATAACTTTGAAATATTTTTAACTTGGTGGCAACGACGATTGTTGCGACACCTTGCTCATGTTGATCAACATGTACATTTTTTCTCTCATATTGTTTTTTGTTGTAGCTTAGCATCATGTTGCAAACCCAAAAAGATTTTTAGATAATATATTATTTTCTTCTAACTACTTAAATGTAAATAATTAAAGCACAATATATGTAAAGACGAATCCTATTTCGGCTCCATTATTTCTAAACCTATATGGCGAAAACTTATCTTCATACTTTGATCAAACTTTTAATTACCCATTATTAACAACCGTTATCGGTTCATGTTAGTCAGATAAGTGAGTCATCGCTAACGATATTTTATTGAGAACCCCGAGCGATAACTGCTGCGATTGCAACTGTTTAACTACAACGATATTATTTTTCGATTTCTACGACTTTTTCATTTCCATATTCCCAGCAAACATTTGTCTATATTTTTATTATCATTCGTTTATAAGATACAAAAAATAAGGAAAGTTTTAATTTATATAAAAAATAATTAGAAACCAAAGTTAACCTTTACTTCTTTGTTAACGCAATCAAACATCGTCCTAATTTTTTTTTCTTAATATGTGCATTGTTAAATGTCGCATAATCCATCTGAAATCTAATAGGATAGATTGCACATGGCAAACACAAATAAACATTCCAAATTTCAGCTGACTAGTAATATCCCTAATATCCATAACAATTGAAGTATGTTTTAAAATAAACACAATACTTTCAGAGCGAATATAAAATTTACTTAAGTAATATGCGCACTCCTTATAGATAAGCTAAAAATGAGCCTGTCTTAGTATATTATGTCTCTTTACAATAATCTAAATTATTGCTTGTTATTGCTGATTATAAAATCAAATAATAAATAACTACTTTTCAGTTATTGTTCCATTTCACATTGGACCATGAAGAAGGTGCCTTCTCAGCTTAATACGTAATTTTGGTTTTGACAATTTTGTCGGCCTCAAATCGTGTTTACATTCATACAAACCTGTTGCTCACGCTCAACTCAAACCTGATCTTGTCAACAGGCATACACACACATACGCAAATATTTCCATTCACATGAACACACTTACTGTTATGTACAGTCAGTTATACATACAAAAATAGATGGGTGTGTGCGTGCGAGTGTGTATGTGTGTGTGTGAAGTTGAAGTTGGTCGTTCTTGGTATCAGTTCATTTTCAATTTTCGGTTCGAGACGTTGTGTGCGTGTGCGTACGGATTGTAATAACATACATACTTGTTTACATTAACACATACATCTGTACGTATCTATAATATACGCATACATTTGCAGAAATTGTGCACACACAAATACATTCACATGTGTATGCATTTAAATTGCCATTGTTTCAGTTTAACACACACATACATACATATAAAAAATACATTGTGTTTATTGATGCTAATTGCATAGAAATTTAATTGTGTTGTGTATTTTTAAGGGACGTAAAAAAAGGCTGAACTATAAATTAAAAAAAAAGTGCTGATTTCCCTTTTTTTTTGGATTGTTAAAGAAATATTTGTGCTTACCAATACTACTACGAATGTATGTGCGTATGTGTGTGTATTTGTCTGCTGCAGAATAAACATAAATGCGTTATAATCTTCGAATGTTAAAACATAGACATGCACATACGTACTTAAATATACATGCATACATTCATAGATGCATATGCTTTACTCTCTCTCCACTGCGTTGATATATATTTATTGTATGTGTATAAAGAAACCTATTTAACACACACACACATTTATTTGGTGCGTGCATGTGTGCTGTGCTGTGCATACATACATACATACATACATGCATACTTATGCAGATTACAACCTACTTATGTATACGGATTTGTATCCAAATTAATTAAAAGTGACTACGTATGACAAATATATACATACATTAGTATGTGTGATTATCGAAACATATACATATGTAAATATGTATATATTTTAACAGTGACAGTAAATAAGGAGTCATACACAAACACACTTACATTTTTTTCTTCATATGTACGATAAATTATTTGCTATCGACACACACACATTAATATGCATTTATAAGGACGGACCAGTATTTTAAATAATGTATGTTAGGAATTGTGTGTTTGCATGTATGTGTGCTAATAATGCAATTGCATTCAGTGCAAATGATCTGGATCCAAAATAACATTAAGTCCCTAGATCATTTAGCTTATATGAAAATCAGCTGTGCCATTTTTGTAAGGCCATTTTTCATCCCCACATTGATGGCTAAAAGTGAGAGTGCTTTTGTGAAGAGCATTGCCAGAAGTACCCCATACCCTGTAATTCGATTAAAACACAAGTCCTGTAATTCAAATAATAAAATACATCTATTTATATTTCAGCTGACAACATCTTTAATTAAAAGGAAGCTACTTCAAATGTATTCTTTCTTGTGAGGGGGAACTAAGCGGAGCTTTCGGTGCCTTGTGATCAAATAAAAAAGAATGCCATATTTCACGAAATACCAGAGACAGCTATAAATCTATATCAAAATGAGCAGCAGCGCTTCGATGGACAACACTTGCGATCAGGACTACACAGAGTTTCTCAACGAATACCTTTTGCAGACGAATCTGCCCGGCAATGAGCCGGAAACCCATTATGAAGGTGGGTCTTAAATATTTCATTATATTTCTATTCTACACCCATGCCAATAATTATTGTAAGTACAACTATGCCTGGCAATAAAGACAGACATATTTGTATTTAATACCACACCTAATGTGCTCAGTTGCCAAATATGGCTTGTTAAATGCGAATCAGGTTTTCTTTTTTTCTCAAAACAATAGTTATAGATGGCCTTATAATTATAGAAGCACTTACAAATACAATAACCGAAATGATAAACAAATAAAAAAACATAAGCAAATTTTATATATTAGTTGCCCAGATAATAAAATAAAAGACTTATTTCTTACCTAACTTCAATATGTTATAGATAGGCTTGTAATTGAATAATTAATTATTTTTAAAATAAAGAAAATTTCATAGATTTTATAGCTAAAGTATTATTCACAAAATACACGCTGAATGAAATACACAAAATAAGAAGGAATACTTTCTTAACTACCTTTAATATTTAAATGCTTATATTTTACAGATGGCGAAATGGAAGCCGAATGGTTAATTTCAGCTGGATATCCCGAATTGACAAAGCCCTTCGAGCGGGTAAGTGGCTGTTGTTAGCGTAAATGTCAATTGTATTATAATCGATGTAATTTTCTAGGGCATTGAGCTGCGTTCCACGATGCTGGAGCCCGTTCTGGCGACACTCTCGAGGCCCCATGCTGAGGCGATCAAGCAAAGGGTTCGAGCACTCAATCATACTGTGAGAGGACGCACCAAGAATCGCTCGAAACGTAAACCCGACATACGTGATGTATTTCGTGACTTTGACGTATGTAGCTCTGACTGTAATTGAGACCTGTTTTTGAATGTTTATTAATTAATATGCGTTTAATGTGCATATAGGAGTCAAGCACGGGAACTCGATCCCGCAGCGCAACGCCAGACTCGCTGGATTCCGTGCATGGTGACGATGTCTGGGGCAATCCCTCAATGTAAGTTTGTTTCGATTCAGTTTCGATTAGTTCTCCATGTTGGCTAATTTACTCTTAATTTTTGGCAGTCCGAGTTTCGTGAGCATATCGACGGATCACAGTACGGCCAACTATAACAATGCCGGCGGCTATCCAACGCTGAGCAAACATCTGAAGCAGAAGATACGGCGTACGCCGAGTGCTCCACTCAAATCGGCGACGTCCACAGATATATTTCGTGGGTCGCAGGTACGTTGCGATATACCCATGTACTCATCGGAGGGCATCGAGCTGCTTGGCTTCTCAAAGATTGGTACACTGCACATGCCGCCGCGCAGTCGTTCCGGCTCGGATCCGTCGTGTTCGATTGGCCGGGTCTGTGGACAAAATATGCAGGATTCGCAGAGTGAGAATAATACGTCATCGGGTGACTCCAGCGATGAGTATACGGCGCGCATCTCAACGACGCTCGCTTCGTCCCCTGAAAAGATATTACACAAAATGAACCTGGAGACGCCGCAGCAGCATCATCAGCAGAAGCAGCAGCAGAAAATGGGCAACTCCTCGCCTTCGTCGCGAGACGGCATCAGCTTTGAGAGCATGTGCCGAGAAAATTCTAGTCAGGATGATGTCGGCATTGACACCGTGGACAGCAACGTTCTAGGAATACAACAGGAATACAACAATAGCAACTCCGACATAAATACCATTAATGAGACCGACCTGAAGCGCTTGCAACCTATCTTCTGGCTCGAACTGGCCACCATATTTGATCGCAATCAGGTACTGTTGGACAAACGGAAACCGTTCAAGCGACGTCGCAAAGAGGAGGGCAGCCTCTTCGGGGTGTCCCTGAATGCGCTAATTCGCCGCGATCAGCAACTGTCCGGCATGGACTCGACGCTGGTGCCCCAATTTCTGGAGGGTTTGCTCGAGGAGCTCTCGAAGCGGGGCACACGAGAAGAGGGCATTCTGCGTGTAGCTGGACAAAAACACAAGGTTGAGCGAAATATCTCCTGTTTCAATTAGTATTTATTAACGTTTCTGTTTTCGCTTGCAGACTGAATTAATTTACAACGAATTAGAATCAAGTTTTTATCAAAAGCCCGAAAAATTCGCCCAATTGCTGAGCAGCGCCAGCGTTCACGAGCTGAGTGCACTGCTAAAGCGTTGGCTGCGCGAGCTGCCCCAGCCGCTGCTTACCAGCGAGCTCATCCAGCTGTTCTATCAGTGTCACACATTGCCACCAACGGATCAGATGCGTGCCTTATCCATACTGTGTCAGATGCTGCCGCACGAGAATCGCAACACGCTCCGCTCGATATTGCGCTTCCTTAACTCTATTATCGACCTGAAGGATATTAACAAAATGAATTTGCATAATGTGTCCACGATCATTGCACCGTCATTCTTTCCGCCACGCTATATCCATCCGATCGACAAGAATAGCATCGAGGAGCAGGTCAAAATGGCAGCATTATGTTGTCGCCTCACAAACGTGCTAATCACCAGAAGCGAAAGCCTCTTTCAGGTTTCCGATAATTTGATCAAAGAATCACGCAATCAAACAGCTCGACAGGTATTTATTTTCACAATTCTGTTTTTATTTGTATTTAATGTGTTCATGTTTATTTTTATATTTATATTCACATATTATATTTAAATTTACTTTTATATTTATATTTATTTTGATATTAATATCCTCTTCTCTCCCTCAGGGCAAACGCGGTCACCGGCGACCAAATAAGCCATCTATATTTCATGCGAGGGTCGTAGTGCCGGGAACTTCGGGTATTACGAATCCTAGAAGTAATGCAGAGAGCAATGAACACAGAAACGTCACAACTATTGCACGCAGTCCATCCTTCAATCCAAGTCATGTGCACCGCTTCGTAGTCTAAGGTCAATGCGTGCTATTTATTTTCTTGATTTTTCTACAATTTCACTAATGTGTATCATATCTCTTTATGCTTGCATTAGTAATTAAACAAAAATTTGATGAAAATGTTTCAGTAAATAATGCGACTAAAAACACACAATTTAAATGCAATTTTGGCCCAGACATCGTTTACTTTCTATTGTTAATTCTAATTGTCACGAAAATTATTCACTTTTGTATGTACAAAATAATTATGGATACTATGTTGTTATGCGAATTGTATTATTTTTTCTAAAACTGTTAAAAGGGTGGGGAAGCAATAAAAAACACAAACCATTTGACTTGATTGCATTTTACAAATCAATAAAAAAAATAGGTATATCTAAATTTGATAAAGATAACTGGTTCTTCTCTTTAAAGTATTAAAGAAATACTTCCATTAACATGAGGCTGGTGTTAAAACTTGTCAGAGATTGATTTACTTCTCAGACGTGAAATCTTACGCCGTAGTCGATCTTTTTGAGCAGCATCCGATGGCTTTTAATTCTCAGGGATATCCGGGATAAAACATATTAGTAGGAAAAACCATTCAGAAGTAATAACAAATAATTGGATTACAATTGGAAAGTGACTTAAACTATATATATATATATTTGTATACCATAATTACTTAAGCGAAAACATTTACAATTAGTCCCCAGACTAAAATAACAGTGGTTAATAATCTTGTACATAAACGAATACACGAAAACTTTTTAAATGTTGTGGAATTAAGCTAGGGTATATAGATATCATATCATATCATATATAGAATAGATATAAGTATGTGCATTAGCCATGCAAACGAGAATCGTAATCTGTGGTATCTGTGGCATGTGGCTTGCTGTTGTTAACCATGCTCTTGTTGAACTCGACCAGGCGTGGCTTCTCCTGCGACACGGCTGCTGCTGCCTGATTTTTGGGACCAACCATAAAATAGGTGCGTACTCTAGGCTTCTCCGGCTTCATAGTTCTATCCTGCAATTTTATATTTCCCAGCGTTTTGTTGCTGTTGTTGTTGTTCAGAATGGAGTGTTTTGGATTCATTTGCCACTTGGTCACATTCGGGCGAAGCCTAGCCGGTATCATGTGAGACTTGAGCTCCAGCTCCTTGGTATTGAAGACCTCACAGTCCACCTGCATCATCATGATATCGCCATTATTTGATGGATCAGCTGTCGGCAGCAGCAGCGACATTTTCGGACGTACATTTTTATCATGCGCCGCAGGCGATAGCAGAATGTGATCCGTATTGAAAGAAAGCACATAGAATGTGTCATCCTGTCGCTTAATGCCCTTGAAGAGATCCGGTTCGCCGTTGCCAAAAATGTTCTTGTCACTGTTCAGTTTCTGTTGCTTGTGTCCAATGTGTGATAAGCCACCCAAAAATTTCTTCCGTTTGCCCAGGCCTGCAGCTTGTCCCTCAACCATATCGGGTAATTCCAAATAGTCCGTTGAAAACTTAAAGCGATGTCCTTTGTCCGATGATTCCATATTATATTTCGTGCTCATGCTCAAATCGTGGTAGCCACTCACATTGATAAGTTTCTCCAGATGAAGCATTAGCCGCGAGTATTCAGTTTGGTTGCCATTCGAATCATTGCATTTGCCTGTTGTTGTTGTCGCTGGAAATGTCAAAGGTGGCGGATCTGCGCCGCCTCCCTGTGTGGCATTGTTGCTGCTGCGACTGTTTGGTCTTAGGAAATGCAATGGTGGCATCACCAGCTCCTCCGCCGCCTGACGGCTGCTGCTTCGGTTCAGCTTCTCGTTGTACTCCTCTTCCGACTCGACCCAAAGCAGACGACGACTAATCGGCATCGGCATCGGCATCGCTTCCTTTACATTCGAGTCGGAAACGGTGGCGGCAGCTGTGTTGCTTTCGGCTTCGAGACTGTGATTGCCTAGATACGAATGGAAATTGCTGACATTGAGTGTGACCATGAATGCCATGGCAAAGAGAACGGCCACGTTCTTCTTAACTGTCGCCGCATTCATGTGCTGCCTAAAACTCTTCGAGCTTGGCTTCGGGGCAATCTTAATATTCTGCTCTGCGGGCTTTGAGTTCAGCGAGTGCAGCACAAAATCGCAGACGCTGCCCTTCCGACACTTGCACGTCTTGGCCAGAGCAACCAGCTGGTTGCGCAACGTCACATTTTCCTGGAATTAGTCAGTGCAAAATATAGGTTAACAGTGTCAACATTATTTTTCTATATATAGGTTTGTGCGAGTGTTTGTTTATTGTAAAACAAGATAAACAGATAAAGGCAAGGTAGCAGAAGAACAATAAATAAATATCTAGAATACCGAGTCGACTTCTTTTACAGTTATATAATAAAAATTTAAAGCATTTAAATATATTTTTGAGCATTTTATTGCGCAGTTTCACAACGTGCTCAAGTCTTGCAGATAACACATTCAGGTGTCAAGATTTTGATTTGTCTTTCTAATCTGGACATTTGCATGTGAACAAAATCAGATCACTTGATTTGCATACGCAGACTTATTTGTTGGATTCGGGCGTAACCGACTGCGAAATACTCTGTTATTAATATATTACAATCTGATAAAAGTTGGCAAAGAACACACATTTGTGATACGATTATTCGCAGAACGTTCCTATTAATATATTTTAATTTTAAATTATCGATTTTTATCGATTTCCTACCGTATGCAAAACGGTTTATCTTTGTTTATCATTTTAAGATTTTAAGAATTTAAGAATTTTAAGCAAAATATAGTTATTTTTCATCTCGCACTTACCCCCTTTAGCGAATAGTTCTCCTTCTGCAAATTATTTAGACGCGTCTCCAAGGAGACGACGTATTCTTTCTTCTTTTTGCGCGACAACGAAGCCGACTGTCGATTTTTAATCATACGCTGCTGCTTTTTATACATCTTCTCATCGATCGTGCTCTTGCGGATGTAGTGCGTGCTCTGCTCAGGTTCCAAGGAGCTCTCACGATTGATAGTCGACTGTGGAATTGGATGATGCTGAGCATGATTTCTGAGCAAATTGGACTGATTTTGTGTTTTGGCTTGGACCACGTTTTGTTGGTAGCTCTGGTGTTGGGCCTGTGACTTACAATTCGCCTGCTTCATAACGATTTTGGGCATTTGTGTCTTAACACTGCCATTGATCTTGGCGCCCCCCTTTGCACCATTCAAATTCATTTTCTGCATTAGAGCCTTGTAGTCATTCGATGATAAGAAAATGGTTTTGGTTTTGCCAGCACTTTCCGCTGGCGCAACAACGGACAGTTTTTCTCGAGCGGTCTTTTGCGCTTTTGGTGCAAACTTTGCATCCACATTGACGGGCATGTAAACGGTTCCAGATGCAGATGGAGTTGTGGTTCCAGTTGTAGTTATTGTTGCTGCTGTTGGTGATGTAATCGGCACCTTTTTTAACTGAGGCACTATTTCCAGATTCCAGTTTATCAATGGTTTCTCTTTCAGCTGCTGTTCGTTGATAGTTGAAGTTGGAGGTGAAAGTTCGGGCATTTGAAATACATTTTTATTTTGAATACTGTTGTTGTCTTCATTTTTAATCATAAAGCTTTGCACAAGTGGGGGCGGCGGGGGCAACTTTTGATCACTAATCATCGTCATTATATCAGATGATGCTGTGTCATTTTGCTGTTCTCGTTGTCGATTTTGCCAGGCGTCCGAGGTGTCGCTGTGAACACCGCTCGTCGAGCTGCCACTGAAACTGCCACAACTCTCCGTTGGCGAGGGCGTGTCTCGATCGTGCATATGCTGCTCAAACAGATTGCCGCGTGTCAGTTTCTCAATTTCTGTATTAACGCTGCAAACGTTCATCGAGTCGTCCATCGATGCCATCGACGAGGTGAAGAAAGTGTCATCTGTGTTCCAGCTTTGTGTGGAACCCGCCTCCAAATTGTTAAAGTTAAGTTCCAAGTCATTATGCTGATTATCGGGCGTCGTTTGAAACAATTCTGAGAATAAATTGTCACTTTGCAGTAAAGTTTCACGACCCTGGGGTAAGAATGAATTGAGGTCCAACGATGAATCAAGCTGCGACACCGTCGAGCTTATTATCTCGTCGAAATCATTGTGGTTTATGCCATAGTCACTGGGCGATGACATAAATGACGACAATTCGTCTATAAGAAAATTAAATAGGTTTCGTTTTGACTGATTAAAATCGGGAAATATAATTTATCAATGTGAAATGTTTGATAAGCAAATTGATTTTTAATAATGTTTATATGCTCAATAATTATTAAATATTGGGACATTTATGTTGCCAGCACTATTTATAAAAACGAACAAATTGCAATTGTTATACTTTAAGGAATTTTATACGAATGATCATTATTGAATATTTGCATGTTTAGGATGCAATCATAATTTTTTAACCCATTTTTTTTAATTGCGAAAAATAAGTCATTATTACACATGGCTTTTAACACTAAGCTTGTGGGCTTAGTGGTATTAGCTAAAATTACTTAAGACTCACGTTCAGCTGAGTAAATAGTAAACACGAGTTTTTAAAATTTCATCACGGCAAGCAAGTTTTGCTCAATTTTTACTTTTACTTTTCAATTTTACTCAATTTCTGTTAGGAAAAACTCCCCATCGCGCTTAGGAGCATTGCGCCCGGGCAAAGCCGGAACACAGCTTACACCCCATAACGTAAATAAAAATATGAATCTGCATACAAACAGAAACTACCGGTTAATGTTTTAAGCACACAGTCTGTGTGGAAATTAAGGCCGTGTTTTCAATATTCATACTTGAAAAATTAATTATTATTCTTCATTTAAATGCTGACCATCAACATTCACCAAAACAGAAAACAAACACAAAATAAATAAGAAGTGAATGCACACACACATATAAATAAGTATTGTATATGTATGCATTGAACATGATGGCAAAAAACGCAATTCTTTCACTTTTAACTGGGTTATACACACACACATTTACACGAAAATTTACCACCATGAATAACTAATGCGTAGGGTTTATTTGTGAATGCAGAAGTGCATACACATACACATGCATAAACACATGTACAAACACACGCACATTGTAACTTACCGTAAAAACAGTCATCAACATCCATTTCACTGTGTGATTTTTAGGTATCCTTGGCGATGAAGCCGATTATATTACCCATAACAAATGATTAATTGTAGCTTGAAATGAAATATGCAGATCAATATGTTTTATTTGTTTCACTCGAGCAATATTTAACCCAATTGTCGACGAAGGCAAAAAATGACTGTGGATGGTATTTTTGGTGTTGAACTATCGTCAAATATCGATAACAACAATAAAAACTACTTTCGATGTCGATACAAAAACGTTAACTGTAGTGCAGTCAGTTCACTTATCGTTTTGTCCTTCCATCAGACATTTGTTCCGTTCTTAAGTTAAAAGAAAGAATTAGCAAAATAGCCACTGCCCGGAATTCTATCCTCTTTTCAACTAAATAAGCGATCCGAATACTGTTTACTAGTAATATTGGAAAGCAGTTATAGATTTGAAAATATACTTCATAGTCTCAAGAATATTATTTGACAAAGAGGATGAGAAACTGTATATTATTTATAGTTATACTATTCATTACGAATTTATTGAGATTCCAGACAGAATTTATATTAAAATACTCTTTTCTATTCATTTAATAATGTATTGTAAGTTTTTATTATTTATTTAATTTTAAAAAATTAATTCAAAACTATATGTAATATTAATTTTAGTTAAGTTTTCTTACTATAACTTTATTTAAATACTATTTATTACAAAAAATTTGTATCGTAAGCAAGTCTTTGGATAAAAAACTAAAATTAATGTGTGCTCATTCGGAATTTACTTGTTTTCACAATGACTCTGAGTACATCAACCAAGAACCCCGATTTTTTTTTATGAAATTTGGTAGTGTTTCTTAAGACAAATGCCAACGAGGAGCAAACTTAATGACAAATGAGCCACGATTCTTGAAGCGTTTGAGGTTAATTGAATGCTATCAATAAATAAATTATATGTGCAACTGCTGGGTGGCTTCACAAATGTCGTAAAATTGGGATAACGAATAATCTCTGAGGGCTATAAATAAAGCAGAAAATAAATTTTACAATTTACAAATATTTTGGTATTAGATCTAAGACTCACAATCGAAATGGATTCGTTGGCAACACGACAAAAAGTCATATGCTTGCCAGTTATCATCGCATGCTCCACGCGTTTGGTGAATAGAGGCTCTGACCAAGGGAGCTGATTTATGTGCGAGAGGAATGTGCGATCATGGAACTCCACGGGATCCGAAATAAGAAGTTTGTCTGTAAGAAATTAGTTGAATAATTCAAATGAAATGAACGTGAAGCTTATATGCAATTATTGACATACTTAATAAAGATTCTTCGACGACTAAATCTTCATCAGTCAAATTGTTTCTTTTCGGTTTTGTTTTTCCATAAATAGTGTTGGGCATATAATCTAACAGATTGCCATTATATAGAAATAGGTTTTCCACGTCTGTCATATTCAGTGAGTAGAACTCATTGATGCCAAACATTTCAAAGAATTCACGCACTGGCGTCATGCTATAACAGCCGGCAAGCTCGATTTTCGGGTAGTATGTGATGAAAGACAAGCACATCTCCTGTTTCGTTGAGTAGCCACCAAATGTGGCCCTTTTACGATGCTGTGTATCGTAGGCGCAGTCTGTGATAATGTAGTCTCCTGGTAGAACGATCGTTTCGTTGGCCAGCTGATGAAACTGCTGATATTTATAATCATAGTTATCATCTTCGATGATGCGTTGCAGCTCTTTGCCACCTCGAACATGGCGCAGGCTCATTTTGCGACCAGCGCGATGCGTATGAAGCGTACCCGATATGATCTTAATTCCATTGTCAGGAAACATCTAAAAAGACACTCATTGATTGTTAATTAACATATAAGTATGTCCTAGTCGAGGCAGTTCAACTAGTTGATACACTGAAACTTTAAATTTCATACCACGTTTGAACAAGATGGTCCACAAATTCCAACATTTCGATACAACTTTTGACCAGGCGGAATAATTTGAGTATCGGAAATGGAAACGCCACTTATTATGATGCCGCCGTCGTTAGCCCGCAATTGAGGCGTGTAGTGAATACGGAATCCAGAATGATCAACGGCTGTAATTTAATAAATATATTAAATATTCAATGAGGAATGATTTGCTTCCTTACCCTTTAAGGCATTTGGATTATCATAGTGTATTTCGAGCATATAATATTTGGCTCCGGATGAGCCACCCATCGGTATTCCGACGTGTGCAGGTAGAAACTGTCCGCTGGCACCCACAGACCAAACAGCAACGGGGTTCGAACACGAATCCCAATCCCTTGGAGTTAACGAGTTGCTATTGCACACAGTCCCTGTGCTGCGGACCCAAACATCCCACGAGGCTGAATCGGCACCCGGATATGATTTCGTGGAGCATTCAAATAGTGTCATGTGATGCACAACAGTTTCGTCAGATTTACTAAAAAGCAATATGTCTTATTTACTGTTAATTAAACTATATTCTTTACTTACGCAACATGAGTTAATAGTGGCTCATAGCCAATAATATGGTGCTTGTGATTTAGTCTCGGGGAGCTTAAGATTTTACACCAATAAAGCGTATCCATCGAGGGCTCAATTGTCACATTATTGACCGTAATGTCCCATTGATGAGTTTCCTGCTTGTTGCGCATGCTTTCTTTGCGAAACACGGGATTAAGTAAATGCAATGGCTTGGCACCGCGATTCCGACCATGTCCCTCTAAATTACCATGTATCGGATCTGTTTTACCAAAGGACCACAACACTTTAACAGTGTCATCCTGAAATATCATCAAAATTCAGTTATTTCCATAGCAAGTCCGATATTATTTATTGTACATACGCTTAAGGGCATATCGTAGGGATCGCATGTTTCAATTAGTCGCTTGAATTCGACAAATGTGTGGGTTCCATTTTGATAGCCATCGATCACGTGGTAGTTTTGCGTATCATCTTGGATTGGTGCTTCATGGGGGTGAAGCACCGAACCATGACAGTCCTAAAAACAAAAAAAATGATTTTGTAATTTAAGATCAAATTTTGTAATATAAAAATCAAAATACAAAATAAGAAACGGCGTCTTATATTTAAATAATTAATATTGCACTTAACAACAGTGATATCTATGTTTTGTGTTTCTAGTTAGATATTATCGATTTTTTATATTATTACTTTTGTAGTTTATATTTATTGTTAATTCTATATTTTAATGTGTTATGTACACATAAGTTTTTAATATTTTACTTTTGTACATTCCAGCAGAACACACTGAAAGAAATACTTTTCACTCACCAGCGCGTTGGGTTTGCCAGTGTGATCGTCGACCCATAACAGAACCATATCCGCACTGGACATGCGACCGTCTTTGCGCGAAAATCCAAGGCCGATAAAGCCACGCGTGTTCACCGTGACCTTAAAGTGAATATCCTTGCCCTGGATGCCCCACTGCAGCCAGTACAGGCCATTGGCGTCCATCATTTCCAGTCGCTGCCAGTTTTGGTGCCGCACCGAACCCTTGTGATCCTCATGGCTATGATGCGCACCGTTCGCATTTTGATGTAGATCAGCGATAATAATAATAAATAGCTTTGCGAATATTTGCAGCAACATTTAAATGACTTAATTGTGTATTTATGCACCGATATTTGTTGTTAAATTAAAATTCGAGTATTTATTTCATTTATTTCGCAATTTTTCGACACTGAGAACGTTGCGCCTTTTGTGTGGTTGAACTCCTTTTCCGCTTTAATTTGGCTTCAATACATCGCTTACGCACATACTTCCAGGGGAAGGTCATTTTACAAGCCGGCGGCAGATGTTCGCTCAGAAGGAACTAACACACACCACCTTTTCCATACAGGTATACACAATCGTTCAAATATACATATATACACATGCATACATACATTCGAACGATCAACTGGATGCTATTAATATATCGATAGCACGTTTACGAACTCATTCAAGGATCGATATACATGGAACTCGATTATTAATCAGTATATTCGATAATTCGTGGTACACAATATCAAGTAGATCGATATTCAAAGTTGAAGACGATTTTCTATATAAATACTTACGATTCATTTTTGATTTTTATTAAAACGATCCGAAATGAAGGAAATACAACGATGTTATAACAGTGAATCTATTTACAATTTATATTGGATGATTGCAGCGCAGCGTTTTATGAATAATACTTATACGTTATTGAACAATTTTAAAAGAATTAACTAGTTTTTATGTCGCTACAATAAAAAATTAGAGAAATAAGTTATTATTTGTAAAGGATAACAAAATTAAAATTACAGAAGGCATTGCATATATAAAATTGGCTATAATGCATGGATTTTGCTATTATAATGGACGGATATTCTCATCATCTACTAGAAATTCGTCTCTCTCTCTCTCTTTTTCTCTCTTCGTTTCAGTAATCCAACTTTGTATATTACATTAATATAGTTAAAGAAATTTTTTTAAGTTGCAGTCACTGGGCTCAGGGGCATACTACTACTCTGTGGCTGGGGCATTCGAGGACGTATCATCATGGTGGCCTTTTTCAGTGTGTAATCCCAACCCCGCCAGCGAAACCAGACGATTCCCTGACGAGCCGTCAAATCTTGTGGATCATGCAGATAGAGTCCATTAAGGCCACGACCACAGGACTTCCACCACCAGCCGCCCTGCAAAGTATTGAAATTCATTTAGGATTTATTTGTGTTCAAGTTTTTGTATTTTTAATTTAAATTTACCTTTAGCATGCTTGCACAATTGAGGGAGCTTCGATCATTATCCTTGTTGTATGTGGAAAATGGACTGTTATTGGATCCATACCATGGATCATTTAATGAATCACCCGCATTCCCTTCGTAACCATCGATTTCCAATTTATAGTAGTCTGCCTCAGAATGTATTTTGAAATGCGAATACTGAGCATATCTGAACAAAAAAGGAAGGTATAATTTATAAAGTATAGTTAAAAATCATACTTATATAATAAAAGACGTTTTTATTCAGTACTCACCTCTTGTTGCCTTCGAAATCTTCCAATTCCACCCGCAAGGCATATTCTTCATTATTTGTCAGCATATAAATGTTTTCGTTGCCCAACCAAAATTCTTTTGCCGGCTCGCCAAAACCATTTTTATAATCCGCCCAATCGCGATTGAAATTTTCCCGTGGTTCTCCAAAATCATCGCGCCGTTGAATGACCTACAATTAATATAGAATTCAGAATTGGTTTTTGATTGAAACAGTATTAATAGTTTACCGTCCAGCCACCATCTGAGATGGCCTGTTCGCAATACACTTTCAGGAACCAATATGTTGTTCCACGTATTTGAAGATAAAAAACTCCAGATTGTTTCATGCCAGCATTTAAAATATCCACACATGAAAATCCCTAAGAGAGAATATAATAATTTAATTAATTAAGTTCAATAAATTGTGGAAGCATAATATTAAATATATAACATTATATTTGAAATTCATTTGCTGTTGAGATTGTATTTTGTAAGGTATTTTTATAGTATTTTTTAAATGCCAGACATTTTTGCATTTCGAAAGTTGGTCACATTGAGAATTTTTCTAGCGTTTATTATCAATCTCAATGTTTACCTCAACAAAATGTATTATACTCGTATTTATTTTGCAATTTTCAATTACGGCTTGCGAAGAACAAATTTTGGATGTTAAGAAAACGCTCGTTTGGGGGCCAGGTCTAAAGCCGGATGATATTGTCCTGCCAGCCAGATACTTTTTTATCCATGCTGTCGACAGGAGTGGGAACAAGTAAACATCAAATGAATAATTAATGAGAGGGATATTCATTTGAATTCCTTTTTAATTTGCGTTTTTTTTTTTAAATTTTTTTCAGATTTGTGTCGCGTACACATCTTCAATTTAAAGTTGAGATTAATGGAAATTCGCCACATGGCAAATGCCGATCGAACATAAATCACATCGATCGCGGAGATGGATCGACAATTGTTCGTTATACGATCGCCGATTGGTGTGAGAATGTGGAGATTATTGTTCAGTATAACAACTCCCATGTGGCACAATCACCGTATTTAATTCGTAACAAGGTGTACTCGGAGAAATGCTACTGTCCGCAGGAGTTAAATCTATGGCTACTGAACAATGATTGTTCGCCTTTTGCGTCGGATAAACAGATATCCTGGGATCTGCACTCATTTAAACGGGTGAATTTCAGCGCCATACGGGATAATCTCTTGAAACGCTATAATGCACCGGAGAGTATTTCGTTGTGTCATTATGTGGTGAAGAACCAGCAGATTTGGAGAACTTGCTATGGAAAGTATACCGGATTTAAGATGTTTATGGATGCAACGCTGTCGGCGCTATCTCGAGTTGTTCTCCTGCCCGATATGGAATTCTATTTAAATCTTGGAGACTGGCCGCTCTCGAAGAAGGGAGGACAACAAAGGACATCCGGACCGTATCCGATATTTTCGTGGTGTGGAAGTGACGATACTTATGATATAACACTGCCCACATATGATATAACCGAGTCTACAGTTGAGAATATGGGTCGGGTTATGCTGGATATGTTATCGGTTCAAAAGGATAATTATCCATGGCCAGAGAAGGACGAGAAGGCGTTCTTTCGTGGCCGAGATTCGCGAAGAGAACGTTTACAACTCATCGATTTGGCTAGAAAATATCCCGATGCCATAAATGCGTCTATTACGAATTTCTTTTTCTTTCGCAATGAAGAGTCTAAATACGGTCCCAAGGTGCCGCACATATCATTCATGGACTTCTTTAAGGTAAATTAATTGCACAAAAGCTAATTGCCATAATGTATCCATACAATAATAATAATAATTTTCTCTTTTTCTTTGTAGTACAAATATCAATTGAATATTGATGGGGCTGTTGCGGCATATCGGTTTCCCTATTTACTGGCTGGTGGATCGCTGGTCTTCAAGCAAGACTCACATTATTACGAGCATTTTTATAGCAAGCTAACGCCATACAAGCATTATGTGCCCATAAAGCGTGATCTCAGTGACGTAATCGAAAAAATTGCCTGGGCCAAAGAAAATGATTTACGTGTTAAGGAAATTATTGCAACTGCACGCGCATTTGTCGATGAACACCTTTTGCCACAACATATCTATTGTTATCACGCAGTATTATTTAAGGAATGGAGCACTCGACTTGTGGCACCTGTCGAGATACTCCCAGGCATGGAGAAACTTAATTCTAGTTACACCTGCACGTGCAAAGAAAAATTGCCCAGAGATGAGCTTTAGACATTACGATTTGTATTCTCATTATGATCCTACTTTTGTATCACATCACATTTATCATGTTTAGGACAATTTCTCTATTTTGTACCACACCGATTGTTTATAAAAAGAGAACACGATATTTATAATACAAACACTAGTAAATCTCAAAATATGTTTCAATCACAACACAGTGGGTGAGTAGTTAAAAATCTCTCAAATATATGTGATAGCTATTTCTGTGGATTATCAAGAGAAATATGATATTTACCTTGACATCCTTAAGCGAGAATATGTCGGTGGTAAAGGTGTTGTTCACCACAGCTGGCTTGTTCTTGACACTAGGAAAGATAATGCCACCCTTACGGAAGGATGATTTTGTTGGCGTTGCACTCCAAGACGTAGCCGTTGCAGATGTTGTCAGAGTTGCATTCAGCACGATCCCCAATATACTATTTAGGTTGCTGCTCGATGTAGGCGAATGACTACTGCTTGTTGACGCAGCAGCGGTAGGGGTACTCAGTGTCGGATAGGGTGTCGTTGACGCATTCAATGTCGATGTTCGTGCTGATGGCGCTGGCGTTGTTGATGGCTCATTTAAATCCGTTAAGCTCTCCTCAATCACAGAGTACCTGCTCAAAATTATGGATTGTGTTAAATAAATAAAAAATAACATTTTAAACCAGAAAAGTACTCAAAAATTTCCATGTTTTTAGAATAAAAACTAAAAGAACTCTAGGGACCAAAAATGAGTTTTTCTAGTTTCGCAACGATTTTAAGAATTATATTTTTATACCTGCTTGGATCGTACTCCACCAAGCGATCAATAGTTGGGTCCACTAAAAGATCCGAAGGTCTTTGGGCCAAGATTTGGACATCGTCCTCTTGTTTCTTTAAGCGTTTCTCAACCATATCCAAATTGTTGATGATCAAGTTCGTTTTCGTTTTGAGATCCTGATGGATTTCACCAATTGCTCGCTCCTGTCGCTGCGTTTGTGTGAGGAGTGCATCGGATTTGGGTAACAGATGATCAACCGAAGACTTGGTGCCCACCACCACATCCCATACTTCATCCATTTTCTCCGAGACGGACACCATGGGCCGCATCTGTTTAACCAGAGCATCGATCTTGCTCGACTTAATCGCTGGGAAGGCGGTCGTTGTAACATTGAAACCGTTTAATTGTTCATGGTGATCGACAACAGCATCGTGAATATCGTGCATCATTCGCAGCATTCGACCGATATTCTCCGATTCGATATTAATGTGAAACTGCAGCTTTTTGTCAATGTTGTCGGTGGAATCGCGCAGTTGATTGACTTCTGATGATACGTGGGTCATTACTTCGGCAGTCATTGCTTTTGTAATCTCGACGACATTCATTGTGATCGGTTTCTTCTCACTCGCCTCGGCATTGAATTCGTCGACTTGCAAAAAATTACTATCGATTTGCGTTTTAAGTACTTCCAGTTTCGTATCAATATCACTGACTTTCTGGTCCAATCGAATCAGTCGGCTATCGAGCTGGATATTCGGTGATATCGTCGCACTCTTCGATCCGTGTCTTCCATTGTCGGAAGAGGTAGTCATTTCCGGTAGCACATAAACCACATTAGATAATTTTGAATCAAGACTATTAAGCTTTAAGAGTGCCTCTTCGGTTTTCTCAACATTATTTGTTACACGATTTTCCAACATTTCTATATGTCCCATCAGATCCTCAACGGATCTACCCAGATTATCGATTCGTTTCAATTTCCCTTCGAGTGTTGTTATAATTATCTCGAATATACTCAGCAATTGTTGTTCTCTACAAAGAATAAATAGAATAAGTTGAAAGTAAAAATCTCAAAACGCTAGAGATTTAGAGTTGGTAATAGTCGAGAGTGTTCGACTTCAAGCTTTAATTGGATTTTAGTTATAAAGATTAAGTTATTTTATATGGATTTTATGCTAATTTCTTAATACATCTCAATTTTTTCAAAGCTGTTCAAGCTGGCAGGTTGGATTTATTGACCATGCTTATCATATTGAAATAGATATACGGACATGCATATGCCGTGTTCATTTTTCTTAAATAAGCAACCAACATTGACCCAGAGTCGACGTGAGTTAAGACTTTGCCAAAAGACGAAAACCAATTTTTAAAGCAATCGTTAACATTTGTTTAAAACGAAAGTGATAAAAAAACTTGTTGTTACTAGCTAATGGCAAATATTTCTGAGTTTTCTCAATCCAAACTCTCTTTGATCATATCTCAACCATTTGAATGGGAACTTTTATTACCTCTCCAACGCTTTCTTACCTTAGGCTGATGAATTGTATTTGACTGTTTCTCCATTAATTAACTAAAAAAAAAACTTACGAAAAAAACCAGAAATGCCCTCTCCCACTCCCAAAAATATATTAAATAAGACTGACAGCTCTCTTCAAAGCTCGAATCACGTAATTTGTTATGTTAGACTGAATATCTCCTTAAAAGGGTGTCACAATTGCCACTCCCAATTCAGAGTATATTGCGAAAATTTCCCAAATATTTCAAACTGGCAACGGAATATCTCACAGTGCATTTTCTTCTATTTGTATACCTTAATCGTATTTGGTCTGTGGTATATGGTCAAATCAATGCAAGGCTATCGCTTGAAAGATATTGATATACATTTACATGTGTGTCTTTCAATAGCCATAGCAACTCCGACTATTGTTGTCCACTGCGTTGTGGTATAATTAAATAAATTTAATAATTTGCATCACATTCACTTTGGTCCAGCACCACCACCAAATAGCCGTCATAAACGCGCAGTTTGGTTTCATTTGCCCATTTCCCACACTCGCAGGCAACAGCAGACCGGTTTTTCACCAGTTGCCACTGGCTGGCTAGCCAATCAACGAGCCAACAACAAGCCCAACAATCCAACCAGCCAACGAGCCAAACCAACGAACAACACAACACAACACAACACAAAACACCACTACACTCATAGAGCATGCACCGAATATATATAGATATATATATTGTATATATGTTGTATACATTTGTATACATGTATACGCATATACCCCGTACCCAAAATAAGGGATCAGAAGGTATTATAATGCTGATCAGATCATATATATTGCTATATGCACATCTTACTGCTGACTATCTTACAAATATTTCATTTTAAATTTAAATATTAAATTAATTATTAATTTGATTTATTTATTACATTTTATTGTTTTCTGTGTCGACTGATATTAGTTGACAGTAAACAAACAAACAACCTATATCCCAAAATTTGATCGAAATGTGTTACTAGATACAATAATAAATCAACAGGCAGATTGCTGATTCTAAATGATTTTTGAATTGAAAAATTAAAAATTGTCTAAGACGTTGGTTAAAGAATTGATATTTATAAAGAATGATATTTATAAAATTGGGATGTTAGTATTTTATTTGTAGGCAATTATTACTATTACTATGATCTTCATTATCATTATTTCAAATTTAATTTTTAGTTCAGATTTATTTCATCAATCTAATCTAATAAATAAATTAAATACTGCTCAAATTTAATTTTTACACAAAGTTTTTAGATTTGTATTATGTAATTAAGTTTAATTTTAATTAAATAGACTTTATAAAATGATTTCCTTTATATTGTGAGATAATCAACAACACAAAATAAGTCTTACAATTATGTAAGGAGATTTCATCGCCGGCCTTATAAGGAGGTAAAAAGATTGTACCAATTTCAAATCAATTCGAAAAACTAAAAAAAAAAGAGTTTGTATAATAACTTCAGCTTTAAAATGGTTCAACATTTTTTTGCAATTTGAAAAATGTTAAATGTTGGCAAATAACAGAAACTAAAGCAGAAACGAAAAAGAGGCAGACCAAAACAGCTTTTTTTTTGTGTGAAATTATTATTATTATTACTGACTCAACTTTAGGTTGGCTCTGTAACAATCTAGAGTCTAGACTTATTAGTTTTGAATAGAAAATACGCTTCGCTGGAGTTCAGCTGATTTTCTTTGTATAGAAGACGGTCGCACAATTAATTCTGCAGCCGTAATTCATTTGTGGAGGTCAACCTAATTTATGTATTATATATACAAATATATATATTTGTATACATTAATGTATAAGCCAGCGTTCTGTTTTCTCAACTAGTGCGAGAGGTTGTAAACATTATTTATCTACATTTTTCAATGACCCACTATTTTGTTACTTATAATTTGGCAGGCATGATACACACTTATTTAACATAAATAAAAACAACAACAAGAAAGCTCAAGTCGAGAGACTTGCTCGACTAGCAGATACCCTAAAAGTGATATCTTATCAGATGCTAATTTTGGCACACTCAAAATCTAAAAAGGTAAATATACAGGTGCAAGTGTTCTCAATTTTAATAGCTCGATCAGGTTTTTTTTGTGCCCGAAACAGAAATAGCCGGCTTTTGCATACATACTTAAATACATACAGATCTGGAGATGCTATATATATATCTGCACATGTACATATGACAAGTCATATTTGTGCTGATAATTCGCTCTCATCTCACGCATGCCAGCAAAAACATTTGCTTTTGTTTGTGTATATAAGGAAATGCTGATAGCAGTTTTATTTAAAAACAAAATACGTCTTAGTTAATAACTTGGTTTTGTTTATTCAATATTGACAATGTATTGAATTAAAAGACTATATTTTATATGTGTTTATTTTTTAATGCCATCGTAAAACGATATTCGTTAACTGATATTCGATTTAATTGTTGCAAAGAATTTATGTTCCAAATTTGAAGTCACTGAATATACGTATACTCTTCTTTAAGGTCAGCTACCTTTCAACTCGTTGCAAACTTTTACGACTTATCATTATACCCTTTTGAATGCGTTCAGGGTATGCATAAAAACAATCAACTAAATTGATTTATGTATTATTTAAATATTGTATAGAATACAGACAGACACTTAAATTTTTGGCTGGCAATTAACAAATGATCGAGTGTATTTGTGCATTTGTGTTGCGCGCATGTGTCTGTCTGTCTGTCCGGGCGTCTGCCTGTATACATACATATATCTGCACATGTAATGAATTGTTCGATTTTGTTTTCTTTTTCATTCATTCAATTGATAGTAGTCAGTGTGTTTGTGTGTGTGTGTGTTTATGAAGACTTTACAGTTAACCAGTATGCAAAAACCAGTTTGTTGCCGCAATCTTTTGTTTTGACCATTTGAATTCACACAAAAGCGCACACAAAAATAAAGGTATACGTATGTATATATTATATAGAGGCTAATGCAGTCACACTCACGTTCACACTCACATCAAAAATGCTACAAAGTTATGAAAAAAATACATATAAATATGTATGTATGTATGTATGTACTTACACATCTATGCAGTATGTAATATTATTAAAAGAAAAAAATAAGAAAAAAAGACCTCACCTTGTTCGCAAGTTTCCATTACGCGTTGAGTTTAATGTTTTTGCAGCGAGCTTAAAGCTCGCCGCTGCTGCATTGCTGCCACTATTTATTTGGCTAGCACTCGTTCGGGGTAGCGCCAAGCGTATATTCGAATTGCCACTGCCCATAACGGATCGCGTCGTCCCAGCAGGGTTGCCAGCGTTGCTTGCTGCCAATGCACCCGAATATGCATTGCTTGCTACTGCTACGAATAAGAGTATGGCTGGGCCACTGAACCGTGACCGTAACTGCACCATTACGGCGTATCACGGACTCCAAATGCCGTGCACTTATTTATTCTCAATTATATAGTTTTATTGTGCAAAATTTTCTTATTTGTTTCTTATTATGTTTGCACTTTTATGGGAGAGACTACAAAAAATTAAAGGAATAACGTTTTAATATTATTGTTATGATTTAATTTTCACAAGTATATCATTTCCTTCTTTTTCTTATAAATTTTATGAAGTTATTTTGAATAATTTTATTGACTTTGTAGACCCTACAAAAAATAGAAGAAATAACGATTCAACATTTTTGTTATGATTTTAATTTGACAACTATACATTATACTTTTTTAAAATTGCATGGATTTATTATTAGCCATTAATTATTCTACTAAATGAAGAAAATACATCATTGCCACATGAGGCATTATTTTTTCGTTTTTTTTTCTTTGAAAATATTTTCTTCACAACATTTTTTTGTTGTTAGACGAGCTTTTGCATTGCAAGAGCTTATTTATGTATGTGAGTCGAGTCTGGTTTCATAAATGTTACTTTCATAAATACGATCTACAGGCGGGTTGTTGGTTGTTACATAGTTACTTAAAGCTTAATTTATTTGGGGGGAATCTATTGAATTTTTTCGACCATTTTCACTTCATTAAAGTATATAGTTATGCCCACGATTTGTTGCAGCAATGTATACTTGTATATACATGTATTAACTTTATTTGCACACAACATACATTTTCTTATGTACGTACGCATATGTGTGTGTATGTGTGCAATGCAATTACACTTATTGAACAGATATCTTGTGGCACTCAAGTTACTTGACATCACATACACATTTCTTGGGCCGTATTATTAGTATTATTATTATTGGCGAGAAATATTTCGAATTCGATAATTGGATTAATAGATCTGTGTATTTATTGTGGTGGATTAGGTATTGTGTTTTTTAAGCAAAAACCTCTGTTATTGAATATTTCACAACCGAACATATCCGTAGGTGAAACTTTTCTGCACACACGAAACGAGAAGAGACGAGACGCGACGACGCGATACGTGCTTAGATCTCGATTTGTCTGTGCCACAATGCAGCTCAGAGCTGGCTGAAAGTTCGGCCCTAATTAACGGACCAGCAACAGCAGCAGCAGCAACAGCCGCAGCAGCAGCAGCAGCTTTACAACACAACATTGAGTAACTCACCACGCACACAGACTGAGAGCAAAAGTGGAACTCGTTTACGGGGCCTAACGAAAGTGAGAGTGGTTTCAATATGCACCCATCTATGTATGGATGGATGTGTGTATGTATTTACTCGAGTACGCTTAAGATATGTACGAAAAATTCATTGCATTATGTAACATGGAGGCGGGTCAAAGCTATGATAATATTCTATATATTATTCACCATTTATGTGTTTGATTAACTTGCCACTAGTATAGTTTGCATGCTTAAAAACAAATAAAGTATTATTTAACTTGCAAAAACTCGTTTGCATTTCTGTTAATTGATGTCCCACACTTTATAGCCGAACCTGTACAACAAAATAACAATAATAAATTAAGGTAACAACAAAAACGGGTAATAAATATTTATTAAACACACAAATTTATTATTTAACAAACATTTCTTTATCTCCATAAAATACTTACGTATTCAAATGATTAAGATCCGGGATTTGAGAAGGTTTATCTTTTCTTGAGCTGAGGAGATTATTGAGAAAATCCGCAAAGTATGCTTGCCTATTGCATAAATTTATCTGCATTTTTAATCCTAATCGGAACACTATAATATAGCTGCCATAGGATTCAACTTTTGTTTGCTTACCGAACTCGTTTAAAATACGTGTTGTTAAATTATCCTTACATTTTAAATAAAAAATTAACATCGGACTGCTGTGATATATAGCTGTTATAGGAACAATCGTCGGTTTTGAAAATGTAAAATTAATATATATATATATAATAAATTTAATTCTATTGTTGTTGCTGCTGCTCCTTAGAAGATGATTTGTCAGCAAAGGTTAATGATTCATAATTGGTTCATAATTGTTCAATTATTAAGCAACATATTGTTTAAAGCAAATGACAATCTGGAAAAGAAGTTTTCTGTTACCCAAATATTTAGAAAATCAAAACACAGTCCATTTCACATTTACAATATTTTTAATGTACATGTACAATAGGTTTGATTTCTTATAATAAAATATTGTTTAATTTTAGGTAAATTATATTTCTGATTTGCCTTACTTGATTTGATTTTTGTGTTCAGCCGTTCATTTCCTGGACTTTTTCTTTTTTTTCAAGATTTTACTCTTCTTTTTGCTTTTTACATCTTTACGTTTTTCGCTTTTTACTGATTCTGTCGAAGAGCATTTTTTTAGTTTCTTAAGTTTTTTATCCTTACGCTTCTTATATTCAGTTTCATCGGATGGTGAAGGGGGTGTAACGTCTTTCTTAATTGAGTTGTCGTATTTGGAGACTTTACCTCTGCTTGAGTGGTTTTCATCGAATTTTCTGAATGGATTGTCCGGGCGACAGGGTCTGGAAGCAATCGATGAAATTAGGCGCGTCTCTCCTGTTTTTCGACTTCCATGCGAGTTTCGATCTGAGTCATAGTTTCTCTTTTCACTTCTAGACGAATCTCTCGTTGAAGACTTGTCCTTCAATTGGGATTTGCGTTTCTGAGTGTCGGAATAAGTTAATTCTTTGACGATCTCTCGCTCATGCGACGACTTGCGTTGATTTCGGCTATCTTCGTATTTTCTTTCGGTTGTTACTCTAATGCGTTCTTTGGAATCCTTATCCCTTGTCCGGGAGCTATAACTGCCCGAACTATGTTTGTTTCTCTCAACGCTGACATGTCGGCCAGAGTTCTCTCTTTGATTTGTCTTGGAGCGATCTGAAGAATAGTCTCGCTCCCGAACAACTTTGTTGCCCAGCCTTTCTTTTACCGATTTACTGGTAGCCGATGATTTTGGGGAATGCGAGCGATCTCTGCAATCCGATTTTAATGAAATACTATTATTCTTCGTATCGATTACAACTTTAAACTCGACGGGCCTTATAGCGTTAATTGCCTTTGCAAAAATTGCATTTTCTGCCTTGCGTATAACATCAGATGTTATTTCAGAATGGTCTTGCATTTTATTGGATGAAGACACTTTTCGACAGGGATCAAATAAATTGCTGGTTAAGCTAGAATCGTCCAGTTCCCATTTTGATAATTGGACATCATTCACATCGATATTATCGCGATTTAAATCATGATCTGTTGTAACCTCTATATTTAATATAGATTCATTATTTTTTAATGTTTCCAGATCAAGACTATTCGATAGTATCTTTTGATTTGAATGATTTGTGTGACTTTCAGCGATTTCATCGCTCGGATTCATATTTAAGTTGTCCACAGAAAACTTCTCCGATGCAGGCTCAATACTTTCCGAGTGGCTCTTCTTGTTTTTATCCTTTTTGTCCTTTTTATCTTTCTTACTTTTCTTGCGCTCTGATTTAACTTTTTTCTTCTTTTTTCTGTCTTTTAACGAAACATTATTTTCCCTCTCCATATTGTTATTGGATTCCAAATGATCCTCGGAGTGTACGGCATTTGTGTCATTCTCCGGATTTAGTAGCTGAGTACTTTGATGCTTCTCCAATTTGATGTGAATATTTTGATCTCTTCTGTCCGGCGTTTTTGGTGGACTCTCGTACAAATCCGCACATTTCATTTCATCCCGGGAAACCTTTAAATTCTTTGACTTTGTCGGTGGCGTCAGGCTTCTAGAAATGTGCTCAACTGTTTTGATGTCTACGTTGTTACTACTATACGTTCTTGGCCTCTTTGCGGAGTGTATTTGCCCATGGAAGTCTCTATCCACATCTGTATCTATTGCCTTATTATTAAAATTCATATCATTATCAGCTAAACTCTCGATTGGTAATGATTCAAAACCAGGCGGTGGTGGCTCAACCGTATCTAGTTTGGGTGCATACGGTTTGGTTACCGACTTCTCTCTTGGTCGACTTTTATAGCCCGATTTTGGCGATGGTGAGCGTCTATGCATATATCTGTAAAATAAATATATAAATGTTAAAATAAGTAAAATGGGGCATTGATTCTGAGCATAATAAAAGATAAGTAGAGTAGAAAACATGATCGAAAGCACCTCTTAGGAGACATCTGAAATAGTTAAGTAAATAATTTATTTTTATGTTGTGAATAACTAATTTAAATATAAATTTAAAATATTGAAATTGTTTATATATTAAGAATAATAGGTTTTATTATTAGACCAAAACACAATAACATCTCATTTTTCATTTCAATTCCGACAAACTTCGTGTTGTAACCTTATTTATTTAAATAAAACTCTGTATGATTCACGTTTGTTATAACTTAAGTAAAAAATAAAAAGAAACGAGATGTTTTTGCTTACCATTTTGGTCTAATATCCATTTTTAATATATTAAACATGTATTTATTTGTTTTTCTACCTCCAGCTGCATACAAGTCAACACTGAGACTCCGAAGTAAATAATAAACAGAAATCGTTTATTTGAAAATAAAATAACCAATCAAATACAAACTAGAACTTTTCATCTGGCTTAAGGTGAACGCTGTATACTCTATAGTATAGTTTAGATGTTTCTTAAATAATCAAATAGCTAACTTGCGTTTCTATAGAAAAACTTTCCCATTGATTTTTTTTTATCCTTGTTGGATGATAATACGCATAGGTCGATATATATTCGTTAAGGTAACTTAATGTATAGAATAACCTCTTCTTCTTGTCGCTTGGTGAATTCGATCCGTGACTTGAATGGCGGGTGACTCGACTCTGCCGTCTTTCATAACTATATTCACGCTTCCTTTCCCGAGAGCGTGGTCTCTTTTCCTTTATGATCATTTCTCTGGATGAGCCTCTATCGTACACTGGCGACTTGAACCTATGTCGCAGTCTTCCCGGTGATCGAGATCTGTGATGCACTGGACTGCGGCGACGATCGCTTTTCTGCTTCTCTTTTTCCTTCATGATTCGGTTGAAAGCTTCAAGCGGATCATCTATAAGTCTGCAAATAGTTTACAGAATAGATATATAATATTTATATATATATTTATGGTATGCATTAGCGGAGAATTATGAGAACATGAGACTTACCCAGTGCCAACTTTGGCTGCGACTCCTTGATATATAGATGCCAAATTCGTGGACTGAAATGTTTGCGTGGGATTGATATTAATGTTCGCACCTGGCATATATGATGTACTCATTTGATGTACAGGTGCTTGGTTTTGATAATGGCCAAAGCTGAAAAATATTAATCATCAATTTTATTATATTGATATAAGTTAGGCTATAGTCAGACTAGTCATTTATTTGAGCGTACCTTAGCGGCGGTCTATGGGGCATATTATTATATCCATTGTTATTGTAGGGCGGCATATGAAGCATTGTTGGACATCGGGGAGGCATTTGAATATATGCTGGCTTATATAGCCCCATATGCCGACTTTGATCTGTGTTCGGCTCCCTCTGCTGCTCGCTCATGTTCATATTTGCATATTTGTGGTGAGTGCCGACTGGAGTGGGTAAGAGACTTCGCTCATTTTGAGGTCGAATCCTATCATTATTATCGTACGACTGGTGCTTTTTCTCCGGCTCAGATTTATACTCAATTTTTGCCTCACGGCGTGGTTGCACGTTGTTGCCGTGTGATTTGTGTGAGTATGAGGGTAATGACTGAAATGACAATTTGGAATAATATAAATGCACTAAACACAATTCACAATTTTTACTCACTTGCTCTTTATTTGTGTCAGCATTGATCAGGGGTGTGTTATTAACTTTTTGTGGCATTGTTATTGTTATATTGTCTTCATAATCTGAATCAAATTTATCTTTTTCTTTTTTGACCGAGTCCGTAGAATTGGTATTAGTATTATTTATGTTTTTGGTAACATTTTGTTCTTCAATTTTAATGGGTTGAGGTTGAGATATATTGTCGGCTTCAATTTTTTCTGTTTGCTTTGACTCATCTGGAATAGGTCCTTGCTCAGTAACAGGCTCTTCTTCTTTTTTCTCAACTACCGGATTGACTTTAGTGACTGGAAGCGAAATGTCGAAATTAGTAAAGAAATGATTTAAACTTATATTTATCTCGATCTAAGTATAGTTCAAAATTTAAAGCCTTCAATTTAAATGTTTACGCATAACAAAGGGATTACATAGATAACTAGGCATTTTTCATATCTTACCAGGTTTAAATGCTGCCAGCTTATATCCAGATTCATTTTTGAAAACGTTTACAGAATTCCTCAAAAATCGGTTTGGAATCAAAGACCCCGGGGAACAGTTCTTTTCTTTGCAATCCGGACATTCACTATCTTCTGATTCGAGCAACGAGTTTCGGACGCCTGAAATTTAATTAACATTAATTGTTAATTTTATAATACATCTCATAGTCGTACTATTGTGATTATTCTGTAATGTAAAATGTATACTTACAATCATCACAAAAGGAACTCCCGCAGCACGGTATCATTACGGCATCGACAAATATATTTCGGCAAATACCACATATTAAATCTTCTGGAATTTCTTGATCCTTCTCAGAAGATGCAATAAATTTTGTTGTTTCTTGTTCTGTTGGACTAAAATTCAATAAAAAAAGATCGGTTTTGTTGAAATAAATAATGGAATCTGGAAATAAGTAACACTTACATTTCTTTTCCCCTAAATGATCTCGGAATGCCTGTAGTTCTCTTGACTTCAAATTGTTCCTTTCCCGATGAAAAAGAACAGTTCTTTATCCAGTGGCCTCCCCTTTTACACTTATTACATCGATAGGAGGCCGGAACTTCGCCCACTTGAGACTGTCCTTTAATTCGGTGATACCTACATATCAAGCCATTTAGTACGATGATGAATCTTCTCCACGTATTGCTTAATGACTAACATCCAGTTTTTAAGAACAAATTCATAACAAAAATATACTTACGTTTTAGGATCATAATCTGCTGTACTTTGCATCATCATCGCTTGGATCTTGTCCTCTTCACTTCCCTGCATTTTAAATAAATCCATATTGATGTTATCTGCCTTGCTCGATGGCGCATTTGCGATCGCATTATCTGCGGGCGGATCCCATCCTTTTTTAACTGGATGTGCAATTGGTATGCGTGAAATAATTAATGTGGTATTTTTTGGGATCAAAAAGTTGTCATCCTTGTATTCTAAAAATCAATAAACAAAATAGTTATTAAAGATGTATAGAAAACCAATTAAGGAAAACATTTTACGATATTTACCTTCCTTAGTTTGGGCATTCGTTATTTGTAGATCAAAATCTATAATTTTACCCAGTCTTTTCTGCTGCACTATTTCTCGCTTTAAGTCCGCAACAGATATATGAAGTCCATCGAATGTTATTGTGTCGAAATTAAGGGTACTTTTGAATTTATAATGTACCGACATTTTGACATTTCTAAAAGTAATTCAAGCAAATTTCGATTTTTAATATTGATACAAAGGATACAATTAACAGTTAGCACAAATGTTTTACCAGTTTCAACCTAAAAACGCTAACGAATTAAATCTCTATTCAAAGTATTTTCTTAAAAAAAAGTCATTGCCTGAAAGTATTTTAGTCGACTTTACACAAACTGAATGTAATTTTTAAAATAATTCGCATAACACGTGCAGAAAAAGGACGCACTAACGCTGGATTGCTGCGACCGTCAGATTTAGCTGGATCGCTTTGAAGCCGGCATTTAAGCTTTAATTAATGTGCATGTTGGCCGACGAGCAGAACTTGTGTTTAAAGCATATTTTCATCATTATAATAAACAACTACCGCTAACATAACATAGTATGTAAATATCAATGTATGTTACATGTTTGTATGCGAGCATACATATCCACGAAGCATATGTACACATTGGTTAAAACATCAAGGTGTTTAGCATGAATGTACGTATACATTCAAATGTACATCATAATTGCACTTACAACTTATATATACAGACATACTGTACACATTTATTTACTTTAGGTCAACCACAGATGAATAGCCGGAGCACATACAAATACATCCAAGCACACACACACAAACAAATATACATACATACATGCTACATCTACATGGTCGCTGGCCAAATTTGTATGAATGCATGTGTGTATCCGCATAAATTTGTATGTGCATTGCTCAAATGAGCAGAGCACATGAAATTAATAGAATTTAAGTATTTCCACAATATACTTACACTTCTTAGCACATACAATGCAAGCTCAGCAAAATAATTTCCTTCTGTTTTTCCGACTACTTGATAAGATAGAATTATATTATCATTTTGAGTTTTGTCAAAACAAACCGAACTAGTTTAATTATATGGAACCGATTTGCCGTTCGCAGAGTTGATTTACACATTTCCAGGAACTGCGTTATCGATATTCAATTTATCGGTACATTTCGAAAATGAAACACATTAATTATTAAAACAAAATATTTAAATTACGAACTCTCTCTTAAATTTAATTTCAATATTTTTTGAGAAACTTTAATTATAAATATACAATTTAAAAAATCGGTTTTTTTTATGGTTGTGAATTTTTTTGAATTAAGACCAACATGTGTCTCGAGACCAAACCAATATCGAAAATATATTGTTTCGGACCAAGAAATTTCTGTAATTAATTTTGACCAACCCCTGCTGCCCTTGCGCATCTGATCATTGAATGAAAGGGAATGTTTGCCTAACAGAGTTACACTAAATAATCATAAATTTAGTTTATCCTATTAGGATTGACGAATATTGTGTTCTCTCGCATATTATCTTATAAATTAAATCGATAAAAATGTAGAAATGAGATTTGACAAATTTTATTCGACAATAGGGGTTAAATTAATATGAGTATTACAAGTTAATCGATATTGTTTAGGTCATCAAAAAGCAGTGTCCCAATTGGGCTGGGAGTCCTAGAGAGCATGTTATCATTACCGAAATCCTCAGAATTGCCATCAGCTGCAAAAGTGAGTTTTGAGAAATATATATTTTATCTTAAGCGCATAAAATATTTAAAACAATTTAAAACACACACCTTGATCCAAAAAGTTGGACTTCCTTGTTTGGTTTACGGAATTTAACGAAGTTATAAGCGACTTGCTTGTGTGCTCGGCTGTCTCCAAAGTGGTCGGCAAGTCTAGTAAACGCTGATTTTGAATACCATCTCCAGGACCCATATGGGAAATATGGTTAAAATTCGTTGGACCAGATATCATCTTTGACCTTCGATCACTGAAATAGTGTTAATAAAATAATTATGTAAGGCCTATATTTATTTACTATTGTTTGTTTACTTGCCTTTTAACTGTTTTGTTTATTTCTCTAATAGAAAATCTACGTTTAATATTGCTGAGTCCCTTTTGGTCACCATCACGATGTTGCAATAGTCCCTCTATTAGGATACATGATGCAAGATAGTATATATTCGAATTATCATCATTAAGTGCAAGTTAACAAGTACAACTTACTTGTGTGAATGTTTGCCAAGTAGACAATCAATGGTGTATCATTGATGGATGTTAAAACAACGTTGCCAATATTATTCAGAGGAAGCGACTGTTTTATACCAATTGATTGAACCCACTCAGACGTTTGAGTATTAAATATATCCAAATGAGTCTCGGAGAATACCAATAAATGACCATCGGAATATGCTAAAAGCAAAGAGACGATTCATTACTCATTAATTGATCAACCATATATAATATATTAAATATGTATACTTACTTATATAAGTAGGGAAAGCCGGATACATTATTTCTCTATCGCGTGATTTTCGTCCTTGTAGATCCACATAAATGGCTAGAGTCTGGAATACCAATAGGTATTCGCCAAAGGTGCCACCGGTTGGAGACAGTATTTCAATTACTCGAACAGCATCAACGCCCGAATAATTCAAAAATGCGCATAACTGATTCTCAGGATGAACTAGAGCTAAATATTAAAAAAAAAATATATATATATATATATATAATGTATACAGCTATTTTAGTTAACCTACACATTGCTGTTGCTTCGCCCCTCAAGAAATAAGCCGTGAATCCGCTCTGATGGGCAACAACCAGTCGCATATCCGACAATATCTGCAGATGTTGGGCCAAATATCCGATGGTAAACTCACAAGTCTTTTGGTGTCTTGTACGCGTTCGATTTATTTCGTAGACAATGATTTGCGTGTGATTGTTGGGTCGTTTTAATGCAATTATGAATGAATAAACAATACTCGGATAACGTCGAATTATGCCTGTGCAAGCAGATATACAGTTTTTAGACTCTATGACTTTGATCCATTCGACATCGCTGGCCTCCAATGCTCTTATGGGTAGCAGCCTTAAATGGCGTTGTTTACCACAAAGAATAACAATAATCTGCTCCTCTTCCAAATACCATAATTGCAAAATCTTCTTTGTTTCACCAATGCGAGCAATTTCTATGACACAGAAATAATAATAATTAAAACATGCAGCAATTGAAAGTGTATATAGATGGACTCACCATACTGATCCAAGTTGAGATAAAACAAGCCATCTTCAGTTCCTAGCAATATTTGATTAGCATAAGTTATAACAGAACACAGTGCGTTTCGTATTATCGATAAGTTATTATCCAATATTTCATTGACTTTATAAATGGCCGTGTTTGGTAAATTATTTCGTTTTAAAATTCGATGAAGTTCACCCAATGCAATAACCCATTTCGATTTCTCCGACTCATTATCGGCCAGCATTAAGGTGCATAATGAGATTCCCCCCTCAATGAGGGCAGTTTTAATCTGTACAATTAAGAAGTGTGTTTAATAATGTTTAGATTAAAGTAAGTTAAAGTCTTACCTTAAAAATACATGGTACGTCCTTTTTAGCGGCATGAATTACATCACTTTCGCGAACGCTGCCAACTGAAAATTCGGGATCACGCATATCCAGCACCTGAGACACACTTACACTCGGCAAGGCACAGCGATCCGTGGATATGTCGTACAAGAACAACTTAAAGTCACAAACGACAACGAATTGGCGAATCCACCCACGCTTGATGACACCCGATTTGGGCACCTTGACATAGCCCTCGTAGGCGGTGCCAATGCCCCGTGTCGGGTCGATGCCCAGGGGCCTTTTCGTCTGATCCATGGGCACGGGACACATGGTCGGCACTCGCTGACAGCAGACCGTGTGACAGGCAAATCCGCATATTTCGCAGACAACACCTTGTCGCGTCAGTCCGACCATTAACGATGTGCAATGATTGCATTTGGTTGGACTACTGAAAGTGCGTACTAGAAACTGATGAATTGCCGTATTGCTGCTCGGTTTCTTCTTCGATTCCTCGTAGGTTAAGCTACTCTCCGATCGAATGTCATCGTTCATGGTCAAATTCTTTACGCTCAAATTGTCCTTGGCGCCTTTGAGTGAATATTTTGATTCGTAGTTGAAAAGCATTCCAGTGTTTGATGTCTGAAACAGATTCGAGGCTGACGAAATGCTATCCCTGGCATCGTTAGAATACGATTCGACAGAGTCAATCAGATCGGTGGTCATGGACATATCCTTGAAGAAGGCATTATTGTGTTGCGATGCCTTGTTTAAGAACGACTCCGAATAACCACCCAGATCCATTTTCTGCAAGTCCCGCAGTTCGACTTCCTTCTTCTTGTAGTCATACAGAATGGTTTCACATCGCTTCTTATATTCACCGACTTCCTTCTGCGTGGACATCAGTTCAGCTCTCGTTTGGCTAAGTTCCTCGGCAATGAATGCCTTCGCTTGAATTTCACGCTGCAAAGCGCTTTGCAGATTCAGCAATTCCATTTTATCGAGCTTTTGTGAGCGGCGATTGCGCCAATTCTTCTGATCGACGGCATTATTGTTGAGCGTTCCCACATGCTTGAGGTATTCGATTTCTTCGGTCATTTTCGTGGCCAGCGCCTGCAAATAGCTGCGGGCATCTCGCTCATCCGACACCCACTTTATGATCTCGTCCATCTGGAGTTCCCAATGGTTGATTGCATCGCGTTTCACTTGCAGCTCCTTCAGGATTAGTATCTCATCCGCCTGGATGTCACGAAGATTTTTTGATTTAACGCTCACCTCGCTGCTCAACCGTTGCTTCTCCTCATTCCAAGTCGACTTCTCCAATTCAAAGCGCTTCTTCAGCTCCATGATTGTTTCGGCCGAATCGGCAATCGATTCAATCGGTGTACATTTCAATTTCTCGTGTGCCTGCTGCAGCTCTTTTGAGAGTATTGAGTTCGAGGCTTCCAACTCGCTCAGCTGTTCCCGAAGTGCGTCCAGCTCGAGATTGTTGCGCGCCTGCTGATGACTCAATTTCTCCGCATATTGCAATTCGATGCGTTCGATTTCGTAGGCATCGATGCCCGATGTTATATTTGTCGTCGCTGTGGCATCCACATTTGGTACAGATTTTCGAAAATCGTTTTGCAATTTGCGACAACATTCTTCGGCATGCTCGCGGATCTTCTTTTCCTTGGATGCCTCATTCACCGCATCCTCGATATGCAATTCGAGTTCTCGCCTTGTCTTATCCGACTTGCGCAGATCGTTACGTAGGCTATCATTTTTTTGGATTGCCGCGTCGAGTTCCTCTTCCTTGTCGCGCACCTGGCGGGAGAGCTTCTGTTTTTGGTTTCGCAGCTCGGTTAGTTTCTCGGTGACCTCCGAGTATTCCATCATTGCCGCATTGCGCTGCGCAATTGTGTCCTTCAGTTCAGAGTCCTGACTTTGCAGGCGCTCCATTATCTCATTATATTTAACGGTCAACTCATTCTTTTCATGCTTTGTGAGCACTAACTGTTCGGTTAATGCCTTAAACTGTTTGTTGAGAGATTCGTTTGATTTTTCAGATTCTTTCGACATAGTTAGTTCAGTGGACAGGGGCGAACTGTCGACCGTCATTTGGTTTTTATTGTCAGGCAGCAGATCGGCGGCGGCTGTGCTTCTTGAATCTGTGCTGCTGCAGTTCTGTGAGAACGTGAACCCAATGAATGGCAAATGGAAGCCAGAGAATGCCGGATTCGCTGATGGCGGTATGGAATCGGTTAATCTCACATCATTGTCGTCCACATCAAAATTAGATGTGTCGGTTGGACTTGAGACTTCCGGTATATAGGGTGCCAGACCAGATCGAATGTTTTTCCAATCGATTCCATCGAACCATGTGTGATCCATAAAATCCCGCAATCCCCGCTGACCAAGCCGATTCTCGGGTATACAGATTAGCTTGGAAAGCAAATCCTTAGATGCTTCCGATAATTTGCAGTGCGTCGCTGTATCTTGTGACGGCAAATTAAAGCAATTCTGATGATTCATTATTTTGCCATATGTCTCCACGAGACTCTCGGCATAAAATGGAGTCTCGCCATACAGCATTTCGTACATACAAACGCCGAGGGACCACCAATCGCATTCTGTGCCATAACGTCCCTTGCCATCCTCCATTGCCCTCAAGATCTCCGGCGATATATAGTCGGGTGTGCCAACTGCAACATTCGACTGAACTGTGCCATCCTTGTCCAATCGCAGACACGATCCAAAGTCGGCCAATCGTACATGGCCACGCTTGTCCAACAGAACATTGTCGGGCTTTATGTCTCGATGCACATACTTGAGCTGATGAATGCTGTTTATGGCCAATATCATTTCGGTGATATAAAACTTGGCCATGTCTTCAGGAAGTTTGTCCTCAAATTTGCTCAATAATGTTAATAAGTCGCCACCGCAATAATAGTCCATAACCAGGTACTGCAACAAAAGAATATATAAACAATTGTTTACCCATCTTTATCGTGACAAGAGAACATACCAAATTGATATTATCCTGAAAAGCGTAATGCAAATTTGTTATCCATTGGCGATCACCAAGGACGAGGACATCTCTTTCCTCCCGAAAACAGGCTGTCTCCGCACGTTTCAGCATCTCCCATTTGTTCAGTATTTTCATTGCGAAAATGTTTTCCGAGGGAAGCATGCGAACAACACAAACTTCCCCAAATGCTCCACGTCCAATAATTTTCAATATTTCGAAATCTTCGCGAGTCAATCGCAGTTTTCGGACAATGTGGACAAATGGTTTAGCTGAAGGGTCAATTATTTTGAATTAGTCTATGTTTTAATTGGCAAATTAGCGTAAAATGCTTACCAAGTTTTAGGAAATCCGAAACACTCTTTTCTCTGCGAAGCGATGAATTTGTACATTCATCATAAAGTAGGATAAACGTATCCAATAACGCATCCATTGAGAATTGATGCCGTTTGAATTTATCCTCCAAGTTGAAGCTTTGCAACATTTTGTCGCCATCTGGTTCACTTAGAAGGGATCCCAACAGCTCGAGCCTCTTGTTGCAGCTCAATGTGAGCAGATCTGGCGAAAGAAATATTAGAAATTAATTCAAATTTTAATTTATTTCTGTCTTCGATTTATAAGTCAAATTATTAACTTTGCAATAGGGTTGGTTTAAATAAAAAATATTTAAATATAAATAATAAACCAATAATAATAATAATCAAAATTCTCCGCGAATAACACAATTTTCAATATTATCAAGAACTTAAAACTTTAGATACAGTAGCATTTTTAAACCTTTTTGTTTTCGTCGAATTGGGAAGTTCATTTGAAATGTGTCTCAAATTTTCTTTGAGAATGCACCCCCAGGGAGGAATATTAAAATGGGGAATGGGCAGGTCACACTTTTCTACATGGTTACATATTACATGAGCCCAATTTTACTTTTACTACGCCTGTCTTTCTATATACATTGTCTCCGAATAATATTTTTCCCTACAGATGTATTTCACTTTGTTTGGGAAAATGCCCCCCACCGAAAGGAAATTATGTCTGAGGCGCATTCACTAACAAAAATGAAAATTATAATTGAAAGGCAAACATTTGGCCCGAACAATGCCGGGTTGCACCACACACAAATATACGTATGTAAAATAAGAATACATATGTATGTACACATATATCTTATACACAGAAGTCCATACGTTCATCTTTGCAGCCGTTCATACATACATATGTATAAGTGCTTATGTTCTCGTTGAATTTATTGTATCTTTACTCATTTGTATGTATGTATGTATGTGTAGAACGTCTAGTTTATTTTGCTTGCACGTATCAAAATATATACACATACATATGCACAACATACATGCATATACAATAGTGAATGAGCACATATATATATATATATACATAGGGAACAAATATGCATGCAAATCTATAACATTACACTAAACACTTCCGAAAACAAGTAGATAATGTGCATCTACTTATTAACTTTGAATTTATTTACCACCGAGCTCAGGTAATGTGTCATAATCCATTTTATGAATGTTTGTTTTGACAAATCATATCCACAACGCAGTCGAAAAACAAAGTCGAAGCCGACTTATACTACCAGGGATGGAATTTGCCATTAAGTATTCGATATTCACAGATGACCTGAAAAACTTGTCGACATAATTAAATCGATTATTTATAGAGCCGATAGTTAAATACTAGGCCGTCAGACACGTTCCTATTTCACACGTTCTCGATAAGTGAAATCAAATCAATTCTAAGCGTTACGTTTAAAAAAGATATAAGAGAATTATTTCGGAATTTATTTCAAAGTAACCAATTTCGAATTCAAATTAATGCCAAAACTATGGATTCGCTTAGTACTGAAATTGGTTTTTCCTGCTACATTTTAATGAAGTCCAATTTATTGATAACCCTCTTGAAAAAGCAAAAACCTCCCGATCATTAAAAACAAAATAAATAAATCTACACGAATAATCTTATTTTATTTTGTAGTCAAATGCATATAGTAGGTGTGAAATAAATTACACCTCTTATAATTATTTTAATCGATGCTATAAAATCTTAATGCATACATATGAATAAACGATGAATTTTTAATACAATAACTTAGGAAACATAAATTTTTCTTTTTTTCGGGGTTTTATACTTATTCCAAGGGTTTTCGGGCATTCGGCAGAACTCCATTTTTATTTCGAATATGAACGCAAAATAAAAAAATTAATTAATCATCATTTACGATTATATTATCTGTGCAATAAAATGGCTCGTAGAACCCAACCAAGATATTTGTCAACATATTAAATTAAATTTGGTTTTGCATGTTACAAAATATTCAAATGGTTCGCCATATTCTTAAAGAATTATACAAATGATGGATTTATTCAAGCCAAACATTCTTTTCACACATATAATAAATTTTTTTAATTTGCGTTGATATGTATATTAAGTTTTCATTTCAATCAAATTGTTTGAAATTGTAAATTGATGTTTACTATATATATGATGACAATGGAAATATATCAATTAGAATTTCGAAAAAAGAGAAAACACTTTTATTTTGAAAACTATGCCAACTGTTCGTACAACTAGCGCCTTACCTTAGAAAAACTATAAAGCCCCAGAGTAAAACCACAAATATTTTGTCAGCTCTCGATAATTTCAAGAGTTATACTATATAGTGAGTATGTATCTATAACTAATAAAATAATTAACAAACAAATATACACTTTATAATTGTTTTCGAACCATTTCCGACAACAATGCTGAATCGTTGTTGGTGATGACAGCTCCACCTCCTCCACTTCCTCCTCCACCTACTCCTCCTCCAGCTGCGTCCTTATTTCGATAAGATGCCGAATTCGGGACACGCTGAATCGTTCGATCCTCGTAGCGCGTTCGTCCCTGAGATGCCATTGGTCTATTAAGTGTATTGTTAGCATTATTTGGTGAACTTGGCGGGGTGCTGTGTGCTGCAAAATGTTTATTAACGAAATCCTGCTCCTTCCATCCATTCTTTTTATAGACCTCGCGCAGCTCGTGATGCTGCCACATTGTGTACAGCACCTGACTGGCAAACTTGATCACACAAGTTGTATATTGTTCCTTGCGTCGGGTTATATTCATTAGCCTATCCACACCGCCGGCATCCAAAAGGGATCGGGCGAATTCTGGATTCTTTTTGATCACCTCATTGATTGTGGCCAATACGGCTGTGATGGTGTCGTCGGACGTATTTTGGTCATGCTGCGCATTGCCGGATGGCAATTTCTGGACCAAATCACGCATTGCATACTTGCCGATCAATTCCTTGTTCCTTTGGTCGATAGCAAGATTGCGCAGTGCAGTCGCGACTGCACAAACAACACGATCCACTTCCATCCGCAAGAGTTCGACGAGTATCGGAAGTCCTTTCTCCTTGCGCACGGTGGCACGAATGTCAATGCTTGGCTGCCAATAGCAAGCGGATAAATTCTGTATTGCGCCAGCAGCGGCTTCAAGTGTTTCCGGATTCGAACAACTCTGCAGTAGCGAGAGATAGAATTGCACCACTTCCGGTTGCCAAAGCTGTTCATATCCCTTGTTTGTCTTATTATGGGTTCCAGCATTCTTTGCATATTCGGTGGAGAATATGTAGTCCTGTTGCGACTCACTTAAGGCCACATCCTTCTTTTTTTTACTTGTTCCAAAACAGCCCAAATTTTCACCTGCAAAATCAATATCAATATATATATATATAAACTAAAAAATAAAACGGTTGAGAAAAAATAAATTATACGAATTTACCTTTGGAAGACGAGGGAACCGCCCTCTCTTGTATAATGAATGGATGTTTATCGTAATTGGGATCCTCAACTTCCTGGCATCTGTACGATAGATTGCGAAGAATGCAAACGCAATTCTCAACTGTCTTATTACCAATGTTATTCTTCTCAATGGAAGATCGCACCACATAGAGCAGAGACTCCACCAGGTGCTCGCAGTTACGAAGGCATTCACGGGCATGTTCTCCGGCCGAACTGACATTGCGCAGTACGCCGGATGCATTGCGAAATACTGTTGAGAAACATGTCTCGCCGCAGCAGATGGGATCCCAGCCCGAGTGCGGTTTTATAATGTTACAAACTATAGCAGCCAGCGCTTCATCAATAATTGACCGTTTAATATCCTCACACGACGACATATTCCATAAGACTCCGGTCACCAATTCTTTGACCTCCGTCTCTTGGGATCGGCATAGCAGATGCACCAATGCTTCGATTCCGCCAGCATTCTTTATGCCACGCTTATTCTCATCATTCTGGCGACCATATGACAAATTGCGTAATGCCCCACAAGCATTTCTGTTTAAAATAATCAATTTAGATTTCAAATTAAAAATATAATAAATAACATTTTCGATTTGTAAATAAAATAAAAATTATGAAAATAGAGTATGCGTTATGAAAATGTAAAATTCATTCTGCATTTATTGAAAATATCTGCATCGATCATGATCTGAACATTTTTGTTATAAATCAATTGTTCGCTCACGAGTCGGGATCGTTCCGTCGATCAAAACCAAAGGGAACGACATGAACTGATTATAAGCCAGAGGCCGAAACAAATGTCCCATCTCTTTTCGTCACGAGCATGTTACGAGTCTGATGTAACGGTAATAAAATATTCTCTTCGCCTTTACGTTAGTGCAGTGTGCTAACGTTCGCTCTGTGTTAATCAGTCAAAGCACATAAACAGCACCAGAGTTGTGTCGAATCGTTCTGCATTAGATCATTTGAACTAGTAGTTCATTTTAACTACTAAACTTACTCAGAAGTCAGAACTTAAGAAGTTTGATTAAGTTTAAAAAAAATAAGTTGCGAAAAAAGAGTATTCTGTGTAGACATCTTTAACTTAAGTTCGTGTCAAAGAGTCATTTCTGATTCTCAGCCAACTTTGGAGTGACTTTCATAAGTTCTGATTGATTAACGCCAATAATATGAGCATAACTAAGTAATACATTTATAAAATAACCTTAACTTTAATATACACAATAGAAGTTTTTATTTATTTATAATTTTCATACTTGTTAGATTATTTTTCTTAATTGTTTATTAAATTTTGTAAGTACGTTAAATAAAACGGTTATTTCTCAACTCCCTTTTTCTTACGAGTTTTCCGCTTCGAAACTTAAAATGTAATAAACATATTTGAAAACATACATTACGTATGGTATTATTTTTTGTAGCTTTTTTACCTTGAGAGGGTATTTAAAAAATATGATCGAAAATGGAATGAAACCATAAGAAACAACTCAATTAAATATCGTTTGACGAAGAATAAATAAATTTACATATTTTAACGAACTAAAGCATAAAAAAATAAAAGGAAATTACATAATGATAAACGGCTGTTGTGAAGTCGCAAAAAAGGGATAATTTTCGTTTTTAAAAATTTCGAAATATTTTAAGTTAATGTATTTTTTTTTTAAATTAGTTGTAGAAACTTTATCACATTTTAAGATCAAAATTTTAAGACAATAATTAAGTACACTTCTTTGCAAAAGAATTGTCAAAACAATTACTTAAAATAGTGTATGTCTATAAGAAAGTTCAACAGATAATCAACACTTACTTATGAATATCTGGGGCATCGTATGACAGCAATCGTATTAATGGCGGTATTCCTCCTAATGTCCTTGTCCGCTGCTTGTTGGGATCATCCATGTAGCACAAGTGCTGCAGATATGCAGCAGCATTCGCTTTGATCGCGTTATTAGGATTGCTAAGAAAGCTTATTACTTCGGATAGGTTTGGGTCGCGCCATCGCATTGTTGAGCACAGATCACTGTCAGAGCCACCGATGAAATCATCTTTGTCAGCGATTCTGGGCGGCACCGTGTTCAGTGAGTTTGTGGCAAATGGTGCTAATTTAAAATCACCTTGGCCCTCAACAAAGGAGCGACACTGCGAATCAATAGCCGATTCGGATCCATTAAGATTATTGTCAAAGGGTCGCGTTGCAAACTGTTTCATATTTGCACTGACGCCCGGCAAGCCATAATTGGCAGCATCCGATGTATAGCCATAGGGTATTGCTGGTTCGTCTGTGTAATGGGATTCTACCAGGCCACAGGGCGGTAGGCCAGGTATTCCAAAATCGGGTGCTTCATCGAACTGTGGAGCTTGTATATATCTGACGGTCGGGACCAAAGTATGTCCCTCCATACCCGGCGGCATGCTCACTTCTTGAGTCGATGTCTCAATTTTACTTTGCGACCCAATTGTCGAGCAGTGCGGAGCTATACGCGTAAGAGTTCCCATGCCCGTTGGCTTCGATATATACAACGGTGCATTTGTATACCCGGCTGCTGTGTATTGCTCGAAGTTTTGAAAAGCCGTGTATTGGGTCTGGACATGACCCGTTTCCGATACCAGCGACTGCTCAATATTCGAATTTTGTTGCGAATTCATCTTAGACGTAGTTCTCGAAATCTCCTGCAACGAAAACAAAGTAAATCAAAATTTTTTTAAAAACGTATGCAGATAAAAAAAATAATAATAGCCTTTCACAACTCCCGGTCATCTGCCCACATAATACATAATACAGTATTAAATTATTGTTATATTTATAATAGCATTATTATAAATTTGACTGTTTACATTTCAGGTATCCGTTTCCTCTTCAAGATGAAGTCGAGCCATTGCATTAGAGAAAAAGTGACTTCGAAATTATTTATTTATTTAGGTATTTAATACAGGGTATCTTCTCGACAACAAAGTTTGCATAGGTAAGTAGTTACTACTTATTTTTTATGGTGAAGAAAAAACCAACGTACTATTGAAAATCAACTTAAAAATGTTATTTTTATTTTTGAAGCCATCAAACTATGGCTTTATCAAAAAGATTGGTCGAACTACTTTTTGAGTCACTGTAAAATGTACATTGTGAAGCGATGTACAAATGTACATATACACATACATATATTCATATTCATGCAGATTTTACATACCTACACAGAAGGCCACGCCCCTTCATGTGATGTACATATGTACATGTTTAGATAAATAACATGCATATAGATAATTGTGCATAAGTATGTACAGACATACTTTGCAATCGATGTAATTATTTACACAAAGAACAATCATTACAATTGTATAAATGCTTTAACATGTATACATTTAGAATTTAGAAAAAGAAAAAGACTTAATTAATGTATTGTAATTACTTCAGTTTGTTTAAGTCATTTGAGCCGTACTTTAATAAAGCGGGTTTTAGAAACTACACGTAAATACACATACATGTAGAAGTACATATAATACACATATATTTTAGTACTTACATACGTACAAATGTACATGCTAAGAAATATCGATTTTTCACAGTCACTCGTTTATATGAATGCATGTACATACAAATTTACGACCTCACCATTCTTTTTGCATTCAAATACATTGGTGACTTAAGTCAAGTTTGTGATATTTTTGACACAGCTAATGCATTGTTTATAAATTTGAATGTTTCATTTTACACACATACACATACAAATACACACGTATGTATTGTACATGTAGAAAGATTTATACAAATTGTGCACTTGCATGTTAATCTTATTTTCGACGTACTTTTAAGTACAGTTTTGATTAGGATTGGTTTAGTTACCCACCTTAGAAGTACCAGTAAGATATGTTTATATACATATTTTTTTTAAAAAACGACACGAATCTAAATCTGAGTTTAAGCCTCCTCGAACAATACTTTGGCAATATTATTTTTTTTGCATACTTATTCAAAATCGGAGTTGGTCCAAGTAAGTGTTTGATTACTTCACATGAACCATTAAAATTAGCGCCGATTTTGGATTGTGGAATTTGGAACACGCAAGAATATTTATAGATACCGTAAAAAAAATCTATTAGAAAAAACTGTATTCTAAAATATACGTGCACCCAAAAATTATATAAAATTATAAACTTATATATTAAAATATATATTAATAGTACAGAAAAGTCAGCCATCTGAAATATGTTACTTGCTTGCGTACTTTTGAATTTAGATATTACATAAAGCACAGTAACATGTCAATATTATAAATTATAAGTCGTAAAATAAACTGAAATGAAAAATGTTATATAAGTTAGCCTTTCAATAATTTAAAGACCAAAACCATTAATAACTGATTGCAATTATACGCATGGTGAATTTACAAACTGATTTATAGATATTAGCAAATGATGTCGGAATATTTTTTGGTAAGCTTGTGTTAATTGAAATTTTATGAAAATGTGAAACATCAATTATTTCCTAGAAAGATCCCTACCAATTATCAAAAATAACTTTAATTTTATTTATGTTTGCGAAAAGAAAACCGCAAAGTAGTCTACCTAATTTGTACATATTGTCTACAAATGTTTCTATTCCAATGTTCCCATTTGTTTTTGACGTTGATTGTTCAGGCCTGAAGCGTCGTATTAGTCGATTCGGTGCAACTGAAAGAAATATATCGCATACGATTTCGATCAGAGGAGCAACTCATGCGTAAATCGATGCATTGGAACCACCACCCAAATTGATTAGTCCGGTTGTTCGTTGCGGTCGAAAGGCTAAATAGTATTTGTGTATTATACTTATACATACACAGATTGCAATTGATTTTCAAATTTAATAAAAGTACTCGCATTCTACAGAAAGAAAAAATGGTAAGTGCGTCTAGCGTAATTTACAACTTACATATCACATTTAATTTTAAGAGATGTGTATACATGCACATGGATGTCTACAGACATTTGTATGTATGTATGTACATACATCGTGCAGAAAGTTCGATGATTCATTTATACATAAATATGTATGTACATACATGGATTGGCAATGGTTTGCTATACACTAAAAATATTTTTAATTGCGTTAATGTACATACATATGCATATATGTATAATTATATACGTATATTTATATGAATCCAGAAAAGGCCGACTGTATGTGTACATATGTGTATATGTGAGTGTAATAATGATTTGAGAGCATAGAGAGCCAGCAATAATACATATACGCATGTATGTATACATATAAAGTGTTGTACATACATATATGTATATTTATGGATACATGCATATGTATCAAGTATATGTGTTATATATGTATACATACAAGGGGGAATTAGTCAGAGTAGGCTGAGTAATATTCAGCATACATATATATTTAATTCCAAAGATATCAATATGAGCGGCGGTTACGTACATCCGTCTGTATTCGAATATATATTTATATATATGTATGTGTGCGTGCATATTTGTTGCAGACTGATTGTTGCAGGTGCATATTAGATTTAACTTTCTATGGAATATGTATATAAATATATATATTTGTATGTGTGCGTACATATCAAAATTTTCTCAAGTGTATTCGTGTCTGTGTGTGTGTGTGTGTGTGTGGGTAATGCCGATTACCTTTGCACAAGCGTACATTTGTATGTCCATATTTGGTAAGCATTTCGCAAATTGCAAACAAAGATGTAAAAAAAAAGTGAGAAATTTGTTTATATACATTTTTATGAATTTGTATATAGATTGACGAATAAATTTCTGCAAACACTTCTCGTATGTTTACATATACAAACCTATAACACGTTTTGCCGGCAAATTTTACTGTACAATTACAACTACACACACAATTTTTTTTTTTTTTTTGCATATGTTTGTATGTATACCCTGTACCCATTCCGAATCGTTGAAGGGGTGTTTTAAAGTGAGCAAATGTCTGTAACATACAGAAGAAATTATTTCTGTTGCTATATTGTAAATATATATTCCTGTTCAGCATCTATATATTCCATCTGTCTGCAACTTTTGAACTATCAACTTACGATTTATCTTCCATTTGATAAATAATTTTTATATTTTGGTAAAAGAAAAACTTCTATTAATAATTTACAATTTATTATTTAAATTGTTAACAGGCTTCTGGAGTTACTGTATCGGATGTATGCAAAACAACATACGAGGAAATCAAAAAGGACAAAAAACACCGCTATGTTATTTTCTACATTCGCGATGAGAAGCAAATTGATGTTGAAACTGTTGGTGACCGGAACAGTGAATACGATCAGTTTCTAGAAGATATCCAGAAGTGCGGACCTGGAGAATGCCGGTAAGAAATCACCTTCGATAAAAGTCTAAAATCTTAAATCAATTACGGGTCAAAATACATCCTTCTTAATATATATTTATTAATTTACATGATTGTCTTTATTTTCAGATATGGTCTATTCGATTTTGAATATATGCACCAATGCCAAGGCACGTCAGAGAGCTCAAAGAAACAAAAGTTGTTCCTTATGTCATGGTGTCCCGATACTGCTAAGGTATTATTATCATTTTGCTTTTTAAATGTTCTCAGCGTATTAAAGATCCTATTTATGTATTACAGGTTAAGAAGAAGATGTTGTACTCGAGCTCCTTTGATGCTTTGAAGAAATCATTGGTCGGTGTCCAAAAGTATATACAAGCTACTGATCTATCAGAGGCTTCCCGTGAAGCTGTCGAGGAGAAGCTTCGTGCTACTGATCGTCAATAGACTGCAGGAACATCAAATAAGTCTCTGAGCAGTGCATTTTAAATTACAAAAATATTAACATGCATGTATCAGCGATTTACAATTTGTATCCGGTCAAGATCGCCAATTTGTATGAGAATTTTCTACATAATTTGTATTTTCAGTATAAATAAAGAAAATTAAAACGACAACTTGAGCAACAATCATTTCAGGGATGTTTGCAAGTGCATAAAATAAGTAAATTTTTTAATTTTTGCCAAGGCTTGTTGAAAGGGAGAAAGCTGTATTCCTATTCAAGGCCATTGTTACTTTGATGACTGCTAGCAATACTTGCTAAGTTCAATAAGTATTTTTAAGTGGTCTAACTAGATCCAATGTTTATAAAATTTGGACTGGATAGATTGAGCTCGGGAATAAACTCATATTCGCAACCGAAAACAATTGTGTTGCAGGTGAAAAAAAACCTATCATTCAAAAACTAATTCGCTATTCCATTCATTAAGAACTCTTCAGTAAACTGGACCAATTCATGAATTTGTTTCGATTTGTAAACAGATAAATAAAGATCACATTTATATATATTTTAGTTCTTGTCCATGTGTTTTATTCCATACAGAACATATATTTAAAGATAACGCCTGAAGATAGGTTAAAACGCGTCTACTTGACTTCCTTCACCTGCAGACCTGGAGGCAGAGACTGCTTGATTTTGTCGGCCTTCTCCTTGTCTTGGACCACAAGCGTGTAGAGGAAACGTGAGCAACGAATCTTGAACTTGGTGTTCGTTGGGTTCTTCTTAATTTTGACAGCACGAGCATCGGTGCGCCGAGCTTTGTTCAGAAAATCCTTTACTTCCTTGATTTCACGCGGCATCTGTGTGGAGATATATTGCGTTATTAACATGACTCACATAATTAAGCGGCTTTTTTACTCACATTGTATTTCTTATTTACAAAACCAAGAAAAATACAACATGTATTTTACAGACCAATAGTAAAAAGGAAAGGAAAGAGATGGGTTTTGTCACCTTCCGGTTGTCAAACACAGAGTTGATCAGCAGAAACATATAATTATCGAAATATCGTCATTGTGAAAAGTCTAAAATGGAATGAAACACCTCTAAATGTGATTCAGCCAAACCTAGTAGTATATGTCTTTGAAATTTAAAGTAAAATTTAATAATAATATTTAAATTAGCTTAAATTATTATTATTATTATCTGTAAAATAAATTTATTTTACCTAATATTGGGCTTGTAAATTTAGGTGTGGCATATAAGACATTTCAAAATATTTATTGCTTTTGAAGATCGTTTCAGTTTTGAATAGGTTCTTGATATTTGCAACTCCAAGTGGAGTTTTAATTTTGGAATATATGCATAAATTCGTGCTCTTAACCAAAATGTATTATTTATTTAGATATCATAACATAATTATGGAAACCGGGTAGATTTTATGGGAGTGGACTATTTTAAATAGTTAAATTTAAAGAGATATTAAAATTGAAATTTGTGCTTTTTATTTTGAAAGAATGCGATAAGTAATCTTTGGTCGGAACTAAGTTCTATATACTTTAATTGCAAGACGAATAGAATTGAGTTGAACGATATATCGATATTTTTCCAGGCCATGTTTGTGTGTACATATGTAATTATTAGAATACAGTGGATATACATATTTCCACAGTGAAAAAAGAAAATCTACATGAAACTAAGAGATAATTTCATTTGATATCTAACTTATCATAAATTGTGCTTCTACCATTTTAATTATATGTGTACGTCAAGATTACAACGAAAGCAACGATGTGTTTGCACAGTTTTGAACAGATATGTGCATGCGTACATACATATATAGGTGTAAACTAAAAATTGTATTTTAATTTGATTGGCCGGCAATTATTGTATTTTGTATATATAAATTGATGTTATATGTGCTTAAGTGTGCACAAGCACCCAACCATAATATCGAAACAAAATGCCATATATAAATTCGACTGAAAATATATTGATGTGTATGTAAACGGCGACGTCAGGAGTGTTCTATAAATAATCTGCATTTGGTAGGTACTCACTTCAAAATAAACAATGTATTTACATATGTATATATAAATACTTCATATACATGTATATTGTAAGAGTTTAGTTGGATATTCATTGAATTTGATATTAGACTTTATTAAGCAATTATTTGCTTATGTGGAGTATATTTAAGGAATGGAAGGCAAACTCTTGTTGCATTTTGAATTTGTCACCTGTAAGTCGAATTTCTGAAAAACTTCCAGCTTATAAGTATCCATTCCCCTATGTTCAGAAAAGTAGCGATAAGCTAGAGACTTACATACTTTAGACTTAGATTATAAATTTGAGTATTTATTTTAAGTAGGCATAGAAACATATGATTTTGAGTACAAGGTCTTAAGAGAAGAATTTTATTTTCTGTGCCGAGAATTAAATACTCTTTTTTTACGCACCGTTTGTTTATAGAACTCTAAGTGAAAGTTAAGAAAAATTAAACAATTAAAAGCATTAATTGCAATAGCAATTATTTTTTTTGGTAATTATTGTGTGATTAACATTTAGGTCATGATTAATTCTTTCAAAATATTCCACAGATGGGAAACAGGTGTTTTTATTAATTTCCTTGCTGCCGTCCTTACTAACTTCTCATTGTTATAATTAAGTGTAACATTACTTGTTAAAATGTTTATGATTTATTAATTTGATTTTAAATCTTTTAGGCAAGCAAACGATTGAAAAAAAAAAACTGCACCAAAATGGACGATGGAAATCAGTCGTTGGTTCATCAGACGACAGGTCTAATCGAAAAATCGCTGGATCATAATCAGCCTGCAAATATGATCGAAAAGACGTTGGCTCATCATCAGAATGCAAATATGATCGAAAATTCGTTGGTTCATCATCATCATCATCAACATCAGAATACAAATCTTATCGAAAATCCAAATCAAAATATGCAAGAGTCGGATTCGTCTTGTTTAAATGTAATCAATTATAAGTCGCCGTTAATGATGTTGAGCACTTCCGATGTGATTCTACCAAACCATCTAAACCCTAATACACATACAAATCCAATCGCAAACCCAATCGGAAACTCAATCGCAAACCCAATCGCAAACCCTATCACAAACCCAATCGCAAACCCAATCACAAACCCAATCACAAACGCAATCCCAAACCCAATCACAATCGCAAGTCAGTCCGTGGATCACGTCGAAAGAATTAGTGAATGTAGTAGTAGTAGTAGTATGATGCCCGCAGTATTAAAATCGTACTCTAATACTATAGAAAGTGTGAGTAGTGGTGGAGCACTGTCAAAAGATTTGATGCACAAGTCGATTGTTTCGCCCCATGGATATGGACATGGACAAAAACGAAAGAATTCCGTTGTATCGGATGAAAGTACAAGCAACAAGAAGGGCACATTGTCAGCAATCGAGGATAAGAAAAATAATCATCTTCGGAAAAATATAAGAGATGTGATGAATGAAAATAATTTAGATACAACAACACTGGCAGCACAGAAAGAGGAAGCTGAACGTTTGGCCCGCGTTGCCGGACAGCAGAAATCGATGCGGGAAATCCGAAAATCGGTTGTACACAAGAATATCTTTCGCATTTTAAACATCGATGAGTCGAACGATGTGAACTGTAACTCGCAGGCAAATCACTTTAATAATACTATTGTCCTACCCGAAGATGATTTGGCATCCGTAACGTGTGATGAAACAAATAGTAGTTTAAGTTGCAGCATTGATGATGATGAGGTTCTCGATAAGGAAACTGGCACCGAGCCCTCAAATGAAGTTGTTACAATCGATGATAGTTCCGATGATGATTGTATATTGTTGTCCGAGGAGGAGGAGGAAGAGGAGGAGGATGATTTGAATGAAAGCGAAGATGCGACAAACAGTGGGATGCATGTTAAGGATATATATAATATCCCCGATGAATATGGACGCGTTGTTGTTAATATTGCACATCCTGAAGGTGAAGAAACATTGTATTTGGCTCCACAGATAGCCAAAGTAATTAAACCCCATCAAATCGGAGGAGTACGATTTTTATATGACAATATTATTGAATCGACGCGTCGATTCAATAAATCAAGCGGATTTGGGTGTATCCTTGCTCATTCCATGGGACTTGGCAAAACCTTACAAGTTGTTTCCTTCTGTGATATATTTTTAAGACACACATCCGCAAAGACAGTTCTATGCGTTATGCCCATAAATACATTACAAAATTGGTTAAGTGAATTTAACATGTGGATTCCACGACAAACTGGCGACATGAATGTGCGTCCCCGCAATTTCGACATCTTTGTGCTAAACGACCAGCAGAAGAACCTCACTGCACGGGCAAAGGTCATTTTGAATTGGGTGCACAAGGGAGGAGTTTTACTAATTGGTTACGAACTATTTCGATTATTGGCATTGAAACTGGTCACGACGCGCAAGAAGAAAGGCAAAAACTCTTACAACGATGCAATGGATTCGAGTAAAGATTTAATGAACCTGGTCTTCGAGGCGTTGGTTAAACCTGGCCCCGATTTGGTTATTTGTGACGAAGGACATCGAATCAAAAATTCACATGCTGGCATCTCACTTGCCCTCAAGCAAATACGCACCCGTCGACGTATAGTTTTAACCGGATACCCTTTGCAGAACAATCTGCTCGAGTATTGGTGTATGGTAGATTTTGTACGGCCAAATTATTTGGGTACACGTACGGAGTTTTGCAATATGTTCGAGAGGCCGATACAGAACGGTCAGTGTGTAGACTCAACACCCGATGATATCAAGCTAATGAGATATAGAGCTCATGTTCTTCACTCCTTACTCTTGGGTTTCGTTCAACGCCGCTCTCATACTGTGTTGCAATGCACTCTGCCACAGAAATTGGAATATGTTATTCTTGTGCGAATGACTCCATTTCAACGAAAGCTCTACGATACCTTTATGACGGATGTTGTACGCAAAAAGGCATTTCCAAATCCATTGAAAGCATTTGCCGTCTGTTGTAAGATATGGAATCATCCGGATGTTTTATACAACTTTCTAAAAAAATGTGAGACTGATTTAGATTTAGAAATTGATGAAGATACCAAGAGCAACACCACAATCCCCGTCGTCGATTCAAATCCAACTGGTGTCATCGACACTAATACTGCCCCAATTATTCCTCCGCAACAGCAAGTTAACAATGGAAGCAATGATCGTGTACATAATAATACCTCAGACTTAAATAAAATATATGCTAATAAAAGGTAATATTACTTTTAATTTCAAATTCAGAATAATGCTATATAAAATGATATTTTCTTTTTGTTTGTTTATATATATAGTTGTGAGCAATATGGTGCCGAAAAAGAGGATCATCAACTCAATATGGGTACATATAGCGCCGAATCAAAAGGAGGCAATTATTGGTTGGATGCAAATATACTACCGAAACCAAGCTATGTTGAAGTCATAAAGCAAACCTATTCCAATATGGCTAAAGACTTTGAAACTATTCCCGGCTCTTCCGAAATAGTCGACTTGGATACGAATGAAATCAAAACAGTTGAAAGAATCGTTCAGCCTACTTCCATTAATCACCAAAAAAATATTGAATGCGAAAAGCTAAAGTCTATCGAAAATAGCAATTCAACGAAACAAGGCCTTACCACCAGTATTATTAATGACGCGAATAAAAAAACGTTCAAGCCAAAAAAAATTAATGATGAATTTTCATGTTCCTGGGCACTGGACATAATGAAAAATTACGTTGCTGGCCAAATATCGACATCACCTAAAATGGAAATATTCTTTTGCATTATGAAAGAGAGCATTTTTCTGGGTGATCGAATATTGTTGTTCAGTCAAAGCCTATTAACATTAAATGTAATCGAAGGGTTTCTCAAATCAAGTTTTGTACCATGCACTACAAACCTTTGGATGCGAAATATTTCATATTTTCGTAAGTATTCGAATCAATGGAATTGTAACTATAATTTATCAGCTATCTTAACTTTTCCTTTTAATTTATTTACAGGCTTAGATGGGTCGACTTCGTCGCAAGAAAGAGAAAGGCTCGTCAATGAGTTTAATGCAAATCGTAATATTAAGCTTTTCCTAATATCTACAAGAGCCGGATCCTTGGGTATTAATTTGACTGGGGCGAACAGAGTTATTATATTTGATGCCAGCTGGAATCCTTGTCATGACACCCAGGCTGTATATAGGATTTATAGGTGAGTACCATTATTAATTTTATTTATTTTTTTTTTTTAAATTATTTTATTTGAACTATCCAAAATTATTTTGCATTACAGATACGGACAAACAAAGCAATGCTATGTGTACAGAATTGTAATGGATAAATGCCTGGAAAAGAAAATCTATGACCGGCAAATAAAGAAACAAGGAATGTCTGATCGAATCGTTGATGAGTGCAATCCAGAGGCGCATTTATCGATGAAAGAGATAACAAACTTGTGCCACGATTATAGCTCAGATGATGAGCAGCAAACGGATGGTGAAGGTCAGAAATCAAATGAAGCAACCACCACACAAAATAATGAAGTGGGCGAACCTCCTGGAACAACGACTGCTAAAACAAAAGATGAAAAATTTGTTCACTCAACGACGCATTTGGATCCGATTATTAATACAATTGTTGATTTGCATGCAAACTATATAACGAAAGATCCTTTCCTCCACGAAAGTTTACTAGTTGATCAAAAAGATCGAAAGCTATCACAAGCTGAAAAAAGACAGGCGCATCGTAGCTATGAGCTCGAAAAGAAGGCGTCTGTAAATCAAAAATTAACCTATGCCTCAGGAAAAATGCAATATAAAATTGTTAACCAGGATGGTACTGTTATTACTCGACCAGTGGCATCAGTAAGTATTAAAAAAATGTATGAATAAATATGCTTTAAGATGAAATTAATGTAACGAATATTTCGGTTTGTGAGAGATACTTACCTTATATAATTTTTATAGATTAAACCCATACAAGCAAAGAAAACAAACACCCCAAGTGGAGGTCGGTCGACACGTTGGATCCCAGCTGAAGTGTGGCAAAGACAGGGAATGACTGCTCAGGAAATGACGTTACCCCTTGGTAAGCAAGGACACCTTTAAAAAGCAATCTAGCAAGTTAACATTTTCTAATCATGCAATTCTCTTATTTCAGACGTTGTCATACCAACAAATTCGTCAGAGAAATCGAATATAATACTCAAAGCTGGACAAAGAGTGATGGTGCTTAAGTCAGCGAAAGGCATCTATATGCAATTAGATAGCGGTAAGATTATAGCAATCAGAACAACATCGAAGCGCCCGGATGATGAAAAGACCAGCAAAGAGGACGTAATTGATATTACATCTGATTGCGATACTGATGTTCCGAAGTCGAAATCGCCTGAGCCAGGTATGAAAATACATTTTGATATAACAAGCAGTAAAAATGACTTAAAATTTTTAATTAATAATTTTCAGAAAAATCGATGGACACCCCATCAACTGGAGAAAATACAAAAGACGCGATAAGCAAAGAGTGTTTGCCCATTCAACCTTCTTTAGAGCCAGCCTTTACAAGAACCAGCAATTTGGAAAATCTTCAGCAAACTAAACCACAACTAATGCAAAATAGTAATCAAATTCAAGGCTTAAACAGCATTCCACCAACTCTGCACCAGCAGCCGGAAAGTGTAGACTATCAGAAACAACAACAACAACAGCAGCAGCAGCAGCAACAACACCAACAGACGTACAAGCATGAAGCACAGTTGCCTGTCGTCGAATCTTATAATAGTTCCATTAATAGTATCCCATCGAATTCAACGCATCCGCAAGCAATGATTCCCAATAATGATTTAGCGGAAAACTCATATTTTGCAAGCAAAAATGTTCAACATTCGTTCCCTCCCCAATATTACAATTACTATGAAAATAAGAATGCAGCCTCATCGACTAACTATCATCTTAATAATTATGCACCCTATGGACATTTTAATTTTGCTCCTTATCATTCCAACTTTCACACAACGGCAGGTTACAGCGGCAATCCCGCACCATATATTAACTCGAATGCGTTTCCTAGACAACCTTGGAATGCAGTTGGAAATCATCAAACAAATAACGAACCGATTCGTCAACAACCGTATATGGGAAGTACTTACTCCATTAATGAATGGTCTTCCCAATAAAAGAAGTAATCATTTTAATAATTATTTCTTGATTAACTTTTGACTTATTTATTTATTAGACTAGAAAATTCTCTTGAGAAGTAGCACTAAATACCAAATAAGCTTAGATTGTCATTCCAAAACAGATAAAATGTATATCCAATAAATAAACATAGATAATATAAATATGTAGATCAAATGTGAATTTCTTGTGAGATGAAGAGGTAACTAATGTAATCAATGAATTAACCAACATTAAGATAATACTTTCAATTTTAAAACATTGTTCAATATATTTTAGTTTTACAATACATTTGTAACTTCTTATGTTTTTTTAATCAACATTGATTTAAAATTTTATTTATATACTGTATTATGAGCTTCTCAATTAATAATGTAAGAACTTCGGCCTCTTGACGATGAACAGTTTCTTCATTGTATAACTCGTTTATTATAATGTTTTCAATATGATCGCGTGACTCACATGTTAAATTCCTTCCAAAGCGCTTCGAACTGATTTTATTAATTGAAAGACATTTTTGTAAACCTTTGCAGTAGATACAGTTTGTGCATTGTGGCGCATTTGGTGCATTGTATAGCGCCAGAGAGCATATCAAATTGGTAGTTTCTTCCTTATAGATAAGTTCCTTTATCGTTTCGAAAGTGCTATCGAGAATTACTCGATCATGAACGGTTAAGGAAAATCTATCTTTTTTATTTAAATATCCTACATAAAATATAAAAATATATATTAAATCCAGAAATAATTTGTAAACTTTGCCTTTATCCACTTACCCGTATTAAAAATAAGCTCCAGAAGCTCAGTCCGAAATTCAACATTTTGAATATGATCATCCAACCGAGTGAATGTGAATCTTGCAGATCCATTTAGAATGTCAGGAATATAAGCGTGGACCAATCTCTCATTGGTTCGGATGGCATTCTGCAAAATAATAAAATAAACTATAGATCTATAGCCGTTTTAGTTAATTTATTACTTACATCTTGATATGACTTAAGAACTTTTTTGAAATTCCTTGGGTATTTCAACATTTCTATCAGTTTAAGCATGGAATTTTGATTTTGCGGCTTAAATACATGTAATATTTGATCCAAGAATGTTGGAGAATCCTTAATTTTTTGAATTATAAATAATTTCTTATTTGGTTTGTATAATTCGCTTTGATTAGAAATGTCGCAGATGTTGTTCGGCCTCGATCGGTTATAATTAGTCCAGAACTCTATTAGTTTTTTGTAGAAATAATCGACTGGACCACATATCGGCATACAATTTAATTCCTTAAGTAAATCCCATGAAATTCCTGAACAAATTCTTAATCGGGGTTTATCAGAAGAGTATTCTTTACAATGGCCAGATCCCAGATAATTGACAAGAAACTTTGATATACCAAAGTTCTGGTTGTCCTTTGACTGTCTTTGAATTGCGGATTGTTCTGGAATTTTTGAAGATTTCTTTTTGCTCCATATTGGTGCCGATTCGTAATTGTGAATTAATCTAAAAATTGTAGGGCTTATAATACAAAATGGAGTGCAATTTTTGTAAGGCATACCACCTTTTTATATATTTTCGTTCCTCTTCCATTTCAGTCATAGTTCCTTGCTGTTTTTTCTCAATCCATAGACTTATATCCGTAAGTCCTTTAGATTTGAACCGTATCTTCACAATTTCAAGCCTTAATATTCGACATTCTGTTCGTTGGATCAGTAAGTTTTCACGAAGTTTTAAAAGTTTTGTTAAACTATTTGACTTAGATCCATCCACATTGGATATGCTTTCAGCCTACATAATTGGAATATTTGCAAAATTAAGTTTAATTTTTTTTTTTTAGCGAATATAGACTATTCACTCACCAATTCTTCATAGAGATGTATTTTACTTAACATTTGTTTACAGCATGAAGAAGACTCTTTAACTTCTCTGGGCCCTACTCTTGCTATTCGATTAACTGGAATTCCAATGAAATTCTGTACGGGATCGGGTGGCGTGGTGGCGAGTTTAGGTGTTGACATTTGCTTACTTATTCTCTTTAATTTCTTGTGTTGATTACATTTTGGCGATTTTGGTGCTACAATTCTATTTGTTGTCGCTGGCCTTGGCATTGGAATATGTCTGTCATGATCCACCATATTTTCCAACCATATTGTACCCAATGTCTTAGAGCTTACTTGCAAGACTCTAATTTTGTTTCGTATGGCCAATATAAAGTTATATGGATATTTTAAAACTGATTGACGTCGCTTTAAGCCATGGTGCATGGTGAAAAATTAATCGTTCGATTATAATCGATGTTATTGTGTTTGCTGATTTGTGCAAGAAATCGAAATCGAAATCGAAATCGAATTTCTTCTCTCCACGGGTCCTTCAGTTGGCTTATAAGACTTTAAATGTAGCCAATTTTTTTTTTTATCAAGTATAAATATTTAAATTTATATGTATATTTTAAGTGACAGAAATTACTAATAATACTACAGGTTTAGTTTTCTTCATGGCAACCTATAATTAAAACAAGAGTCATGCAATAACTTGAATAATTATATATAGTATTGCTCGATTAGTATATTAATTACTGCATTAAGCCCCATCCACTATTTTACATACATATAACGGCAATGACGTTGTAAATTTATAGATTTTTCAAAGCTGTTTCCAGTCGCTTAGTTTTCCTTAACGATGACACACAATATTTGTATAGATTTTCTTAAAATTAACTTTTATAAAAAAAGGTGATTTGTTAAATTCACAGTTATATCTTAATTAATAACTTAATAACACTCCGTTCTCAGGTTATTTTGGTTATTTGTCATAGGTATTTCCGGATGGAATATGGCCACAATATTTCTACTTATAATGACCAGATTTCATACAGACTTAACGAGAATCGGGGTAACAACGACATATGTTCATTGGACAAACACTTTTCCATCGGCAAGTATATGTTTGGTGAAAAGTAGGATAAGTGACGATTTTACAAAAGCCATCGATGAACGCATTCCTGGAAACAAAACCCTGACAGCTACTTATCGGCGAAATATCTTCGACTATCTGTTCCTAAGTTCTGAGAGCAGTAATATTAAAGAAGCATATTGTCAGGGCTATAATTCAACATGTGGCGTTGATATTAAAATTTTGAGAAGAGAGGTTCGTACTTAATTTAGTTATAATATTAAATTAATCCCATACTTTTGTCTCAAATGATTAATTAATATTTCATCAGCTTCTGCCGCGCTCTTGTAAAGATATTTTTAAGGAGGTTTACTATGCTGATGTTTTGGTGCCTGACTGCGAAACAATATTCAAATTTCATGAGCTGGAAATGGGAAACTGTTTTCTGTCCAACAACTTAATGGACTAGTAAGTATTTCTCGTATTGTTGCATAATTAAATGCAATAAATGAATGTGCCTAACAACTTTTTCAGTGCAAATTTCGATCTGTTACCCTTAAAATACTCATCATCAGATAAGCATCGGAGTCTCAAATTAGTATTGCAAAGAGAGCAAATTTTCAAATATCAAGTAAGATTTTATACAATCTGTATCCTTCAAAAGTGTATACTGAATTTGTGCAAAACAATTATGTATAGTTTGACGAAAAGTCCAACAATTTGTAAAATGTAATTTTTAAAAATAGCTATATGTTCATAGTCCCGAGGATGTGCCTTATTTTAATGCCGCAAGATTTCTTCTATCAACAAGGCCGACTGTGTTCTCCTTTAATGTTGAAGAGATGCATTACGATCCTGATGTCATTGAGGAAAGCGTGGATCAGCGGATGTGCAAATTTCCTGAAGAAATCAGCAGTAACCAATTCGTTTACAGGCAAGCAAAAAAGTCTAAAAAAAACTATCACTTTTCAACTTTTTCAAAATGTTCAACTGTTTAATTGTAATAATAATTTCAGCTTTTCCACTTGTATGTCTCAGATAAGAGCAAACAAGGAAATGAAAGCATGCAATTGCACATTATTTGATCCTTCAACAAGTATGTAAAATTCGAATCTTGGGGAAGTTTTGTCATTCTTACAATATTATTGTTATTCCAGATAGAAATTACTGCGATATTAAAGGAATCAAATGTTTACAGAATGGTAACATAATCAATTTATTTGCAAACATCAATAAACAACTAATAATAAGATTTTTTTTTTTTTATATATATTTCTAGCCAATATTTCAGAAAACGTAAAGAATTATGTGGGAGCCAATTTAGTTTGCTTGCCTTCGTGCGTGGAACAACAAATTAGTTTTGTTGGGTAAGATGATCTGAATCTGGTCTCGATATATATATATATATATCCTAAAGAAATCCGTTTATTTTTTGCCAAATTTAGATCAATTGAAGATAATGATGAGAGTCAGGATTTCATTGTTGAAATAGAAATTGCCAGTGCACCTTATGCTAGATTCCATCGTAGTGTTACGCAAACCACATTGGATCTCCTGGGTGAGTGAAAACCTATTTTACAATATTGATCGCAATAATTGAGATACATATTTCATTTCGCTTAATTTCAGTTGCGATTGGCGGAGTTATTGGTCTCTTTATTGGTGCATCTTTGCTAAATATTTTGGAACTAGTCTCAATGATTGTTCACAAGCTAAAATATTTGCTTATCAATTAATTTTGATTAAAAATAAGTGTAGCGGCTTACGATCATTCGTCACGATTTTTAATAGTTATCTTAACTCTGAACCTGTTCGAAAAATTCGACAAAACTTTTCTAAAGAAAGTGTGTTTTACTCTTTAATTGGCAGACTCAAGATAAACATTTTCACAAATTTTATTAAATATTTTTAAAGACATTAACCATTTTCACAAATAAATAAATAAATAAATAAATAAATATACTATAATCTTTGGTTAGTAATACATATATATTTTTGGATATATATTTTTGGTATCTGTTGTCGAACATTAATTTTTGTTGAGTTTGGTAAAATACACTTCGATTGGTAGTTGTGGGACATCAGTGGTGCGAAGTAGATCTATTGGGGGAATAACAGCAATATCGGCATCTGGAGTATGTTTTCGGTATGTTCGCATTGGTCTTCTTGTAGATCTACCGTTAGTATTTGATATAGTCATTATAGCTGACTCAGCTGCTAGGGCTGTTGTTTCGCTTATTGTAGAGGGTGTAGTTGCCAAAGTTTTCCTATCAATTTTTGCATTTATTTTCCTTGTTTCGCGCTGATTTACTTTTTCAGTTGTAATGTTTAATGTTGGAGTTATTAATTCAGGTTTGGGCTTCAATATTTTTGAATTCAGGCTGTTTGTTCGGCTAATATTGTATGCTTTAAATCTTGTCGCATTAACATCCAATTTTCTGCGCCTCACATGAATAAAATTGGTTCTATTCCGTCTATGTTTAATTGGTGTCGATGGAGTGGTGCTTGACAAGTTCGGTGTAGTTTGATTTTTAGTCAATGTTTGTGTTTTGTTGTGTGTCGCCTTTGTTTTTGTACCCAATATTTTTATACTCATCTTCTTTCTATAATTTTTCTTCAAATCGTTTGTGGAGTTGGTTTCTTCTTTAATTTTCAATGAATTTATATTTGGGAATCTGACATCACTCAAGGTTATGTTTTCCAGTTTTAAAGGGCTTCTTCCGCAGCTATAGCAAAAATCGTCATTTAAAGTGATCGGCATTAGATTCTTTCGGAATGATATATTCTTTTTTGAAGACCAGTTTTTTTTATCAAATATCGTATGTGGTATATTCGTGGTAACTGTATGATTTAATGCCAAAACCTTTAAGATGTCCCTAACAACTAAGGATTTTTTTCTATCAGTCATCGGATTTGGTATATCTGTTGGAATTACAGTTGAAAAGCTAAAAGATTCCTTAGTCGTTTCGACTTTTGGTAGTACAGTTGTAGTTGTAGGTTGAAATCCTATAGTTGTTTGCTCTATAGCTTCTGTAGATCTAACAGGCTCAAAAGTAGTAGTACTTGTACTAGTTGTAGTACTCAAAATGTCGATAGGCGAACTAATAAATAGTTTAGTTTGTTTAGTAATAAAACTATTTTGTGGCTGTGAGTCATAAGATATAATTTTGTCCTCTACTGGCTTGTAGTTTAAATTTAAGTTCCTGGCGGAATTGGGAAGAATGACATCATCAAGAGTAAAATAGCTATGTGTTGTATATGGTTGGAATGGGGGTTCGACCATTGGCTGGATTGTATTACTGATACTGTTTGATATACTCTCAAGACCCCGAAAATTGGGCAACACGTTGATGCTGTTTGAAATACTCTCAAGACCCCGAAATTGAGGTATTACATTGATGCTGCCCTTCACTTCGTCACGTGAAGTAATATTTGGGCTGTTTTTGCAAATCGTAATGTTCTTAAAAACAGGTGGTTTTGGCTTAAAATACGTTGTGCTTGGTGTTGTTTTTGTTGCCGATGTCGATGATATTCGAACAGATGTCATATATGTTCTCAATATATTCGATGACAATGACGCGTCATCGTAAGTATTTTTAAACGGGCCTCTGCAAAAGAAAAGCACAAAATTTAATACGTAGGTTTGTTTGTAAAATGAAATAGTTCTGATGAAATTGGATGCTTTCATCGAGATTTGAATTAAGACAGTACCTCATCCGTTTTCCATAAGATGCACCAATTTCAGGCGGAGCATTTCTATATACATGTTTTATTTGCAAGTTCCCCATTCGCTGTTTTCTGGTAGTAAATTGTGGAGCTCTTGTCGCATACCAGTATAGTTTTCTTAAACTACTTGGCTGATTGTACAAATATAAAGCTTGCGGATCAATGGACCAAATCTATAAAAAAAAAGTTTTTAAAGTATTTAAAGTGGTGAATTTAAATAAATTTTGTAGATGACATGTAACGGACACTTTACGCACCCCAGTTTTGTATCGAATGTTGTCAGAGCACACCTTTGTAATTGATAAAATAATAATAGTTCCTGAAATTAAGAAGAAAAGAAAATTATATATTTCTGCTGGTAAGCTTCAAGGTATTCAAAATATGGTTGTCCAAACCCAGAAAAATATACACACGCACATACACTTTCTTTTTCACTTTCACTTTTACAAATTGCATCATTTATATATAATTTTTTCTTAATTTGTATTCAATTTGTATGGATGAAATATTGTAATTACCGATGCCAATATCATGAATACTATATTATAGATTGAATATTATATTTACCAATGCAAATATGAATAATGTTAAATGTCTGAAAGGGCTTTCCGAACATTTTGAAACTTGTTCTTTTCTAGTAAACACAGACACCTATCTGGAAAATATATTGTTTATATTAATGTTCATATAAGAAGTGGCTAAAATTTATTTAATAAAATATATTTACAAACTGCTTAAAATCTGCTACCAACAATACAATTAATCAAGCCACACTAATTTTAAATTTATTGTATTAAAAAAGATATGTATACCCTGCATACCCACATGACTCATAAATGAAATTTGCAACTTTTACAAGAGGTATTTCACGCTCCCACTATTTTGTAGATTCTCATATACGTTGTACAGCTCAACATTGTTTTATATTAAGAAATAAATAATTTGTGGATAAGGAATGTGTCTAAATTTACACAAATAAGAAAAAAGTATTAGATACAAGTACACCATACATATATGAATATACGGGATACAGGGTATAAGCGCATTTAGCATTTTGGAATATTACAATTTCACACTTAGTCTGTGCCCCGAAGCATAACACTTAATGCATGGTCAAGTTTCTTAATATTTTCTTTTTCCATCGTTTTTTAATACCCTTCCCTTCAGGTGGGCGTTACCCTACACTAGGTAGTGATTCTATAAATAATATATATATATACATTTGTAGACAATAGAGCTTATAGATGGCATTCAAATGTTTCATATATCAAAAATAGATTTGTTTTTTTGTGAAATCAGTGGAAGGTATTTTAAAATGTAAAATATCTTTGATTTATTATCAATTTTTATCTGTATTCTACTTGCTATATTTAGTTGTATGCTATATTTAGCCCAATTAGTCTCTAGAAATGCTAAGAAGTGGTGGAAATAGATATTTATCGATATTTGTGATTGGCAGCCATACAAATAATAAGCAAGATCTGCATATTATATACAAAAATATTCATTCCAAGTTCTCTTAAGGAATTACATTATTTACATAGTCAAGTCTGTGTGTCCATATTTTATCGTACCTTAGCACAATTAGTTTTTCAATACACAAATGTGTACATAACCTGTATTTTATGCATAGATATATAATAAATTTCTTTTTGGTATTTCTGTTTATTATACTAAGTATTTTTTTTATTTGTTTTTTAAATTTCTTTTATTAATTTACAGTCAGTAATGAAAATGAATACAAAAATATTTTTTTTTACCATAATTTTCACACATATCAGGATAAATATAACACATAGGGTCAAGACATGAACACTGATTCATGTCCCGCAGATACAATTGAATTAAGCAAATGGCAATTGGCAGGAACCATATTAACTGAAATTTGGAAATAAGAAAGGAAAGTAAATCATTAATTATGAGTTTAATAAATTTTAATTAAACGATAAAATTGCTGTTTCAGCATTAATATTAAATTATTGTTATTTCATGTATATGGCCAATTAGTCACACATAAAAGACATTATACGTTTATGCGTGAACCATAAAAAAATATGTATAGCAGCATAAACTACTATATAAATGTTTGTAAAACCAAAGTCTAATAAGAAGAATACTCACTCTCTATTTAAATGTGCACCCGTGTCTGTTGACAAGCAGCCAGCACCACCGCCGAAACCGTATCCCTTGGGTCCGTACTTCCTACCGTGGCAATTTTTGCAGAACAGGACGGCTTCATGCTCGGTGCAGTTTGTCGAATCCAGAGCCTTGTTGCACATACCTTGATAGGAATTATGAAAATCATTTATTAGATCACATACATGCATGTGTGTACTTGTGTGTATATATACTTACTGCACTTGAAGCAAGTCTTATGATATTTGTAGCCACCAGCAACACGCTCCTCGGCGGCGTACACCGATTTGCTGCATGCAGGGCACTTGGGAGTCGCAACCGGAACAAAAGGCATTATGTTCTATCTGCAACAGGTAACATTAAGTAAATTTAAGTAAATATAATATTTTTGTATATATATATGCGTATGTATTTAGCATACATACCGTCAAAAGGTACACTTGTAAAGAAGTTCCTGTATGTTAAAGACGCTGCAGACTAAACTGGAAAGATTCTGTACACTGGTAGTCTATATTTGTGGATGCACACGGCACAACAAAAAATACATGTTGTGTGTGTGTATTTGCATATGTGTACGTGTGTGTTAAATATACAGCAATAAAACGTTAAATATAATCGAAATTTGCTTTGTTGTCTCTCTCTCAAAAACAACTTACGAATTACAATCATCCCCTCTACTGCATCAAATATTAATAAACACATAAATGTAGTTAAGTAATTTTGGTTAACATACATATATCCTTTTGTACAGCCACAACCTGAGCAATATGGTTGCTATAATTATAGTACTATGTGCAAGCATGCATAAGTAAAAATATATACAACATACATATATGAAATCATACATACGTATATTCATATATGTTTTTCAAATTGTGTATGACTCCCTACGAATATAAATAAATATTGCATATAAATATTTATATTATATACGTGGGAATATGTATTTTTAACAAGGGCGTTTAAAGGGAATTTATTGGTTGGTTGATGGGATGTACTGGTGAAAAATCGGGGTTATCTATGAAAAAATAATGTTCAAAATAATTGAAAAATTGAGTTAATCTTTTTCGGCGATTTGAGTTGCTTTTATTACTTTTGAACCAAACCCAATATTTGTAAACAATTAATCAATATCTCAAAAATATTTAAATTTATCATGATAGAGAGAGAGAGAGAGAGAGAGAGAGAGAGAACGAGAATATCGAAGTGATAGCCTAGCGATCATTTGCCATATTTATACATTAACTTATGGCTTCCATTAAACATAACAAAAAAAAAAGATTTTAAAACGTCACAATTATCTATTTAAGTATTGTGCGTTTTTTTTTTTATTTACAAAATGTTGCAGTCATTTTTGGAAGGGGGCATATTCCACCTGTCCCACCCTTCTGACGCCCATGATATTTATAACTGTATGTACACATACTAATGTATGTATGTATGCATGTACATACAAATATATGTACATATTCAAATGGAAATTTAATTTTTCTCTCTTTGCACTACCTTGCAGAGGGTGGTTCAATAAATTGGTAACGCTCTCAAATGTTTCTCGCTGACTACAAAAATTATATTTATGTATATCCAACCTACTTATCCATGATATCTCCAGCTATTCAAATTGGCGAAGTATTCTAAAAAAAAATGAATCGAGTAACACAGTATCGTTAGGAAATTTGATTTCAAATCAAGAAAACACAAAATACGTAGTAATATTTTTATTTAGAGTCTACTATTTATTTAAAGCCGTATTATTCGTTGCCCAAGACGAACTGTACGAACTGTAGATGTACATATATATATTGTAATATTATGGAGACCGATAGTCCATCATGCCAAAATTTTTCGCTCAGCTCAAGCTCAACGGTTAATTCAAACCACCTTCCAATATGCTCTCCAGGCAAGAAGTCCCAAAAACAACTTACTAAAAAGCAAAAAGCTGAAGAGGAATCTTCACCAAAATGTTCCAGCATAATTACAAGTTCGTCGTCATCCTCAACGACGAGCATATCCTTGGCCGCCTTTAATTCCGAAACACAGTTTCAAAGAGCTCCAGGACACGAAGCTCCAAATATTGGTTATGAGCTAAACATAGCTAAGTCGATACTGAAGCAATATAGTACAATAAGTGGAGACAACTTGTAAGTATGGTATTACATAAAATTTAACTTTCGAACCGAAACCTTAAAATAGAAACCAACCATATTGTAAAAATATGATTTGGCATAGAAGTATGTTTTTGGCAATACACAAGATGTTCAAGTATAAATTTATTGTATCTAAAATCCCGATAGATTTGATCATATCAGTGATATTGTAAAGCGAGTCGTCGATGAGCGTCCCCCAAATGTTATCGATTTTTTTGAAGAGTTCAGTCGAAATGTCCGCGAACAGAAGTTTCATGTACCCGAACGTTTTCCCCCCAATGCCATTTTTGCCGACTGTCGAATGTTTCGTCCGGCCAAACAAATACTTCATTCGATAAAGGTATATATTTTAAACATAAGAATATAGGTATATATTTAAGGACATTACTTGAAACATGTGATATTAGTTACCCCACAGTGGTGAAAACCTTGATTTTGGTGATGATGAGGATCTCGGGGATGAGGAACACTTCGAGGCAATTGATGCCGAACTGCGATTAAACATTGATGATTCTTTGCGAATGTTTGTAACATTTAATGAACGCGTCGAACAGTTGCAATTCTATTGGAATCAATGCGGCTTTAGTATTAGCAAAGATGATATTTTCCAGTTGGCAAGTTCCATTAATCGACTTCAGACTCATCCATCAATAATGCAATGCCGATTTTGGGGCTGTATAAGTGGATTGAAAGCATCCTACTATATTGTGGAAGCCTCGCTTTCGCGTGACGAAATCACATCACGATTGACCATGATGAAAGAGGAAATGAGGGAAAAGCAACTGCCATTTAAGGTGCGCAAAAATCAAGAGCCAAAGCCCGCACCAGCACATATAGGACCAGAATTAACTCCAGGCACTTATGGTTGGGAACTGTATGCTCAGGATGAGTTAGAGAAAATGACGCCAAAGGCAGAGCCAGTGCCTTTGGCAGAGGAAATCGAATTTTATGATATACCACCCGAGTATATTGGAAATGGTTGCAATCGATTTTCATATTTTGTGGTTAATTGTTTGCACAATGATTGGATTGAACTACCGATTGTGACGCCACGTCAAATTGTTGTTTCGCGACAGATTCGAAAGTTTTTCACTGGAGATTTGGAAGCGGATGTAGTGTCATATCCATGTTTTCCGGGCAAAGAGAAACATTATTTGCGTGCAGTTATTGGTCGTATTACGGCTGGTACTTATATAGCTCCTCAGGGATATTATAGACGTATGACTAAAAAGGAAAAGAATCTCTATGATGGCATCAATCTTGACGAAGGCGAAGAGGAAGAAGAAGAAGATGACGATTTTGATGAGGGAGAAGAAGAAGAATCACCAGGTAGTTGGTTAAGCCATCTTTAGTTATTTTTATTTTATTAAAAACCCTTTTCAGATAATGATGTTCAGCTGATGAGAAACGAACGATTTGAAATCGAACCTTTGAGCTCCTTGGCCACACCCGAAGCCTGGGTACACTGTCGATCCAATATTTTAAATCAAGGACGAGTTGTGTGGTACGACGAGGAACTGGCTGAAAAGGAGCGGAAGAAGGCACTTGCGATGTATTTGAAAATGCGAACATTGGAAGAAATGGGTGAAGAGGTCGAGGAGGAAGAAGAGGCCGAGGAGGAAGAAGATGGTGAGGAAGAAGAAATGTTAGAAGGATTCATACAACAAGAGACGGGTCCCAATATCTTATCCTCATGTGCCGCTGATATGAGCAATGAGTGCTCCATACCCTGGGGAGTCCGCTTTACCAGCAAGTACACGAATCAAAAGGAACGCACGTTAATAATGCAATCAAATATTTGGCCCGGGGCTTTTACATTTATTTTTGAAAATACTTGTGAATCGATATATCTGGGCTGGGGACATAAGTTTTCGAAACGCAACATACTATTTAACCATTTGCCACCTGTTCAAAATGAATGTCCACACACCATCGAGGATTTCATTGAATCTACAGATCCAAGTGTTGAAGACGAACTCGCTTACAAGGAATGGCTTCTAAATAAGCAAAAGAAACCCGAACCTGTCGGAGAAGACTTACATGACTACGATGACGATGATTCCCAAGAAAATATTGATGATGATGATTAAATTTCAATAACAGTTTGTTAAATGTTATATATATTGTTGCAAACAATAAATTGAATATCGAACGATTATAGAGTAAAAGTTTTAACTCATCCCTACATGATTTTTTATTAGACTAGTAAAATCATTTTTTCAAATATATATGCATTAGTAATATAGAGGCCAAACCATGATCAAAACTTCAATGCTTTTGGAAATTGGGTCACTTGACTTGATCATGTTTTAATCTTTTTCAAATTTCTGTATCAAACATATTAATTACAGCTTGTTAACTAAATCAATAAACATATATGTACTATATTTATTTATTATCAAAAGATATTTTGTATAGGTTACAGTGTTTAAATCGGTCTTAAATAGTAGGTGGCGGAATATGTTATTACAACCCCTGAAATAGAGTTTCAAAGCGCATGCGTTGAAAATTAACAAATACACAAAAATAATATCTAGCATACATTAAAACAGTAGTTATGTTTTTAATTAAAAAACGGCAAAAAGAAATTTTGATTTTTATCTTTTTTTTCATAATAATAATTCCTTCCAATGTTGATGCTGACGAAAAGAATATTAATAAGCTATTAAACAACCAAGCCGTTGTCAGTCGACAAATAATGTGTATTCTTGAAAAGAGCCCATGTGACCAACTAGGGCGACAACTTAAAGGTATATTGTAAATATAAATATACATATTATTATAATTTGCAAAGCATTCGTCACTTAAACCTTTAATTAAATCAAATTCAAAAATCTTGCACATATAGCTTAAAATCTGTAGAATTAACAAAATGCATAGTTGAGAAATTATTGAAGCGTACAAAACTAATCAATTATCAATTAAATATATGTATTTATTTATAGCTGCTCTTCCAGAAGTTATAACTAGGAAATGCCGCAACTGTTCTCCGCAGCAGGCTCAAAGTGCACAAAAATTGACAGCCTTCCTGCAAGCTCGCTATCCGGATGTCTGGGCAATGCTTATAAAAAAATATCAAAATGTCTAAGTTTAGTGCTTATAATGTAATTGTATTGTTATTCTCAGTAAACTTCAAATACATAAATCGACAACACCAAAACGAACATTGTTGTTTTCATATTTATTTTTTAATACACAAAATTTATGATACATTTACAAGACAAGTAGTACAAGCAGTTGATACTTTATGGAGTAACGTGTAACTAATGTAAGATGTAGATATTTTTATTATCTGCGAATTGAGCCGTTCAGCGGCAAGTATGCTGAATACGTTTGATACATTGAATTCGGTTGCGCAGCTCTTTGCAGGACACATGCATCCTGATATTGTGACTGCATGTTCATAACACCCATTTGCATTGGAATTTGCGAGTTGGGATATTCACCACCGGAACTATATGCAGATGCCGGAGGACTCTGCTGCGGCGACATTCGATAGCTGTTAATGGCACCGTAATGTGACATCAGATTGGGACTGATGTGTACGTTGGCTGTGCGATTATTTGAGCTGCTGCTGATTGCCGATGAGGCATGCTGTATGGGTGCTGATGGTGTGTTGCGAGTATTTCTATTTGTATTTTGTGTGGATGAAATCGGCGGAATATTCATGTTGCTGGTGTAATATTTATGATATTGTAGTGGAGTCACTTGCGTCTGCAGCATATTCGGCGGCGTGGAAATATTCCGGTTTTGCATTAATAAGTGTGGTGGCGGTGTCATTGAGTTGGGTGGAATCGGATGATGTGGCGACGGTGTTAAATTCGACTGAGCTCCTGGCGATGTATTGCATGGTTGAGTTTCCAGGCAATTAGTTAACTGCTGTAGTTTGGATAGACTACATAAATTGCCAACGAGAGATGGTGTGCTGCCACCACTGTTCGATGATATAGACTGATCGTTGTTAGCTGCGGAAGATGGTGGCCCCAATGTGGTGGAGACTGGTATTCGTGGTGCGTTCGACACTATTTCATTTGATGGCATATTATTTTGCAAATAGAAATTATTTACGGCACAAGCGGAGGCTGGTTGTTCAATGCGCTGATGCGAATTGGGTAGGGAATGAACGGAGCTATTTAGAGACATGCCCCGTTGAATAACGGCTGGCATACCAACTATGTCATAATTCGATGGATTCGTTGAGAAATTTTGTGAAATTTGCGGTATCGGTATATAGTCCAATGTCTGCATATTCTGCTGATGGCCATGCTGTCCGCCGAGCTGTGTAAACTGTAAGCCTCCACCAATTCCATCCTGTTGCCCCTTGGAAATATTCGAAACAGAGCTCTGCGGATGCTGGTGGTGAGTATTTTGGGTGCTTGTTGCTGCTGCTGGCACTTTAGCGTCTCGCTGCTGAGCATTATTCGAAGAGCTTGCGTTGCGAATTTGCTTGGGTGTCGGTGCTCGATGAGCTGCTGTCGGTGAACTCGCCACAATATCCGGCTGTAAAATAAACAACAAAGATACAAATATTGAAATCACCTTAATATTTAAATTTGTATATGTTGTAAGAAGTTACCTGTACGGTCAGCTTTCTGTTTTGATGCTGGTGCTGTTGTGAGTTGCCGATTATATTCAAATTGGGCGAACCTTCAGAATTCAAATTCATATTTATATTGTTTTGCTGTTGCATGTGCGAATTTTGAATAGACATGTGCATGGGCGTCGTTGCCGATTGATTTTGCATGGAACAGTCTGAAAACTGTCTTTGCATATGTCCATTGGGATTTTCCGATCCATGATTAATGGCCCCTCCAATGTTAGAGGGTGAATCCAAATTGATTTGCACATTAATACCACAATCATATTGCTGCTGGATGGGCGCATTTGAGGCTGCCTCGGAATTGTTGTAGGCCATATTATTAGAATTAACATCCGGTTGTCCAGCAACTTGCAAATTAGAATGTGGAGCAGATTGTAATATCGGTTGCGATACCTTAATTTTTTCCTCTCTCGATGGATGGGAGGCGACCAATGGTATGTTGTTAACATTGTGCTCCGATTTTGGTTTTTGAGGCGCAGCTTGAGCTTCACGACTCATTGAAGTTGGTAATAAATTTGCTGATTCCGCCTGGTTAGAATTTGCGTGTCTGGGCACTGAGTTCTGGGGATTACCAATCGATTTGATTTGTTGTGCATGATCGGTGAGTTTGAATTGCTTCTGCTGATTGGCGCACTTCTGATCAAACATGTTCGACTGATTATTGACATTATAATCATTGCAGTTCAGCGTATTTCCATCGCCATCTCTAGCAGTATTCACAGCGCTAATATTAGATACGGGCGGCTTGGACAAATCATCCTTCTTACCACTATTCTTGCGATCCACCTTTTGCTTATCTTTCGGATGATGCATTTGGTGATGAGCATGCATTGCCAAATTAGCCGATTGATACAGATTTTGCGTGAAATTATGCGTATAGGCCATAGTAGTTGCAAGGTCCTTGTGAAATTGCTTTTGGCCCTTTTGTGCTGCTGGATCTAAATTGCAGAGATTATAGCTGTAATAGTCCCACTGCCAATATTGCGAAGTATGATGATAGTTGGGCATTTGATTAATTGGGAATTGAGAACTTAGTGAGTTTTGCAACTGAGCATGGTCGTTGTTCTTTAATTGAATCTTATCCCGTATGGGCAATGAAGTGGACGGCGGAGGACGCACATTGGATTTATCTTCTTCCTTAACTTGTACTTGTAGTAAGTGTGGCGGCTTTTGTGTCTCCTTCTCGGCAATTACATTGATTTTATTTGCATGAGTTGCATCCGGTTTCTTGCATAAAGTGTTAACGCTTTCGACCTTTGGAATTGAAGGAGTTTCCAAATTTGGCTTTTTATGCAATTTCTGCTTCACTTCTGTTTCGTGCATTATTAAAGCCTCAGTTTTTCCAAGCATGTTTTTCGTTTCGTTTGTTGGGTTTGTTTTGCTTTGCATCTCATTATAATATGGTTGTTGTTCTTGCTGCAAAGTACAAGGAACTTTTATCTGGGACACATCCGGTTTTTTAGGCTCTACTTTCTCAGGCGTAATCGGTTTCTTAATTTCAGTTTTATCAACGACTTTGGTTTCCTTGGCGCACTCTTCAAGGATTTTGGTAGAATCAATGACAGATGGTATTGATGGTACCGTGGCTGGCGATGGTTGTTCAGCAGCAACAGTTGTCGTTGTTGATACACAAGGTTTCAGGCTCTGATCATCGGAGATCTCCTTTATAGGATCATTTCCTTTATTCAGGCTTTCACAATTCAAATTAAGTACTTTAGTTTCAGTTTTCTCTACGATCGGCACTGTAACTGTATTAATCTTTTCAGTAGGGGTTGACGAGTCGGTGCAAATGACTTTTTCTTTATTATTTAATTCAACCGTAGAAGGAGGAGCCGGTAAAATAGGTTCTTTTTGTATTTCGCAAATTTCCTTAACTTGGCATGTTGGTTCTGCATTATTTAAGGTATTGTCAACTGGCTTTGGCTCAATTTTACATTCAGCGATTTTAGTCTCGCTGTTTTTAGCTTCAAATGAAGTTGTGTCCGAAAACAGAGCTTTCTTTGTTTTCTTTGCAACGGCATCGAGGACTTGCTCAGTGCAATGATCAGCGGCAACACTGATCTCCCTTTCCTTCGGCAGCTGCGGTGCAGGCTCAACAAGCTGATTTTCCTTTTCCTTCTGCTTTTCGATTTCGATTTTCTCCATTACCTCACTCTGTGTTTTCAGCGTCGGTTTTTCATTCTCCGGTTCCTTTATTGGGACTTCGGCAATACTGGGTTGAGCGATAGCTTCTTCAGTTTCTTCATCTCGTTTGCCATTTGATTTTTTACCTCTCAGCTTGGGTACGATATTTATTGGCTTGTCAATTGATTCGTGCTTCTTAATGTTGCGATTGTTAATTTCTGGGGCAGCAGCTCCTAGCGATATAGAACATTTGTCTACGATTTCTTTATTATTATGCGGTTGGTCAACTGGATTCGATACATTATGCTCAACACTATCAATATTATTTTTACGCTCGAAATGTTTCCTCTTGTTGGTATGTGGAATAACATCTTTGCGTTTAGCCAGACGCAATGCTCGTTTGGTTAAAATATTGTATTCCGCCGACTCTAATGATTTCTTGGAATATTTACTATCAGAGGAATCGGAATTTTCAATTAGATCTTCAAATGGACGTTTGGATCGTTTTGCATCATTGAGAGTTGATTGCGTTGATTCCACAGTGCTATTATATGCATTCTTTTTAGAATAACTTGTATCCTTGTCAATATTTTGAGAAGTCGATTTTGTCGTCTTCATACATTCTTTATTTGTATCTTTGAAGAGCTCAATAGTAGAATTTAGTTGAGGTTCGACGATTTTCTCATTTTTCTTCTCATACAAAATATCCTTGTCATCAGAATTTTCAATAAGCTGTGTACTCAAATATTCACGATTTGAAATTGGACGTATACTATTATTGGGTGATCTAGATATCGACATCAGGGGACTCCATCTTAGGCAATCGGCTTCAATTACAATTCGAGTTTTACTTTGACTTCTCTTATTATGGTGCAACAAGACCTTTTTCCAGTCAATATTTACCGTGATTTGGAATCGAATATCACCATCATTTTTTCTCAATTTGATAAAATTCAGTAGCTCAAATGCTAATGCAATGTCGGAAACTGCCAAGCCAGTTTTAATGGCTATATCCTTAAACGTTGTTGTCTTTTTATTCCTGTACTTGTACAAATACTCTAATACAACCGATTTCCAGTATGAAAAGTATGATAGACGTCCAAGATCCGAAAGTGGCTTCTCTGGCGTTCCCAATTGGCCTTCTTCGCGACTAAGCAAATAGCTGAAGTCGATCAAAAATCTACCATATCCTTGTCTTTGATATTGTGGCAGAGTCAGAATGCATGACACATTATATTTTTGAGAGCAGTGCTTCTCTTTTGAAAAATATCCAACGAGATGACAACCAACTTGATCATTTTTGGTTAATATATAAAATAGAAACGGTTCCACATCATAGTATAGAGTTTTATGATCTAGAAAAAACTTTGCAAGCAGGCATAGATTTTGGCAATATATCTTATTAACATTTCCATCCACTTCGAACACAGATATATCGCCCTGACGAAATATTTCAGTTCCAGGCGGCTGCTTCCAAATACATTTATTTTGATGTCTATCCAAGACTGATCGACTTTTTGTGTACTTCAGGCAGAATTCGCATAAGAAAAGTTTTAATAACCTTAAACAGAATTAAAACAAAAAAAACATTATAAAGTTATATTAAATACCGTTGTATGCATGAACAATTAATATTTAAAATTTTATAGCTTTCATACTCTCCAATATCGAAGCGTTCATTTAGATAGACAGACAGACGAACTTGATTATTTCAGCACAGCTTATGCTATAGATCAAGAATATATATATAAACTATGGGATAGTTATGTGAATTTGTTTACTTTAAAATTTGACAAAATATGACGAATCAAATCGGAGTACATGAAATTGGACAACCAGCCAGGTTTAACGGGTTTCAAGAAGAGTGAACAAAATCACAGAAAATTATATTTTGGTTTATTGCATTCTTTTTTATTAATAATCAAAATGGAATGGAATTTACCTCGCATACTCCTGTGGAAATGGGCTGGAATACCATGTTTCAATATTCCATTTTCCTATTTCAATTGATTTTGGACTTTGTCCACAATGGATCTGTGAATGGTTTTTCTCAGTTGACGTTTCGGGTGGATTGTTATAGACTTTAATGACAGCTTTTTGCAGTACTTCTTGATACAGTTCAACATCAAAAGAATTAACGCCCGGCGGTAAATGTTGGTTTTCTATAAATAAATATTTGTAAATAAGCTGTTGTAAAGTAAACATGTATTCCTTCTTAATCCATACATTATAATTACGAATTATTAGAAATCGAATTTTGGCAGTTTAAAAAATATATTCTTGATCGGCGTCTGTCCGGACTAGCTATTCGATTATTTCGAAAACTCACCAATTGGTTAATATCAACTGCTGAATTTGTAAGAATCATTTAAATTAATAATTTATTTTAGCAGTGGGCAGTTGACGGCCGACCTTCTTTAGTTTTTCAAAGACAAACAAATATATAAAAAATGACGCTAAATAAAACAAGAAAGAACGACTATCTTAGGAGTGCTGAAGATTACATACCCTTGCAGACCAGAAGACATCCAACGTGACATCTAAATTTCAACATAAATATATATATATATATATATATATATATATAAATAAACTGACCGATTTTTTCTGGGAAAGATGGTTTATACCCAAATGTGAGGAGCATTATTATGCTCTAATATTATAGTTTGTTTCGGACATCTTGGTAAAAATAACAATTTTTATACAAAAAGTTATTAAGTTATTCGACCGATCATTCCTATAAAAACAATGACAATGACAACAAGGTTATATGCATAACCGTAATTTATATATACTAGAACAGACAGACTGAGTATATCACTATACCGATTCATCTAGTGATGCTGATCAAGAATACATTTTTGGGGTCGGACGCGCTAAAAACAGTATAACAATATTAGATTACCCTCTGCAAGGATACGTAATGTAATAATAATAACACTCATAATAGTCAAGCATTGTTAGCTTGGAGTCCCGTGTTTCATTTGAACCCATATTTAAATATATATTATTTTTCAAACTTACCAAATGGCTTATTCCGGCTTATAAGATTAATACTTCGGTCCTTGTCATTGTCCACTGATTGTCCATCATTACCTTCAATGTCTGCTCTGCCAGATAGCTTTGCATCTAGAGCTTGCTGCCTTGGCTCTGGAAATTCTTCGATTTCATTAATCATTTGACATTTTAGAACAGTTTCTTTAGTTAGATATGGAATATCATCATCATGTTTTACATATGATTTAGTAGATTCAAGTGGCATAGATTTTAAAATGATCGTCCTCTTTTTACCCAAAATAGAATTGTTTCGCGGTGAAGGCAATGTGGACTTTGCAACTATCTCGTCAGATTTATCTGATGCATATTTGTTGGGTTTATTGGTTTCCACATTTGGTGATAGTTGATACATTTTTTTAGTATAGCTCATGGCTTTGAAATTATTTTTATATTTGTTGTCGACAGGGTTTTTTGCAACGGCAGCAAAACCCCAATTATCAGAAGTAACGTCCATTAGGCTCTCATTATCATTTGGCGAAGATCGAAACTCAATTTTCTTCTCGTTCTCAAATATATTTTCTTTCAATGTACTTCGATCGGTGTCATAGTCCTCCTCATCATTATCATCATCGCATTCTGAGCTATCGCTGGAGCTAGTGCTTGAATCGGACTCGGAGCTTGAAGAAGTACACGAGTCGGATGATGTACTATCATCCTGATCTTCGCATCCAGCATTCTTATCGTCATCTTCTTCTTCGTCATCACTGTCGCTCGATGAAGTTGACGATGATAAATCCGAATAATTCCGCTTGCGATTTAATTGATTAACAATGTTGTCACGATAGATTTTCTTCTGCTTTATTGGCGTAGCAAATTTATTCATAACGACGGCATTCTTCTTCTTTTGTCGAATATTGCCGGCAACACTACTAATGCATTGTTGAGATGTCGACGGATTTTCAATATATCCCTCACTTTTGATCATCTGTCGTTTGCAGTTGGTATATGGCTTTTGCGCCGCATTGGAATATTGGACAATTCTAAAATTTAAAGTCAAAATTTATAATTAGATAAATCGAACATAAACTTTTGGAAAAATTATTAGCTTTGAGCTTACTTATCATTTCCAACAAGCTCTAATTTTATGTTTCCTGTGTCTCTCCTTAACGATTTGGGATGATCAATGTTTAAGCAAGCCTTGCATCTGAAATAGAGAAAGGTTAAATCGATTTTCAATATCAATTTGATTCAAGTTCGTATTTATTGGGTTTAAGTTAACTTACCGATATGGATGCTTTGGCTTTTTATCTGGTACCGTATCGAGGCAGGTCAGGTGAAAATGATTTTTGCATGCAAAACACTGCAGCAAACATGGACCACGATTATTTATTTTGCAGACGACACAATCTGCGCATTTCTGACAATTCCAGAGAGTTCCCTTTGTAACAAGCATATAGAGTAAGACATAAGATTGTGATTTACATCTGCCTGCGATATTTGCACACGTTGTATGCAATGATATGCCACATTGTTTGCAGGAACTCAAGGGTTCTGGAATGCCATTTAAATTCTTTTGTGAATTGCCCGAGCAATGTGTGCAGCTTTCTTCTCCTTTTATAAGCACATCAGCTTCAACAACCGATTTTCGTGGTGTTGTTAATGATTTGCCCTTTTTATATAACTTTCCCTCCTGTACTAGGAATCCGGTATCAACTGCCTTTTTTATTGACAATTTAATAATAGCTTTGAAATCAACATTAGGCGATAGGTCAATACAGTTAAACTTTTGTATATAGTTTTCTATATTCTTGATGGTAGACCCTTCGCACTCGCCCAAATCATTAACGGCTTTCGCTACTACTTTGTAAAGGTTTGTACTTTTATCAACCTTAATTCGCCGTTTTGCCATTGGAGCCTTATAAGAATGCAAGCCTTTATTGTACACTTTTATAACTGCGCCTGACTCAACAGCTTTCTCCAACTTTTCAGCGACGATGTCCTCGTGAAATTTGTGATGAGTGCCAATAGCCTGGCAAATTCTTTGAACGCTTGGTCTTTGTTTTTGAGATCGAATCTTCGATATTGCCTCAAGTATCCACTGCTTCCAGGTATCCATACTGATGTCATGAGCAGACTCCCTCATCTTGCTATTTAACCTGTGAGTGGCCCAAATTAAAAATCATTAGTTAAGCATAATAGGAGTTAATTAAATAAAGAAAATTGTTGTTACAAAGGGCAAAATTTATTATTGAATTAGAACTTCTAAGGAACAAATACATTTTAATGATTTGAATCTTATACATAAAATTCAACTCGGTCAACCCTTTACTAGAATCCAATAAGATCTAACAATATAGAAATTATTAATTGTTTTATTTTTTTCAGAATTGGCATAGATTTTACTGTACGATTTTAGCTGACGAAAAGAATACATTGGTCCCACTGTTCTACGTTAAGTGTGGATCATGTTTTGGTTCAATTACGCTTTGAACCATGTTATACATGCATACGTTCATCTCTACACACACACATACACACATGCAGAGGTGACTAGTTGTCGGATGCGTTTAGGCGTCCCTCCACTAGGCATTCTGTGAGCCCTGCTAGGCAAAGCCAATTACACATTTATTTTATTAGTTATAGCAAGTCTTTGTTATTGACATGGGTGTGTAATTATATTACTTGTCTTAACATGAAATTATGAACATGCATGCATCTATGTATGTATGTACAGTGGCTCAAAGCGGGCGGTAAGCAGCGACAAGCAAAAAATGTAATTGTCTGCCATAAACTCATTATTAATTATTTTTCAAAAATTCCAAAGACCGATGGCAGGTATATATATTAACCACCAAAATGAATATATGACCCTAATAAACGGCAATTTCCACACCCGTTAGGTCGGGTTATGTAAGAAGTACCTAAGTCTTTGGGTCAAGTCCTCGGGAAACAGTTACATTATGGACACCTGGGTGCCATAAAACCCGGATTTTTTTACCTAAAGTTGAATTTTTTCGGTATAAATAGACCAATAGTCCGTAGCCAGTTTATTTTTTTCCTGCATTTCGGGTGCAATAAGCCAACAAGGACCATGGGTAAATGGACTACCATTGAGCAAAGTAAACTCATCCTGGAACACTTAAAAATCGGATATTCATATCGCCAAATAGCTAAAATGGTCAATCTAAACACCTCAACTGCATTCTGCATCATTTGGAGTTTCGTCGACGAAAATCGGACAGAGTACAAGGGCGGAATGGCACCAAACCCGATTTTCACCGAGCAGGACGAGCCGGGGATCATCAAGATTTCAAGGGGAAATCTTAAGCTATCGGCTCAAAAACTGACTCAATAGGTGCAGGATGAAATAAGGAAAAAGTTCAGTGTGGGAACTGTGCTCCAAGTTCTCCGCAACCATGACTTTGAGGCCCGAGAACCACGGGAAAAGAAATTTCCAACCGCAAAAAATAGAGGGTCTAGGATGACGTTCGTCAAAATCCACTTGGACAAGGATTTGGAGTTCTGGAACACAGTCATATTTGAATATGAGTAAAAATTCAACATTTTTTGCCAGAACGGGTGGGATTATATGTGGCGACAGTTCAATACTGAGGTGAAGCCCAAACACTTAAAGGCAACAGTCAAGCACGGCGGAAGAAATGTTTTGGTATGGGCATCTATCTCGGCAGCCGGTGGCGGAAATTTTGTGAATATTGAAACAACAATGGATAGGAATGTGTACTTCGTTATGCTAAAGGAAAATTTACTCCAAAGTGCCGAGAAGCTGGAATCCGACGTAGTTTCTGGATCTACCAGGACAACGACCCCAAGCATAAGCACGGAATAGTACAGTCCTGGCTTATCTGGAACTGCCCCCACGTGATGATTCCACCGGCCCAGTCTCCAGATTTAAATGTTATTGAAAATTTGTGGTCTCTGCTGGAAAATAACATCCGGAATCACAACATATCCAGCAAACAAGGTCTCAAAAATGCTCTGCTGGAGGAGTGGAGCAAGATCAGCCCAGAAACTACCCGGAAGCTGGTATCTTCCATGAAAAATAGGTTAAGCGAAGTTGTTAAGGCTAAAGGATATCATACCAAGTATTAACATCCTTATTTAAACTTTTATACGCCAAATATTTAACTTTTCTTAAGACTGCTTACCGATACATTGATTTTTTTTTGGATATGTTTATAGTTTTTGACTAATTTTAATTAATTAATTAATATTTTAATAAAAACTAAAGTTCCTTTTCAAATGTGATATAACGTTAAACAAATTGGCATTTAAACATTTTGAATTTGTTTTCTTGTTTAAACTTTATAGCACTTTACATTTTTTGCTGGTCGCTGCTTACCGCCCGCTTTGAGCCACTGTATGTAGGTATGTACATAGCCATTGGCATTAGAATCTAAAAAATCAAAATAAAACGGCACTCAATTGACATAATAAAATGGGATATTATAACAGCCCGTTTCACATAAGCCGAAACACCATTATTTTAAACATAAATATTGATTTGAAGCTTACAAGATATTTATTTTCGGTGCAAATTTTATTTCACTAAGTAGGGTTGTCGAATATTTATCACTTTATCGATATATCGATAAATAGAAGTCCTAATATTTTTCAGCATGCTATTGCATGACGATAACATCATCGTTTATATTCGTATGCGATATTTATCGATATCGTTTAAGTTTTTGCTGCTAAATAGTAGTACCCGAGTCACCCTGTATGCGTGGTAAAATTCGCACTTCGCTTGTTTACCGGTCTGCAACAACATTAATTTTTCTCGCAAGGGGATAGAGTTAATGATTACTTAAAATGGCACACACCGAGAATATTCCGGTTAACACGTTCCGGAATTACCTCAATATATTAAATGATCCGGCTGCGAACGATGAAATCAAGCTGAAAGCCACACAGGAGTTGAGCGAACATTTCGAAATGATCGTGAATTCTCCCTCTTATCCGTCTTTCTTGGAAAACGCCCTCAAGATCTTTACACGCATCCTGCAAGATGGTGAACCACAATTTGTGCAAGAGAATACAATACAACACGTAAGTTCCATTCTTTTCAGCTCTGCAAATAATACACGCGCTTAGATACATATGTTTGCATACATGTGTGTATGTATGTGTGTATTCCGGAGTCTCAAAATGCTTGTGCGCATTGTTTATGGTTTAACTTAAAGTGTGTAACAATCTGTTTGCCAAGAGGGATCAGATTTAAGATACCTAGCTGCATTCACTTGTTGTACATAGTTCGCTTTTTTGTTTTGAACTCGTGCAAACAAGTTGATTTTATTTCATCAGCATTTTCAATTATCCAATGGGCACTTGTCTAGCAATTAGAAGACATGCCCCAGTCGAGAACGCGTTGCTAGAAATTAACCTGCAGTTAGGTAGGTTATACGGCCATCTTTGGTTCGTTGTGACGCAGTGTGGATATAGATTTAGACAGAAAGGTTAATAGAAGAAAAAGAAAATGAGGCTGAACGGACTACTACTTGACTAGACAAACAACCATGCCTCCAGCGGGATTCGAATCTGATTGATGTAAGCGATATAATAAATTTTAGCAACGACTCGACACTTACTTAAGTAAATTAATATTGAACTATTTTAGCTTCATACTAAATCATTATTAATTTTCAGATACGCAAACTGATTTTGGAGATGATACACCGATTGCCCATAACGGAGAATTTAAGACAGCATGTTAAATCAATCATAACAATGATGCTAAAACTATTAAAAACAGATAATGAAGAAAATGTTCTCATAAGTCTGCGTATAATAATTGAACTGCATAAACATTTTCGGCCATCATTTAATCCTGAAGTAAGTATGAAGCAATAATACAAGATATTGTATGTATCATAATATTTGTATGTTTATTTTATAGATTCAGCTATTTTTGGGGTTTGTCAAGGAAATTTATACAAATCTGCCGAATAACCTAACATCAATATTTGAAACAACAAACGACATTTGGATAACCGACTTGAAGGATTTGGATCTAGAAATGCTTTTACCTGAAACGTATTCAATAAAAACCATACATGTAGAGAAACCACAAGAGCAACATTCTCAGCAAATGATCGTAAGCACATGACATTTTATTGTCTTAAGCTTAAACTGTAATTATTTTATTGATATTTCAGTATAATCTTCTTCCTCGTGGTATTCTGTCCTTGAAAGTTCTTCAAGAATTGCCCATCATCGTTGTGATGATGTACCAAATATATAAAAATGCTGTCCACCAAGAGGTCGCGGAATTTATTCCATTGATATTAACAACTATCAATTTACAGCCAACTGTAACTCAAAGGTAAGCACCTTAAACATCCTCTGAATATACACAATAATCAGACGTATTTCTAGAAACTCTGCACAAAAAGAAGTTTTCGTGGACTTTATGGGAGCACAAGTTAAAACGCTTTCATTTTTGGCATATATTGTGCGAATTTATCAGGTAACTTAAGCTTCCTTGATTTTATTTAACAAGTAAAACAAATCTTTGAATTCTTTCAGGATGTAGTGATAGCTAACTCATTATCTGTATCGAATGGTATGCTGAACCTAATGGAACATTGCCCAAAAGAGGCTGCTCATCTTCGAAAAGATCTTTTAATTGCTGCGCGTCATATATTCGCCACAGACTTACGCCAGAGTTAGTATATTTAAAGGCATTTAGTAATACCAAAAGTAATATTTTCCAATATTATTTGCTTTTAGAATTCATACCTTCGATAGAGAAGTTGTTTGATGAAGATTTACTGATTGGCAAAGGAGTGACTCTGGACTCCATTCGCCCATTGGCGTACTCAACGTTAGCTGATCTTGCCCACCATGTCCGACAAAGCTTGAGCTTGGATGTCTTGATAAAAGCTGTACATCTGTTTGCAAAAAATGTTCACGATGAGACTCTTGCTGTTGGCATACAGACAATGTCGTGTAAGCTTTTGTTAAATCTAGTCGATTGCTTACGACATCACAGCGAACTTGAACCACAGAGATCGAGAAATATTCTAGGAACGCTTCTGAAAGTGTTCGTAAAGAAGTTCGAAACTATTGCTCAAATTCAGCTTCCACATATTATACAAAAGTGGTATGTTAAATAATATTTGTATATATGTACAAATTTCATTTATCTTTTTAATATTTTTCTAATTCAATTAGCAAGGGACAATCTCCAACTGGTGCTTCAACAAACATGACAGGTTCATTTCCTTTACCATCATTACCTGCAACAGAATTGAAAGATGTATGTATAAGGCAAACTTATGAAGTGAACTAAGAAATGAGGTTGACATTTAAATGGTTATGTTCTTTAGAATACTTAAGTTGGTTGTTGTATTTTATTATTTTTTTTCTTATGCTTGTAAGTATTGTTATTCTCATTATTATCATTTAATAAAACTCAGGATCAGCTGGGGAGCGACCAAGCTAAAATGTCAACGACTGCCAACCAAATTGCTTGCACAGCTGTAGCTGAATATCGAAGTTTGGTCAAAACACTTGTTGGAGGCGTAAAAACAATTACTTGGGGATTTTTTAATTCAAAGGTATGTTAATTGACATGTTACCATGTACCATTCAAATATAATTTGTAATTTATTTTTATTATAGACTCAGGTTGCAGAACCAAGCTTACAGGACAAACTATTTAATCCGGAGATATTATGCACATATATTGATTTAGTGCATTATGCAATGGAAGCCTTGGATATATATACAATAAATGTTAACCCAAATCAACAGCGCACATCTGGACTAATTTCGCGTAGTAAAGAGGAAAAGGAGGTTTTAGAACACTTTAGCGGCATTGTAAATATCTGTAGTATGTTAAGTATTACTATTACTGTAATAATATGATTTTCCACTTCTTTTTAGTTCCTCATGATGCATTCTCAAAATTTCCAAGAAATATTTGCTACTTCAATTGATTTTCTGGTTGAAAGGATTTACAAAAATCAATCTCTTCAAGTAATAGCCAACTCTTTTCTGGCTAATCCCACAACCTCACCACTCTTTGCCACAGTGCTGGTTGAGTATCTTTTGGAGAAAATGGAAGAAATGGGTTCGAACGTAGAACGATCTAATTTGTATCTCAGACTTTTTAAGCTTGTCTTCGGAAGCGTAAGCCTATTTCCGGTGGAAAACGAACAAATGCTGCGTCCCCATTTACATAAAATAGTTATTCGTTCCATGGAGTTGGCTTTGATTTCAGATGAGCCTTACAACTATTTCTTGCTGCTTAGGGCACTATTCAGATCAATTGGCGGGGGAAGCCATGATCTTCTATATCAAGAGTTTCTGCCATTGTTACCCAACTTGCTGGAGGGCCTAAATCGTTTACAAAGTGGATTTCACAAGCAACATATGCGAGATCTATTTGTGGAACTTTGCTTAACGGTTCCTGTTCGTCTCTCATCTTTGTTGCCCTATCTACCTATGCTTATGGATCCATTGGTATCGGCCTTGAATGGGTCCCCCACCCTTATAAGTCAGGTGAGACATAACAAGTTAAACGAGATTAAATTAATTTCTTAACAAACATTTATTTTTTTAGGGCTTAAGAACTTTGGAGCTGTGTGTCGATAATTTGCAACCGGATTTCTTGTACGATCACATACAACCCGTACGAGCAGCATTAATGCAAGCATTATGGAAAACACTTCGAAACCAGGATAATGCAGCGCTAGTTGCTTTTCGCGTTCTTGGGAAATTCGGAGGGGGTAACCGAAAAATGATGGTGGAACCGCAAACGTTGCACTATGATCAGAACGAAAAGCCGAAGATATCGATAATTACGTATTTCCAAGAATATGAGAAACCAATTGAATTCCCCGTTGATTATGCAATCGAGTCAGCCTTTAAGGCACTGAGCTCAAACACAACAGATCAGTTTTATCGACGACAAAGTTGGGAAGTAATCCGTTGTTTCCTCGCGGCATTTATCAGCTTAGATGATGAGAAACATACATTGTTAAAGCTATTTACGCACACGGACTTTGTCGAAGGCAATATTATGAGTTGGCCAATATTTCACAACAAAATCCACACATCGAGTGTGCGCGGAACACATCTGACAGCTCTCATTGGGATGTTGGTTGCTTCAGCTACAAAGGATCTACGCGATTCAGTGTGTCCCGTAATGGCTGCCGTTGTCAGACACTACACAATGGTGGCAATTGCTCAGCAGGCCGGGCCATTCCCACAAAAGAGCTATATATCAAATGGAATTGATCCGATGGTGTTGATTGATGCTCTGGCCGCTTGCATGGGCCATGAAGAGAAGGAGTTGTGCAAGCCCGGAATTGTTTGCATGGGTATCATATTGCACACGGCCACAAATATAATGGGCAATAAAGAGCGAGCTTGCAAATTGCCCATAATGCAATATTTGGCTGAGAGAATGACAGCATTGTGTTACGACCGTCCATGGTATGCAAAAGTTGGCGGTTGTCAAGCAATTCAGTTCTTGTGCAAGCATATGTCTCTACGGGCGCTCTACCAGCATCTATTCAACTTCTTAAAAGCCTTTATGTTTGTTCTGATGGATCTCGAGGGAGATGTTTCCAATGGTGCACTTGAAATAACTAAGAGCTATATGAAAACCATGTTAGAGATTTGCTTGTCTCCCATTAGTCCAAATTCTAGAAATGATGAACTGGAAGAGTTACAATCGAAGGCCACATATGAAGTGATTCATGAGCTCGTCCGTCACATAACAAGTCCTAATTCAATTGTGAGAGAAGAATCCATGGTATTATTGAACCACATTGGATCTATACAAAAAAAGACTGTTTCCGAGGTTATGGACCCCCATAAAGACGTCCTGGCCGATATTATACCACCGAAAAAACATTTGTTGAGACATCAACCTGCCAATGCTCAAATTGGCTTAATGGATGGTAATACGTTTTGTACAACTTTAGAACCACGTCTCTTTACAATTGGTAAGCAATGGCAAACAACTGTGAAGCAATCCATTTTATTAATTTGAAATCTTTGCTTTTAGATTTAACAAATTCGTACCATAAGTTATTCTTCCGCGAGCTGCTCACCTTAAGTGAAGCCGAAGATTCTACATTGACCAAATTGGATTGCTATAAGAATGTTACAAACCTTATACCACTACGAATAAGTGCATTGAGAGCATTGGCAGCTTGCCACTACATAAATGACATTGCGTATAAAGAAAAAATTGTAGACATAATTTTCGAAGTCATGGAAAATGATAAACCGGAGTTGCAGGAAACATCATACCTTTGTATGAAAACGTTTATTACTGGCATAACGCTTGAGCGAGAGAAGGTAAGTTTTGTTTAATACTTTAAAATTATAATCATATAATCATTATTTAATATTAATAATCATATATATTCTAGGTTCAAGCGGCAATGCGACCTATACTGATGAAACTTGGAGATCACAGAAACTTGTCCATACCAGCAATAAAACGATTATCGTATTTCACACAACTTTTTCCACAAATGTTCAATGAAAAACTAAGTGAGCAAATATTGCAGCATTGTGCCAAAATCATTGAAATATTTGTCGGCCAATATAAGTGCACTAACGAGAACATAAATTTCTTTGCCACGTCGAAAGGCGGAGAGTACGAACAGAAAATTGTTACTCTCATCGAAATGTTTTACCACATAACAGCATCATCGAAATATATTGAAAAGTTATGTCAACTGGTATTACAAACTGAGAAGAATCTAATGATCGAGGCATCTAGCCCATATCGCGAAGCATTGATTATGTTCCTTCAACGTTTCCCAGTTGAGACCGTGGACTTATTTATGATTGATTCCTTTATGAATGATTCGCAATGGAATCGCTTTTTTATATTTTTACTAAAGCACAAAAATGGCCAACCTTTTCGAACAGTTGTAAAGAACTCGAAGTACACGATCCTTTTGGAGTATTTAAATTGGACAAGAGATTTTGTCAATCTACAGAAATACGATGTCCAACACCAAGCGGTCCTCATCATATACACACTCATGGAACTAGATGAGCAATGGATTCCCACGCGACCAGACATTGTCGATGCCTTGCGAAACATGTGGCGCATAAGTTTGTATTCAACTTGTTTGGAGAACGTTGCCTGTGATTTGTGGCATTTGGTGGGCAAAATACTCCTGCTATATTTCGCGAATAACACAAATGATATTGATCTATTATTTCAATTGTTGAGAGCATTATGCTTACACTTTATACCTGATACATATTTCCTGCGTGATTTCTTGCAAAATACGGTTGCACAAAGCTATACCGTAAACTGGAAAAGAAATGCATTTTTCCATTTCGTTGAGAATTTCAATAACAACACATTTTCCGAGGATTTGAAAGCGAAAATCATAACAGCAGTCATAATTCCATGTTTTACCGTCAGCTTTGACAAAGGTGAAGGAAACAAGTTAATTGGAGCACCACCAACACCGTATCAAGAGGATGAAAAGAACATTGTTTCGGTATTCATTAATAAAGTTTTTGATCCCGATAAACAGTACGATGATGCGGTGAGAATCGCTTTGCTACAACTCGCCTGCCTGCTTGTAGAACGTGCCTCTCAGCATATACACGACGGCGATGCCAATAATAAGAGGCAAGGCAATAAACTAAGACGTCTGATGACATTTGCCTGGCCCTGTCTACTAAGCAAGAACTGCGTAGATCCAACAGCACGCTATCATGGCCATTTATTACTTGCCCACATCATTTCGAGACTAGCGATTCATAAGAAAATCGTGCTGCAAGTTTTCCATTCATTGCTAAAGGGACATGCACTGGAGGCAAGACCCATTGTGAAACAGGCTCTAGATGTCCTTACGCCAGCAATGCCGTTGCGCATGGAAGATGGGAACACAATGTTAACTCACTGGACAAAGAAGATTATTGTTGAAGAAGGGCATGCGATACAGCAGCTGTTTCACATTCTCCAACTGATTATTCGTCATTATAAGGTGAGTGCAATAAGGAGTCTTATAATTGTAAATTAACAAATTGACACTATTCACAATCCAATCTTTAGGTTTATTTCCCTGTCAGACACCAGTTGGTGCAGCATCTCATTAATTATATGCAACGTTTGGGATTTCCGCCAAGTGCTTCCATTGAACATAAAAAATTGGCTGTGGATTTAGCAGAAGTTATAATCAAATGGGAACTTCATCGTATTAAACAGGATGAAAGAGATGTTAAAGTGGAAGAAACTGAAGATAACCTAAGGGAAGGTCAGCATAAGCGTCCGGGCACCGAAACCACTGAATTCCGCAAAAAAACAGCGGAAAACTCAACACCATCCGCTGTGCAAGGCAAGTGTACATTGATTGCCAATTAAAATATGATTAATTTAATGTTCACACTCTCTATAGGAGTGGGAAGTCACACGAAATCTGAGGACGTTTTGCGATCCATTGATAAGTCGTATTGCGATACTGTTCTCAATTTCCTAATCCGCTTGGCATGTCAAGTCAATGATCCACAGCCCGGCTTAATTTCACCAGGCGAAAATTTATCAAGAAGGTAAAACTAAATACTTATTTTTATTTGATTCCCTTCTTTTTGTAAACATTGGATTTATAATGAAATATTTTCAATTTAGATGTGTCATGCTGTTAAAATCGGCAATGCGTCCAGAAATTTGGCCGCAACCATTTGATATAAAAATTAATTGGCTAGATAAAGTGCTGACAACAATTGAGACGCCACACCACAACTTGAATAATATATGCACTGCCATAGATTTTCTCACATTCCTGACCACAATCCTAAGTGCGGAGCAATTGGTGACAATCGTACGGCCAGTTCAACGGGGCCTTTCATTATGCATTATACACCAGAATACGAGGATTGTACGCTTAATGCATATATTTTTAACACGTCTTATGGCAATATTTCCACCAGATGCACAGCATAAGCATAATGATCTGGATGTTCTATATAGCGCCATCAGCAAAATGATAACTGACAATCTGACATTCTATGAAAAAAGTCCACAGCCGAATGCCTCATCCCTATTTGGCACCTTAATGATTTTAAAAGCTTGCACCACAAACAATCCTAGCTATATTGATCGCATATTAGTGCAATTCATTCGCGTCTTAAATCGGCTTACAAAGGATCACATTAATATTAATACAAGTAGTGGCGCAAGCACGCAACCAACTGATTCCAATTCTTTGGCTTTGGAACTATTGGTCCTATCATTGGAGTTGATCAAAAACAGAGTAATTGTTATGAGTGTTGAAATACGGAAACTATTCATTGGCACTATTTTGGTGAGCCTAATTGAGAAGAGCTCTGAAGTGAAAATTCTAAAATGTATAATTAAAATGCTTGATGATTGGGTAAAAAATAAGGATACCAATATCGCAACACACGTTCCTTCAATACGAGAAAAGTCCGCATTGTTAGTGAAATTAATGCAATATGTTGAGAAGAAATTCGCCGATGAAGTTGAGCTAAATGTGCACTTTTTGGAAATAATCAACTTTATATATCGTGACGAAGTTCTCAAGCAAACTGAATTAACGAGCAAATTGGAAGGCGCCTTTTTAAACGGACTGCGTTTTCAAAATCCCCATATTCGAGCAAAGTTCTTTGAGATTTTAGATTCATCAATGCGTCGTAGATTGCACGATAGACTGCTGTACATATTGTGCTCACAGGCATGGGATACGATTGGATCGCATTATTGGATAAAGCAGTGCATCGAGCTGCTAATCTTAACAGCAAACACAATGACTCAGATTCAATGTTCGAATGAAGCTTTCAAAATACCCTGTATAAGTTCTGTGATTCCAACAAGCTCAACCGATTCTCAGGAAAATGCATTTGTATCATTTCTATCCTCACAATCGGAATCATTTGAAAACGTGCAAAGTGTCGATGACAAAGACGACGTCTTTGATATTGATTTAAAATTGGAATTTACTTCCGTTCGCAAAGAAGACTGCCACCAAATACTTCCCACAAGACGCGAAACTTTAGTGGAACTGATTTACAAGCAGGCGGAATTCCTGGAAGCAAATCGAAATATAAGGACAGAACAAATGCTTGTCGCCACATCACAGCTATGCCACATGGATACACAATTGGCCGAAAGCGTTTGGCTATCAATTTTCCCAAGCATATGGAATATATTTACGGAAGATCAACGAATGAATATATCAAAAGAATTGATACCCTTCCTTTCGTCGGGTACCAACGTTAATCAGAAAGATTGTAGTCCAAGCACGCTAAATACATTTGTCGAGGGCCTAACTAAATGTACTCCCTCGATTTATATTCCACCGAACCTGCTGACATATTTGGGTAAATCGCACAACCTTTGGCATCGTGCCATTTTAGTGTTAGAGGATTTGGCCTTAGCCCACTCGGCGAGGAATGATGTGGCGGAAGTTAGCCAGCCAGAGTCCGATCAACAGTATTTGAACAACATCTATGACTCGCTCTCGAAGATGTATTCTGCCATGCACGAGGAAGATCTGTGGGCAGGTCTTTGGCTTAAGTTTGGACATTATCCAGAAACAAACATTGCTATATCCTACGAGCAAATGGGATTCTTTGAGGAAGCACAAGGTGCCTATGATCTGGCTATGACGAAATTCAAGCAGGATTTAAACAGTGGCCTAATAAATATTGATGTTAATAGCGAACTATTGTTGTGGGAGAAGCATTGGATGCGCTGCGCAAAGGAACTAAATCAATGGGATATATTATTGGACTATGCGCAAACAAATCGAGAGAAAAATATGTTCCTCATCCTCGAAAGCTCGTGGCGAGTACCTGATTGGAATCTAATGAAGAATGCATTGTCCAAAACGGAGCAGTGTTATTCAAAGCAATATGGATTTAAATTAAATCTGTATAAGGGATACTTATCGATACTGTATCAAGAGGATAGACAAGCGGCCAGTGTCGAACGTTATGTTGAAATCGCTTCCAGCTTGTGTATTAGGGAGTGGCGTCGCCTTCCCAAAATCGTTTCACACATTCATCTGCCATATCTTCAGGCTTCTCAGCAAATTATGGAGCTGCACGAGGCCAGTCAAATTCATCAGGGCCTAACACAATCGAGAAATTCATCCTTGCATGACATGAAAGCCATTGTAAAAACGTGGCGCAACCGTTTACCAGTTATCTCTGATGATTTATCACATTGGAGTGACATATTTACGTGGCGGCAGCATCACTATCAAATAATCACCCAGCACTTGGAACAACAATCGGATCAGGGAAGCACTATGCTGGGAGTTCATGCTTCAGCGCAGGCAATTATTTCATTTGGCAGAATCGCTAGAAAGCATAATCTGACTGGAGTATGCCAGGAAACATTATCCAGAATATATACCATACCATCCGTTCCAATTGTGGATTGTTTTCAGGTAGTTGCAAATTACTATACTTTTTTATATTTTGCATCTTATTAAAACTTTATATCATCCACAGAAAATACGCCAGCAAGTGAAATGCTACTTACAAATGCCCTCAACATCGGGACGCAACGAAATCAATGAAGCTCTTGAAGTAATTGAGTCAACAAATTTAAAATATTTCACTCCCGAAATGAATGCGGAGTTTTATGCGTTGAAGGGCCTTCTGTTGGCACAAATTGGACGCACAGATGAGGCAGGCAAATCTTTTAGTGCCGCAGTTCAACTTCACGATGGTCTCACAAAAGCCTGGGCAATGTGGGGCGAATATATGGAGCAGATATATTTGAGGGAAAAGCAAATATCCATTGGCGTTAATGCATTAATATGTTATCTGCATGCGTGTCGCAATCAAAATGAAAGTAAAACCCGGAAATACATTGCGAAAGTTTTGTGGTTCTTATCATATGATAATTCAAGTGAGACTTTAATCAGCACTTTTGAAAAATATGTCTCCGGGATTCCACCGCCTTATTGGTTGCCATGGATACCGCAACTTCTGTGTTGTCTTGAGCAGTTTGACGGCGATGTTATATTGAATCTATTGAGTCAAGTAAGTCATAATGTTTAAATGTAAAGATCACCTTTTCATGTAAATTAAATTGCTTTCATATTCAGATTGGACGACTTTATCCTCAAGCGGTATACTTCCCGATTCGCACATTATATCTTACTTTAAAGATTGAACAGCGGGAGAAGCACAAATCGGCTGAACAGGCAGTATTTGCTGGCAAACTAACATCAACCGTAAGTAACATTTATACACCAATATTATTCTACAATTCATTTAATTAATTAATTTGTATTTATAGAATTTGGAAAACATGTCTTCAATTTGTGGCAGAAATCAAGTGACGGTTGCATCCGTTAATCCAATCAAAGCAACACCACCCATGTGGAGATGTTCAAAAGTAATGCAACTGCAGCGTGAAGTTCATCCGACGATCTTAAGTTCACTCGAAGGAATTGTGGACCAAATGGTTTGGTTTAGGGAGAGTTGGACAGAAGAAGTTCTCCGTCAGCTGCGTCAGGGCTTGATTAAATGTTACGCCATCGCATTTGAGAATCGCAGCACTGTGGTTAATGCAACAATAACACCACATACGCTACACTTTGTCAAGAAACTGGGGTCAACCTTTGGCATTGGAATTGAAAATGTGCCCGGATCTGTCACTTCATCAATATCACACTCTGCCGCATCGGAATCTCTGGCACGACGCGCTCAAGTTACCTTCCAAGATCCCGTTTTCCAAAAAATGAAAGAACAATTCACAAATGATTTCGATTTTTCAAAGCCCGGTGCTATGAAATTACACAATCTAATATCAAAATTAAAGACGTGGATAAAAGTGCTGGAAGCAAAGGTTAAAAAATTACCAACATCCTTCTTAATCGAAGACAAATGCAGGTTCCTCTCCAATTTTAGTCAAAAGACAGCAGAGGTCGAGCTTCCGGGAGAATTGTTGATTCCATCCTCATCTCATTATTATGTGCGAATTGCGCGATTTATGCCACGAGTCGAAATAGTGCAGAAAAATAATACTGCCGCTCGACGGCTATACATAAGAGGTACAAATGGAAAAATATACCCTTACCTAGTGGTGCTCGATTCTGGACTTGGAGATGCTCGCCGTGAGGAAAGAGTACTGCAACTGAAGCGTATGCTTAACTATTATTTGGAGAAGCAAAAGGAAACCAGTCGTAGATTTTTGAACATAACTGTGCCGCGAGTGGTTCCGATCTCACCACAAATGCGCTTAGCCGAAGATAACCCCAACAGTGTCTCCTTGCTCAAGATATTTAAAAAGTGCTGTAATAATGTCAAAATAGACTATGACATGCCGATCGTCAGGTATTACGAACGGCTCTCGGAAGTTCAAGCGCAGGGTACACCGATTTCACATACAATTTTAAGAGAGATTTTCAATGAAGTTCAATGGACGATGGTTTCAAAAACACTGCTACGACAATGGGCTCTGAACACATTTGCTGCCGCCACGGACTATTGGCAATTTAGAAAAATGGTAAGATTTTATTCTTGAACTAAAAAAAAAATGCATTGATTATATAGAATATATGTCCATACTTTAGGGAGTCGAAAATGTGTAATATACTTTAATGACCTCACTTTATTATTAATATTTTGTCTTTTTACAGTTAACACTTCAGTTGGCCCTGTCATATCTTTGTGAGCATGCTCTAAATTTGACGCGCCTCAATCCCGATATGATGTATCTTCATCAGGACTCTGGACTCATGAATATTTCATACTTTAAATTTGATATAAATGATGATAAGGAGCAGTTCAATCAACATCGTCCCGTACCATTCCGACTTACCCCAAATATTGGTGAATTCATAACAAACATTGGAATATCCGGGCTATTATCGGCAGCAATTGTGGCCACAGCACGCTGTTTTATTCAGCCAAATTACAAACTTAGTTCTATATTACAAACGATTCTGAGAGATGAAATCATAACGCTGCAAAAGAAAGGAATACGAAGCAAACTGCTGGATGCTTCGGATGATCCTTGTATTGATAGCAACTCAATGGAAAACACTATTCGAGCTGTAAATTCGGCTGTGGAAATTATTTTATTGCGATTGAACAAGATCTCCTATTTCGACAACATTGAAAAGAAAAAGGTATCTGCTCTTATTCAATCCGCAACTAATGTAGACAATCTGTGTCGCATGGATCCGGCTTGGCATCCTTGGCTTTAAGTTCAAGCATAAGTTGAAAGATCTAAATACTAGCATATAACTAGAATAAGTTTAAAGTTAAAATAAACTCTTAAAATCTATTGTAAAAAAAAATCAATATGTTTTAATGATTATGGATGAAATAGTGGGCAAAATGAGCATTTCTTACGCACAGTGTACATCCTTGCGACTCCAACGAAAAAATGTTTACCAACCTGAAAGTATGCTTTGAAAAAGGTGTATTTCTAAAACTACTTTTAGCATTAAAAAATAAATTCAACCCTCCCTTATAAAAGTCAAAGACAACATTTTACATTTTTGCGTTTTTATATATTCTCGATTAAATGTTATAAAACCTTTTTTAAGTTCCCACAGTTTGTAAATTTAACGCTAACTTGTAACTACGCATATAGGGAAGATCATTGGGATTACATTAGAATATATATATGTGGAGAGTAAAATATATTGTATATGTCATTAAATATTTTGCTGCTGAATTCGTAGAATTACAGCATTCTGTTGCAAAGTGTAGAATTTTTGGATACAAACTTTTCCAGAATTTCACTTTTTGATTGTTGGAAAGATAATCGCTATTGAAATTTTCATCAATCGATAAATATGGATATTTGGGTGGCGTAATAGCACTCCATTTAACATATACGTTTGCCTTAGTAGGATTCGATGTTTTAGCAAAATTTGCCCATAAAGTCATAACAATATCTGCCATTTTTTTATCCGTCGACTTCCACTCGACAATATTATTTACATATGGTATGCCCCAAACAAATATCTGATCATAATATTTAGGTACCCCAATCCAGTTGGGTAAGTCGCTACTAATAGATTGCGATCGATACTTAAATATATAGCTATAAATAATCTGGTGCTTACTAAGTAGATCTACAAACATTTCCAATGGCATTAAATATGATTTTTCCGTATGTGCATTGATTAAATTTGTATTAATGTTCACACTTTCCTCACTATCGGTATACATAAAATCAATTGCATCAGAAATTATGGGGAAATTTGTACACCATTCATTGTTACCGCTGATTTTGTGAATATCATTTACGGCGATGTCAGCAAAGAAATTCTTAAGATCATCTGCACTCAGTTCTAATGAAAGGTAATCATTAAATATTGTCAGAACTTCCTCCATGTCAGTAATTCCAATAATGATTGGAACTTTGTGATAATTTCCACTCTTAAATAACATTTCGGGCTGGCTTTCAATAAATGGATAAGAGGTATTACTCAATCCAAAATCTACAATGGGACCCCATTCAATTGACGACGGTAGATTTTCAGTCAATACTCGTGCGTCGATTCTCCTCAGACATTGCAGGAGCAATGACGTTGGTCTTCGAGCACATCCGAAAACACTTGCTATTCTATCCAAATCGTTGTTGAATTCGTGTGGCAATCGAATAGGTGTTAAAGGATTACCAGACATCAGAATTGCCTTATGAAAGGCGCCCTTTGACCATTCCCCAGAGGTCATATGTAAAGCGGCACTAACAGCTCCAGCATCGTGGCCCATTAATGTGATCCGATTCTCGTCACCTCCAAAATAGTTGATATTTTTCTTCACCCAATAGAGTGCGGCCGACTGATCCATTAATCCATAATTACCCTGGGCTTCGCCGTCATCCGTTGAAAAGAATCCAAAAATGTTTAAGCGATATGAAAATGTAACCACAATGACTTTCTGTTTAAAAACCAATTGAAATGGATCAATATCAAATGGGCTGCCTGTAGTAAAATTTCCTGAATGGATCCAGACAACTACGGCATATCCATCAACTTCGGGAAGCCCTGAAATCAGAAAATAATGGAGAAAAAAATAACTTTATCAGTGTAAGTATGTAATAAGATGTTTTATATATACTGACCGTCAGGTACAAATACATTTAGGTGTAAGCAATTCTCCTCATATTTTCGCATTGCAGATTTGTTAAACATTCCACCCGAAATTATTCCTAATACTTTTTCCAACTGTGCGTTACTGGACGAAGGACTTTGCTGCCAACAGTTAGCCGCAAATGTTGTTGCATTAAAAATGCCCTTCCATGGCGGCAATTCAATGTCGGGAGGCGAGAATCGTGCGGCGTGTGCATATCGAATGCCCAGATACGCTTTAATATTTTGAGTTCGATACATCTTTAAATAGGTCCCAGAGACAATTCCATTTCCGGGGATGTGAATAAACGGCGCATCCACGCTATTAACACACACGTACAGAAAGTTGTAATTGATGTAGAAAACAAAGGCAAAAAACAAATTCCTTAGCCACATTTTGATTTGTAATTATTGTGCACATTCTTGGATAATTTCAAATATAGTATTTCAATATTTTTTATGGAGCTTAAGGTCAATTATAGTTGCCATGTCAATAAGGTTAGTTGCTAAGCACTCGTAACTATGGCAACAATTAGATGTAGTTATGTTTATGCGAGCCTTTTGATCCTGCTGTTGACTTTTGGGGAAGTTATTTCGATTTCACTTATGTCATCCTTTTTTAAATTGCTCTATTAAAACAAATTAAGCAATATTTTCTACATGGGAAAGCTCGACTAAAGGATACCCTAAAATACATATATAAGTCGTATAAATATATCAATTTCGATACAAGAACTTGTATTGCAAATTTAAAATATCCCATGTTTAGGCTAGACCGATCGTATATACTATATAGGGTCGGAGATATTTCCTTCTGCCTGTTACATTCTTTTAATGGGTATAAAATAGAAAGTGGATAAACTTTTAGTAAAGAAGTCTCATATATTTAAACAATTCTCAGTTTTTGGTTTAAATAAAATAAAATGTATAGGCTCAGTGTTAATCCGATTTTAATCGATTTGCAAATTCAATTTGCTGAATCTCCTTCCATTCCTTTTTGGGCTTCATTCGCTTGAGTTGTCCATCCCACACCAGATCTACTAGTCCACCCTGTTTCGCTATCACACCTTTGACACGGTTAGCAAAGTTTATCGCCGACTCTCCTTCTTGGCGATACATGGGCGGGAGATACCAAACATCGCAGACAATGGCCCATGATGTCATCATCATGTAAAGGTATTGCATCATTGAGTACTTGGAACTGTTCCAGAAAGCGTCACCAAATCTAGGATCGTATCTGGAAATAAACGAATATATTCAATTTTCAACATTACTATGCAGACCGTCTCTAGCAGAAGTTATTTAAACGTGCAATATTCGAAATTTCTTAATTAGGGGATAACCTGATTTATATTATTATTTTATATACACAAACATTTCGAACTTACTTAATAGCAACAGGATATATAACGCCTCCAACTTCAAAGCTGCCTTTTTTGAATTGCATAACAGATGTATTATTTATGCAAGTTCCTTCCGGGAAGATTAGAATTGGTGGATTATTTGGATCGGACACATGCTGTTTCAATCTCTCGGCAACAATTAAGCGATCCTTAGCTTCGCCTCTCTCAAACCAAATATGGGGAGATGCCCTCGCCAGGGCTCTTTGCAGTATGCCAAGGAAACCGCCATGTCGTTGACCAATCTATGAATTATATATTCAGCGTTAAGGCAGGTAAGGATTGGACAAAAACAAACCAAAGCCAAAAAAAAAGATCGTAGATGTTCTTCAGACATTTGCACATCTTCAATATACACTTATAGCATTTTTACAGTGTATACAACAAGCGATACGAATAGCCAATCAACCAATAATAACAATAACTATTTTTTTTTTTATAACAAAACAAACTGTAAAATTACAAAGAACCAAAAAGAACGTCTATCCTTGGCACGCCGAAGATTACATACCCTTGCAGACAGGAGTTAATTATTTTAGTCAAGCTTAGGACAAGTTATTATGTTTTTGGACTTTTTAAATGTATTTGTTCTTAGTTTCGTCACTGAGCTGTTTGCAAGCATATAAACAAATAGAACAGACGGACTGAAGGACAGAATATATTTATTATTAATGTGGTGGGAGACGTCTCCTTCTGTGCATTATAAGCTTGACAACTAAATTCTTCAAGGGTATAGAAATGCGTTAGTCGAAATTGGCCGACTATGAGATACCTTGTCCGCTATACAAATACACAAGATCCCATATACATATATACACACACACACACAAACACACACAGACAAATTTAATTATAAAATACAAACTGTGCAGAGCAGAAGGATGTCATTCAAATTGCAAGATCATATCTACAAAAAAATACGTTTTTCCAATTAAATAGGAATGGGATGGGAGAAATAAAAAAATATATATTTTCTTGATCCGTGATAAAACTACAAACATTCACTTCTACTAGCTTTTCTAAGATAATTGGCTTATATATTTACAACTATTTATACTTTGATACCGAAGGTAAACTTGGAAAGTATCTTCTCTCTTGTTTTAATAATCGGTGTGTTGATTTTTTAAAATAAAAATTCTATATAATTTTAATTCTAATTCTAATTTCACTACAGATTACTTCAATTGCGGAATGTTAACGCTAAAGAAATATTGAAAACAAATAAAAGAAATGATCAGAAAAATTATATACAGCATAACTTTGATTGGGTTAAAATAGTTAATTAAAGAGTTTTAATCCCAACACAATAAAAGGATAAACAAAGATGAAACCAAGAGTGTTTGGTCCAACGAAATTAATAATTCGAAATTGTCTTACCAGAGAATAGTTCGTGTCACACATCAGAACAAGTACGTCGATAGGGCTTGTATGGTTAGCCACACAAATACCTGATGACGGCCGATTATCCTCATTATGGTAAGTAATAACAGCGGAAATGGCGCTGGACAAGACACCGAAACACAGCCCAAGAACATTATTCACAATTTCACGCTTTTTATTTCCATCCTTTAGATTTCCCACCGCAGCTGTACATACCGTTAACCACACTACCTGAGAAGATTGCATGGAACAAGAAGGCACAAAAATATGTTGTAGGAAATTGATATGTTGTGAGAGAATTGTTTGTCACTGCTGTTTAATTTAAGTACTATAATAATCATATTTTATTCAATAGCTTAACTTATTGCACAGCATTAATAACTTCAAATTGTATATTACACCGATTTGGGAAAATAAATAAATATATAGATTTGATTTTTAGAACATTTCTTGAAGATTAGAGTAGAGTTTGAAGAGTACACAAATCTTAAATTTATACTTTTGAATACCTCCCTCATCCTCGATACGAACAAATTGGAAACTATAAACAAACCGTTGTAAATATAATCAGAACATGGGACTCAGCAAAACCCATTCAGAGATCATTCTACATTAAGACCTTAAAATAAATAGCATAATATCCCAAATTGCTTTTCAAAAAAATAAGAACTTGGCCAATTATGTGCACACCGGAGAGCTGCTGTTATCAAGATCGATCAGCCTTTTAGGAGTCATTTGGTCTCGACAACAAAAAGGAAAGGAACCATCAAGAAATCATAGCAGAAATAAGTGATCTGATTGTGAGCAGAGCAAATAAACCACGAGAGACAGAGGACACACAAATGTCTACATCTCATTCTTGATTTTATTCTGCAGTTCATTTTTTACTCACATGCTGTAATTCAGCAAATGTCAGCGTTGAATAAACTGAACTAAGAAAACTTAGTTTGAGTCGGCTGATCGGTTTTGTTGAAAACAGCATCTGATAATTTTGAGCGTATTGGCAAATATCAGATCGGGTAAGATCGAATATCGTGTGATATTGCAGCTTTCTGGCTGACAAAGAAGTCAAGGATCTCTCATCACTCATCTTTCATCATTCGTTTATCTTCACAATATATAAAATATAACTGGGCACCACATTTCAAGTACATACAGATTCAAGACAATTTCTTACCTGATTTTCATTCTCGCTGACTAAGAACAGAGACAAGAACATTATTCAAAATTCGATCTAACAAACCAGCAGCAAAGACAATAACAAAAGCTAGAAGCGTAAAACACTCCCAAAGACACACATACACACTCACACATTCACCTAAATAAACACATTTATAAATATTAACAAAAAAAGTTATTAACGTTTTTAAAACACTTCTTTAAAAATAATTTATTTGTAATTGTTAAATAATTTAGCTGCGTTTAATAAATGCTAAACTTGATTAAAGCTTTTTGCGTGAAATGAATCGATTTCAATTTGAATAACTTTTATAAATAATAAGATCAAATTTGAAGCGAATTATAAACATTATGTATGGCACATTGATATAAAGTGGGACAATCAGTAAAAATTGTGAACCGTATGCTTAACATACAATTCAACAATTAATTCTGTTTTACACGTTAAATAAAATCATCTTTCTCACCAAAGAAAATGTACAGTCTGTTGATAAAATAGCCACGTCGAATGGGGTCGTATGGTTAGCTACACAGAACCCAGAAGTAGTGGGTTTATATTGCTTATTGTGAAATACTATTAGAGCTGATACGGAATTTGATATAATACGGAATGTAATCTTGAAGCACAAGCCCGCTAAGTAGATCCGCAAAATTCGAAAGGGTAATAAAGCCACAAATGTGTTTGAAATAACTGTAAATAAAACCTAAAAATCAAATTTAAAGATTGATTAGAGAATTATTAATGCATGAGGAAACACGTTTGAATGCTCTTGTCGATGATGATCGAAAAATTCAATTCTCAAACACTTTTCAAATGACGATTTTTGAATGATATAAATCGTAAGAGAAATTATGAGATGAATCGAATATGAATCGATTTTACTTCGATTCCAACGGACTGAGAAATGTTCGATATTTGAATTTAATGTTGTCTATGCGTATTGTACCACTAACCACAGAACATATATATGGTGACATCTCATGCAATGAAAAGAAACCATGAATTTCTTAGCGTGTTTTTTTATGGGCTTAATTTAGATACCCCGACTGACATTTATAGCTAATCTGGCCGAACTGCCCGACTAGAAAATACTCTTTACCCAGCCATTAAGTCATTTGTATGCACTTATATACTATCTAATCTTATCTCTAAATATGAATTTTTACTTATTTCCTACTGATCGGGGTGAGGTATTCAAAAAAGTGAAATTTTCTTTATTTGTGTTTGCTAAACAATCACATTCATATTTAAATCAGTGACTCTAGTTCTTAAAACCACCAAGACATGCTCCAAAACCGGTTTATGCAATCGATATGTATCGATTTTTTGTATCGAGAAAAAATGCATTTTGTTTACTTATTGTATCACAAATCTACATTTAGATCGGTAGCTCTTATAGATTCAACATACGGACGGAAAGAGGGATGGACAAGGATAAAAATGAATTTAACACAATTTTGTGCAGATCGGAAGTGAGATATCAAAAAATTGGAATTAGCGTGCATATTAAGTCTGGTGCGTGTAGTTATTATAAGCCTTGATCCATCAGAATACGATAATTATCGATCATTTAAAAAAATCTTTTATAGTTGATTGTCTAATTGGAATTATACTTGAAACTTTTTGAATACCAGTGTGGAAATGAGCTGTTGGATAATGAATACTGTTTACGCTATATATGTACGTACTCCAATAAAGCAGACGAGGACGCGCAGTGGCATTAGAATGGAATATCGCACTGCAAATCCAACCATCCAGATAAGTGTTATTTTCCACGATATGAATTCATGATGTCGATTCGTCCGTGTCAGCATGTTCCAGCTCTTTAGCTCTTCAGCCTCAAATCGAGAGGTAACATCGTCTTCGATAATAGCTTCTACGCCAGATTTTACGTAGTCTAAGCAGTTTTCAAAATCAAAATTGAATTCCTCCTGTAAGAAAAATCAGAATAATTATATATAAGCATCTAAATTTTTTTTTAAATAACTAAGCTTAACAATTTGTTGATCTAAGAAAATGGGAAACCTTAATTACCTTTTTTAATGTTTGAGGCTTATCATTGCCTGATTCTTGAGCCTGCGGAAGAAGTACGGCATCTCGCGTTATAAGCGTTGCGCCATTAGTTGTTTCATTTGCGTCTACGTCCTCCAAAGATTGTACACCATCATTCTGAGCAGAATTAACATTTTCTTGGACACTATGTGTATTTTCCTTTGAAGCCGATTCTATGCTTGCTCGGCCATACTATAAATAAAACAATAAATAAATATAAGCTACAGTTGCAAACACATACCTATAAAACAAGCGCAAAGTCGGATAACATCGACTATGTAATCACTTGTTTTCTGATAAAAAGGTTTAAGTTCAACAATAAAATTTGTTACGTCTACGATAAGCATTTGACCGTCAATAAATCTAGTTATTGAGTAATCGGCCATAAGTCACGATGAGGTTCCAAAGTTGAGAGCTACAAAACGTCATAGTTTTGAGTTAACAAGCATGCAATTATGGCGCTATTCCTGAATTTTGTGCACCACTCTAATAATAAAAGCAGCCAGACTATAGGTTTAATAGCACTTTTGTACTCATCCTGGTACTCACCATTCTTACAAAAGGACTTTGATACCGGTCTACCCGGCCCGAAAAAACATACATATACAATACACACATACATATTAAGAAACATTTGCAAAATAAATTTCAGTTAAAAGTAGCTAGAAAGATCTATTGACTTAAAAGCCAATACTACGTACAATTTCTTCAATATTCGACTAAGACAATATTTTGATTGAAACTAGCTATATTTATGAACTTTTTAATTCAACCAATTTCATCGCAATAAAGTTTAAAAGTATAAGTTTGTATTGGCTGTATAAAATTAAATTTGAGCATTTATACCAATTTGAATTCAAATGAATACAATAAAATACTGTGTTTACCTCAAATATTCGCAAGAGAATATTTACGTATGCCTTTCGAACACCGACAGATTTGTTGATTGCCGATAATACAATTAAGAATGATATAAAACCAGCAAACGGAATCCAACAAACGTCTAAGATTCCGTTAAACATCCTACTTAAATGTTATTATCTTATACCAATACTTTATATACAATTAATGCGACACGCTCAGTGATAAAACTGCAAATAACCACGGAAACTGATGCAAATAACAACAGGTTCAGATAAATAAAAGTCATCGATTAAATTACCTTGTTTGGAGGCAGAAACTATCGTTTCTTTATCAATTTTGGGATATGGAATCAGAACACTGAATTAAACGAGCGCCAAGTTTATCAATTAACCTTCTCAAATGACGAAATTTTGAAAGCATAAAGGTTTATTTAATATCTCATGAGCGATTTGCCGAACGTTTACTTTAACGTTAACTTTAAAAATCTTCATATTATTTTTAGTATATATTTATAAATATATATATAAAGGTTTACTTATAGATAATAACTATTTGTTTTATCATTACTTCTAATGTTATTGATTACCAGGAAATACCATACAGTGTTTGCTGAGCAACCAATTTTCTTTAAGATTTTTATAAGCTCATATTCTTTGCGATATATGTATATTTATTTGTCAACGTTTTTTGATATTTTGTAGTTAATGAAATACGGTCACACAAAAATGTCCTTTGAAAGAAATTGCATGTAAATACACACAAATGTCTATGTGATATTTGTTGCTCTTTGCTTATTTCAAAGAGTGTTTAATTATGGTAAGCGTACACTTTTTGTTTAATAATAATTTGTTAAATTTTAAACATATGTGCAAATTTTAATAAAATTATACGCCAATTTGTATAGCATTAATCATGAAATACATGTGAAGAACAAATATTTGTATATTTTTGTGAGTTGGTGCACATTTAAATGCATTTATAATATATATTTGTGTACATATAAAAATCTTTTCAAAATTCAAAAAGTGTGATAAGTGAGAAGGAAATTAACTGAAATTTACCAAAGATTAAACTGAATATAAAATTAATATTTTCAATTAACTTTTAATCCGTTTTTCAGTTTCGAGCCTCACAAGGCAGATCAATCAAATTTTTTCTTGTATTATTATTGGTGAACATACTGTGGCTAGTCAGAGTTTATCCGCCTTCTTCCGGTTATTATGGGAATGCAAGCACAACGCAACAGAGTATTCAGAGCAAAAACACTGTGAACTGTCCCCATGATGAGAATATAGCATATCAACAGCAACAGAGTCAACTGCAGACGCCAAACTTCGACCATTTTTTACCCCAAAGCAATAATTCAAAATTAACCTTTGAGAACTTAGACTTTAGCTTTGGACGCTGGGATAATCAACACAAGTATAAGATAAAGGATTTCGCCGTAGTTGGGGATCAGTATCCGGAGTCATCCAAGATTAGCCTGATATGCCTGGCAACGCAAAGTTCTGTGGAGCGTTTATATTCCTTTCCCCAGGTTGCTGCCAATTGGCGAGCTCCGATTTCAGTCACACTATTCTCCGCGGGAAACGAGGAATACATTATATTGCGATATTTTGTCACATATTTGCGTCTCTGCTTTCCGAATATTAAGGCAAATGCGACTTTTCATATTTTAGTTCCCGAGGAATATGACAAACTGCCAAGAGTCGTAACGGAATCGTTGAATATAAAGGCAAAATTCAATTGCCAAAATCCTGATAAAACTTTAAAGTCGCTTTTGAAATTGCGCACAGTTAAAACACTGGAGTGGCGAAAGAAAAACATATATCCTCAAAATCATATGAGGAATATAGCACGAAAAGGATGTCAAACGAAATATGTGTTTTTAACTGACATAGACGTAATCCCTAGTCTCAACAGTGTCGTTCATCTCAACAATTTCTTTAAAACTGTGATTTGCGAAGGATATTGCGCCTATGTGATTCCCACATTTGAAATCGATGTTCGTGCAGCCTTTCCACGATCCAAGGACTTTCTGCGAGGTCTAATTAAAAAGGGACTGGCCAGACCATTTCATGAAAAAGTATTCATTTATAACCAATACGCGACAAACTTTTCAAAGTAAGCACAAAACATTATTTTAAAATTTGTTCCAAGTATATAGCATATGCTTATTTCTTTTGTTTTTATTTATATATACTTCAGGTGGTTATCAACAAATCGTAGTGAGACTGCAGTCAGAATAAGCCACACCGTCACGAATTTTGAGTTCTTATATGAACCATTTTATATAGCAATAGATAATGCTCCCGCGCATGACGAAAGATTCACTGGATACGGATTTACGAGAAATTCCCAAGTAAGTATTGTCTATTAATTGGTTTTTACGGGAGCACAGGTTTTAAAATATTTATTAACTTTTTATTATTTATGTGTTGCAGGTATATGAAATGTATGTGGCTGGATATCAGTTCTACGTTCTTTCACCGGTATTCACATGCCACTGGGGCCTACAAAGAAAGCAAGCGAGGCCTGCTTGGAGAGAACAACAAAATAACGCAAATAGAAAAAAATTTGAAGTCTTCAAAAGTGAAATATTTGCACGCTATAAGAATAATCCACATTTGAAATAATAACTTTATAATCTGAACTGTTATTAAGACATTTTTATAAAATTTGTAGAACTTATAATTTGATCATTAAATCTTTTTGTTGTAATCAGTCATTTGATTCATTGTAATTCTACATTCATTGCAATAATGTAAACAGGATTTGATGTGGACTGGTGCACCGTTTAGACGGGAGATACACATTTGTTTAAAGAGTCAGGCGTAATTTGTAACTTTAAGTCAACCGTCATTAAATTTTTTTATATAATGAATTATGAATTAAATATGTATATTGATAAGTATTATTCCTTATTTGAATAGAAAATCGAAAAAGGCTAATAGATCAAGGAGTAAATCTCATAAGATTGTCTTTTATTTTTTTAAGAAATCACTTCGTCCATTCCTATTACAATTTCTCACCGCAGAAAGTACTGTAAAGCAATTAAATTATTTGCTCAATTATGTGATAGTCAGCTAGCAGCAGTGGCGCCGATGTCTAGTGGTCTTAAAAAAAATGCGTGTTCTATTCCACTGTTTCAATTATGCACCAAATGTTGCTAATCTTACAATTCAAAAAACGGCCACACTGCATTTCTATTTGTATATAAATATAAATTGCAAAATATATATAAACAAAAATATAAAAAATGAGCGGAGCTCATCGGGAAGCAGTTCAGAAGCAAATTCATCAGGATTGGGCAAATCGAGAGTATATTGAAGTTATAACAGCAAGCATCAAAAGAATCACAGATTTCCTAAATTCTTTTGGTAAGTGTGCTTTCTAAGCATGTTCATCTATCTGTCATCTAACGATGACGCCCTTATTTCAATTGACCGGTCCTAATCATTACCAAATCATAAATACGGATAAAAATGGGAATGATGAATAGGATTTTCAGATGAGAATAATTTTTAATCAATTGCCAGCTAAATTGTTTGTGTGTACGATATACACAATGGTATTCCTCAGCTAATGTGACTTGCAGACACAATGCAAATATATGTTCATATATGTATGTAAATATAAATAATACTTTCTTTGTTTTTCAGATATGTCTTGCCGATCTCGCCTTGCTGTGCTCAATGAGAAACTAACGATATTGGAGCGGCGAATAGACTACTTGGAAGCCTGTGTGACTCAAGGAGAAACGCTGACGTAAACGTTCCAATATATATAATATATGCAAATACTATTAATAAGCATTATGATATATTGTGACTCTTCGTAAATAACATCATACAGTATCAAATTATTCTTATAACTAACCATACATTAAACAAATATCAAACTCAAATGTAGTTTTGCCGTTAGTGGTATATAATTAATGGTCATCATCAAAAAACAAACAAAAAGGTCTCAACGCAAGCTAGTTTCTCAATTTCAAATCTACTTTCTTTGGGAATTTTGATAAATTGCTTGTGGTACTAAATATAAATATTACAAATGCTCTGAATTAAAAGCAAATTCTGGTCGTGGATTTTAACGTCTCTATACTCACTGATTGCACAGATAAATGATATGTTGCGTTGTATTAAATATGAGGCTTACAGATACAAGCGACTAGATTTTTTTATTCAACATATATAGTAATTGGACTGAAAACAGTATACGTTCTATTGCACATCAAGCCGAGCCATTGCTATGGGCTTATCTCCTTTTTGCAGGACGCAATCATTACCAAACAGTGCAAATGGCAAATTTGTCTTCACGGTGGGCTCACCCCTCCTACAGCAATTTGATCTTTGCTGGGTTCACTCTTCTAAAAAGTAAACAAATAATATTAATTCGACATAAGCCAGATGAAATTAAATTGATAAACCACCTTTTCATTCAATTTGTTTAGCTGTTCATCCACTATGGAGACTTTCTGCTTAAATTGTTGCAAGTTATTGCTTAATGTAGCAACGTGGGATGTCATATTCTGCGAGCGATCCAATAAGTCATCCAACTTGATCTGCAAATATACATTTATTATTGTATTTGTAGCAATGCAATCATTGAACTTATTTGTATACCTTATGTGCCAGTATTTCTCCTTGCAGAATTTGTATTTTCTGACTGAAAGTGCTGTTTACATTAATAATATTGCTGTTGATAATTTTGACGGAGTTTGATATTGATTGCTTGAGAAAGTCAACATCTCTTGTGAAATTCGTCGCTGAAGGATTCGCCTGAACGGTCGACAGTTGACTCATATTAGCCTAAAGAATTAAATAAAGTTCTGTAATAAAATACAACTTGAAATATTATAAATTGTTTACTTTCCTTTAAGTGTTCCGTTTCAAGCTCGAGACTTTTCTGTACCTCGATATAGTTGTTGTAGTGCTCTTTCATCGCTTCGATGTCCGTGATTACCGCTTCCAATTTGGCGCCAAAGTCGGCCACCAATTTCTTATCTTGGCCGTAATTTCGTTGAGCACTAACTGTTGCTTGCAGACTGCTCAAATTCGATCCGAGCTGCTCAACGCTTTGCGTTAATTCATTTATTTGGCTTATGACAAATGTTTGATTTTTTATCAGGAATGATGTTGTCTCATGCCACTGTTGAAGTGTATCCGGGAAGATTTTATTTATGGCAGATACTAGAAAACATTGTTTGCAAATTTAAATAATGTATTTAGGACTATGGTTTTACATAAATTTCGATGACTAGCTTTAAATTTGTGCAAGCCATTGACTACCAGATAAGCAAAATTTTCGGGCGCTATTTAAAAGACGTCACCAGCAATATATATCCGGCAAAATTTTGTGATATTATTTTCTTATCGATTTCCGACTTTATAACTCTGGACAGGGCATGGGAAATACAGATTATAGATTTCAAGTCTATACCTTCAGGTGTGTCAAAAAAAATCAGAAAACCATCACAAATACTTCCTTTTAGAAGTTAAACAAAAAATGAAGTTTAATCGACCCATTTAAAAACAGGGTATTCGCACGTGATAGTCAAGCAGTTAAGCAAATGTTAATATTGTAGTATGCACACAGATAACATATATAATATGTGTGTATGCATCATTTGTATTTACCTTCTTCAAACTTTTGTTGATAATCGGAAATCTGTTGACGCAGATCGAAGTATAGCCAATATAAAATGGCCACACATAAAGCTGTCGTTATTCCGAATAAAAAGGGACCACACTTTCGAATATTTATTTTCTGTCTATGATTTCTGCGCGTACTTGCAACACTCATCTGGGGGAAAAAAAACCAAAACAAAGCAATTACACATATGACTTACACACACAGCACACATTCAAACGCATGCTTTTTATTCAGGGGCAGCCACTCATATTTGTGAATGTGTGTGTACATTGATTATCAGATGTACAAATATACTCAAGTATTCCCATTTACCCAAGCGAAATCATCAAGGTCATCGGTGGATACTGAAAGCAACATATCCTGTGAGTTGTTTGTGCGGCGGGAACCTCTTTTTGTTATGGAATGTGCTATCAGAGCATCGAGTTCTTTCCGTTTCTTCATTTTCTTGCCTCCGCCAGAGCGCTGGGGGACTTCAATGCGGTGATTGCAGTCCATTTCGATGTCCGTTAATATGACTACTTGCGACAGTAGAAACTGATCGTATTTCTCTCAAATATATATATATCGTCCGTAATAATTATCCCATTTGCACAATCATTTGTAATTGCAAATTATTCCGTTGTTTCACATGCGCACGATTCAAAATAATAACACTGAAAATCGATATTTGATTCGATTATATCGGTGTGACCGTATCTACAATGGTTGGTGAAAACAATCAAATGGAACGATGGCGTTGAAACGCGAACAATTTTTGTGAATTAGTTTTTAAGATACAAATAATAACTTGAAAAGCATTTGATTATTATATATATTTAGTAACGCCTATTTGTGTTTATCCTTCAGAAGTTCGTGTTTCGACATTGTTAAATGTTAAACCTGTATTCAAATCAATTTCCAATAGATAAAAATATACATTTTAAATACCGATTACATTCGTTAATATAGAATACAAGTTGTACAAATCACATTAAGAATTTTATTCAAAATAAACAATTAAAACTTTAGTTCACATTAGATGACTTTAAATATAATGATTCAGACAATGACTTTGGAAAACGATTCAAATAGCGCTCAATTCGCAGAAACTTAATCGATATCAGCCGCTTATCGAACCACCAGCCATTGATTTCGTTGTGAACGATTCCGGCGTCTGCTTCACTCGCACAACGGATGTAGACGCAGCAGGACTGTGTATCCAGTTGAACATCGCAAATATTGCAATGGGAGCCAACTTTCTCCAATATTGAATCAATCATTAATTGTCTCAAATTTGGATCGTTAATTTCCGATGGATCGAACATGTGCCTGATTTTCAAGCAAGATGTTGGAGGATTGTGAATCTTGTTGGAGTTATCGAAAGCAGAGCTTTGCCATTTCTTCTTTGCAGTTGTTGTTGTTGTTGTGGAACTGGGTTCATTATTGACAATGTTCTTATTCCAGGTCATCGTACGTAATTGTTCTCCATTTCGCGCAATTATGCCGAATAGGATATTGTCATTTGCTTCTAAGTTCTTAAGAGCCTTATTCCAAGAACTCAAGAGTTTCCTTCGATTATGCGCTGGCAAAAACTTCTCTTGCAATTGATTTATTAGCACTTCCGAGCTCTCGGTATGCGTGCTCCGATATATTAGCTCATTAATAATATCAGTTGTAAACTGTTCGATTGCCAGCAGCGATTCCTTTTGTTTCAAGCGGTACGCGACAATCAAGAAATATATCGCCAAGCACCCGGAAGCAACAAGTAAGAATAGTCCTAGAACTGTAAAAAATCGTTTGATTTTCTTACGAATAACGCACTTCAATGGAAGACTTGGTTCAATCAGCTCAAATGAAAGGATTTGTTCCGAAGAATTGTGGGTTGTAGTAATCGTTTTTATCATCCACTGCGGATTCTGGGCAATCAGATATTGCGTTGCCAGCAGTTTAGTATGCAGATTGCCGTTCTGCTGCAAATTGCTGTTTCCGCTGAGCAGAGCCTTTTTGAACTCGTTCATGTCGAGGGCGGCGGAATGATCTGCGCTAATGCAGTGATGGAGTCTCGCTCTTTCGTTTAAGTACTTGAATAGCTCTTTGCTGATGTAGATCGCTTTATTGTACAGATCCTCATTAATACACTTAATTGTCGATTGCGACGATGACAAAGATTGCGATGACAAAGAGCCCCTAAAATCAGCATCGTTTCCATTACACATTGTATATTTAATGTCCGTTTCGGTAATTGGGCTGAGGTCAAATTTCTTTGCCATATACAAAACAGATATCATTGACAGGAATATCACAAGTATGGCAATAAGTACGTGCGGTATTATGAATTGGCTAACATCGGGTTTTTTGAAAAACGATTTAACGTCAAGTGACAGAAACTTTTGTACGATGCCATTCTTTATTATCAGTGATCTGGATGCGTGTACAGTGTAACCATCTTTGGAGATTGGCTTCTTTTGTATAGACGTATCGCGGAAGCTGAGTAATCGATTAACGACACCTCCATCACAAGCATTTGATTTGCCATGCTGCAACTTGATATATGACGATGAGTTATCGGCTGCATATGGCAAAGGTTTGCGATACGATTTACGAGCCGCATTCAAATTATGAGCATCATTCTCATTCTCATAATCGGATGCTAAGAGCGGCGGTGGTACATACATCCTTGATGCTGCCATTAGTGATGGACTTACATCAGCATCGCTCTTGCGATAAGCTGAAGGTTGATGATTCCTGCAAACGTCAATCTTATTGTTTCTCATGCCATTTTCATGGAGATTCGGTCTTCTTTCTATTGAATTTGTGGGTGGTGCTGGATTAGCATCTGTATTCGTCCTGCTGTCACCGTTGTAGTGAAGTACATAGTTTGGTATTTTTCCCTTTTTAAGCTCCTCCTTTCTTGTGTGTTTCTGTAATTTTTTAATTAATACGGCCCGTGTAGTTTCCGTGACGGGACAATGCGGATATCCGAATTGTATCAGTTTTCTCTGTATCTCGATATCGGTCAGACGATCCCAATATGCAGACGGCATTTTTGTCTAAAAAAAAAAACATGCAATGAATTTTATTAGTATTAAGATATTAAAGATTAGTTGTTTATATAAGAAATACTCTTAAGTGAAGTTATTCGAACAAATTCCTTTGATTAGATGTCATGTGCATGCAAACCTACAGACAGACGCACAAACACATACGCACTGACATACACATATACGATGTTAGCACTCTTTTCAAGGATACTCGATATTAAAAGCATCTCGATCTTGTATATCACACACACGCACATACATATGTACGTATATACGTATATGCACGTGCACACAAGTGCATCTTTATATTAGCAAGGAGAATTTTATATATTTCATGTTTTAATAAACTATATAGCATAATAAATAATAGTATAAATAGTATTGTAAGCAATTCGAAATAAAATCAAAGAATTGCTGAATTTGATTACATTATATCGACAAAAATAGCAACACGAGTTCTCACCTGCAATATGACTCTTTACACAAAGTATTAGTCGGCTTCTAATTACAATATATATGCACTTTGGTAATGACACTTATATTACAGCATAAATGCTTTAAAATTATTGAATTGTTATAGTTATTTTTATTACTCTAAATTATTGTGCATAAATAAAGTGCAGCTTGTTGTCTATAAAAATGTAGGGACGGACCAAATTGACCGACTACTTAAGAGATAACAAGTTATCGACTTGCTATCGAAGATTCACAATTTCGATACATCTCAAATACATTCGACACAAATGATAGATTCACTCACAGTAACATTTGGAAAAATTGTCCCAATATCAGTTTAAGGCAGCTAATACCCTGTTCAAATTTCTTGCGATATTTCGTTCCACCCCTAAAAGTTTGACATTCACTGACAAGTTTAAAGAAGAAGACGGTTTGTTAGAAAATCAAAATATAAAATGGAATCTGTTGGAGAGTAGACTTTCTCAAATATCGTGTACATGTTTTAGACAACTTAAAACCAACCCAATTCCAGTTGCATTGATTTGATATTAGTTATTTGAATCGAGAAATAGCCAATAATTTAATGTAAAAAGCAAATAAGCGTCTGGCTTTACGAAATTGTAATCAATTGTTTGCCATAAATGTTGAAATAAGTAATACAAATAATATGACCTTGAATTTATCCTCATTCAATTTTCTATCTTATTGTGCAAACCGTCAAAATGCAAAATGGCAACAGCTATTAATTCCTTCTCAAAATCAATTTTTTATGTTTTAAATTCAGAATTTTATGTTCAGCTAAAAGCAGTGAACAGTTTTTCTCATCTGCGTCATTAGTGATTAAAATTGTCACTGTAACTAGAATATAGTCGAGAAATATCAAGTTATCGTAAAATATTAACAGTCTCCAAAGCCTCCAGCTCTCTTATGAATATCAGATATCGACTTCATGATACCCTGTTTGATTTGAGTGATGGTTGTTCAAAACTAGCACAGAAAGGCTAGCAGAAAGTACATTTGAGAGGAATAAGGCTAATTACATTTCCTAATGTTTGGAAATTTTTATTTAAAAGTATTTTTTACATGCAAGTATGAAAATACATTTCACCACATATCGAAAAGGGGTTTAAATCATAATTGCGGACTATTCGTTTGATTCTATTGCGAGACAATGGGGCTCTTTTTATCTATATCAGCTATATTGGCATTATTCTGCGGTCCCGACGGATTGCCAGGACTAGCCGGAATAGCACCGCCCCGCTCCATGCTCCACGGATTCGAGCTGGATATGGGGGAATCGGCGTGACCGAATCCCGTATGGTTATCATGATCGACGGCATTGGTGCCATCGTATTGGGTGTTCTCCAAGCGTGTGATAAGCCTCTCATCCTCCTCGCCGAACTCCCCGCCCATCAGCGTTGGCTCCCCCACAACCATCACATCCTGCGAGGATAGCGAGAAACTGGGACCCGATGGCGAACGCTTCTGATTTGTCACAGGTGGGGTGTTTGAATTGTTGGCACCGCCCGAATTGGACCCCTTTCTTTTGCGTCGCTTATTTGGCGGTCTTTGGGGGTCCTTTTTACCCGGTGGCGCCACCATTCGCTGCCACTTCTGAAACAACGTTGTCTTCAAGCAATCCCTCGGACTCAGAGCATACGCCTTGTGGCGCGACATCAACTCCTGCATCGGCTCGAGGATCACGCACAGGCGCAGATAATTTAATGTTGAATTTGTGATGCCCGCACGCGTTATATTCTTGGTAATCTGATCGAGCAGCATGGGATCTGGCGGCAGAGATGTCCCGATTACGGAACGTGGAATTAGTTCGCGATGACCTTTGATGGTCATGTGCCAGGATTTGATGCGCATGTAATCGTCGTACATGAACTCGAGTATAAGTCGCGCATCGGCGCAGACTTTCGTGTAGAACGGTTTGCCATGCTGGGTGATCACTGTACAGTGCTCGCAGTCCAGTGTGATGGATGTATTGTGAAACGATTCCTTTGCATGCTTCAGCTGGAAATACAAATCCGAAACGCCGCCCTCGAAAATACTGCGAAAGAAGCGAGGCACAAGTGTCCGTCCAATCGTATACCTCTTGGGTCCATCCTCCAGACAGAAGAGGATCGTTAATCGTGCATCGTCCTCGAAGAATTCGGTCGTAAACGAATCCCACCAGCAATTATCACTGTCCTCGTTTCGCTGCTGCAGGCGCTTGTTGAGCTCAAAGACCCGATGCTCTGTGTGACTGAAGTAGGAGTTGTGTCTCCTAAATCCCTGATCGATACGATCCATTGGCTGCGGGCCACCCATCATGGGATGATTGCCACCATGCCCGAAGGGAGATGCCGGGGGCATTGGATTAAACTGGCTGCCAACTCCAAACACCGTCGGCGAGGAGAAGTGTCCGGCTTGACCACTATTGAATGGGGTGCCCGAACTGGCTGGTCGACTAAACTGACCCAATCCCGACGAGGGTGAGCCAAATGGTCCGCCAACTGGCCCGTTGAAATTTCCCGCCGTCGACGACTGTGAATAATTGCCCTGAATATTTTGCGATGCGACGCCCACCGGACCCGGCGTCGATGATCCTGATGGAGCGGGCGATGAAGTATATTGCGGCGTATTTGATCCGGGTTGAGCTGAATTCTGAAACACTAGCGATTGATTGCCAGCTGGCGAAGACTGGCCCGCCTGCGGATATGGATTGCCGCCCGAAGTGTATGGCAATCCGCCTTGGGGGAATCCACTCTGATTGCTGGCATCCGGATTGAGGGACGATGAGTTCGATGATGGCAACATCGCAGAGCCTTCTGTGACGCCTTTCCAGCTGCCCTCGTCGATATTTGATTGAGAAGCCATCGCATTGCCCGCATTCAAACCTCTGCGATTCATTCCTGCCACAATTGTTTTAATAACATGCGCCTCGATCTGCAAACATATTATATTTTAATTACACTTGGGCCAGTCTCGACTTCAAATAATAAACTAATATAAATAAACTATTCTTCACAAATCTCGTATTATTCAGTTTGTATATTTCTCGCTGAGAAAGCTCAAATATTGGAATGTAAACAAAATCTGAATGTTATCTTAGGGATTGCAATTAATTTTACCAGCTTACCCAAAAAAAATGTAGACAATGTATATAAAACCCACAATTATGTATCTACTTTGTAAAAGAAATTATCGTTCGCTTAGATAGATATGTGATGTATCGAGTTAATCGGTCATGCGATAGATTTAGTTTACGTTAACGTTCATACAAAAAATATTTTCTACGTCACAGTATCGGCACTTTTGTATCAACGGAAACTCATCGCAAAAATGATTATTATTATACAAAAAAGAATGCAGAAGATATAATATATATGGTTTTTTTAATTGCATAGTTTAAAATATCATTATTAAGCATTTTGGATGATAATGGGTATTTATATTAATTTGGGCATGATTTTGAAATTAAATATTCATCTGGATGAGTACTGGAAATGTCAAATTCTCACATGGCGATATTGAATATGTTTGTTTTCCTGATATTTTCCAACTTATAATTACTTAAAAATTAAATTATATTTTATAATAAATAGACTCATTTAACCACATTGTGACTGCATCAAACCACTTATCGATATATACACATATCTTTAACTAGATGTGTTTCTATAATCCCGGTTCGAAGCCAATAAATTTATTGCCAATTCTGAGAAGTCTTATAAACGTCGCAAAACAAACTTTGTTAAAATTTTAAGGTGTGTTCCACTAGTATCGGAACGGTGAAATATATCGATATATTTTCAGTGTGCATTGTGTAGAATGATACCCTTTATATAATTTGGTTTGTTATGTTGGCAGTTCCGTAGCGTATGGTATATATACATATGTATATATAAATATTGTTTAAATCATACAAAACACGAAATTAAAAAATTTAAAGCAACATTTGGGCTTTCAAAAATTATTGAAAATGATGTGATTAACGCGTATGTCCAAATCTAAATGCAAATGCAGTTTTAAAGCGATTTATTTGTTCGGCTCAGACATATTTGTGTACATAAACAAATAGTTTTTTTTTTCTAACATACCCATAACGATGTCATTAAACAACAAAAGCAATCTGAGTGAAAAGGAAATCGACGATGAGGACATGCTCTCGCCGTCCCCGACTAAATTATCGACAAACCTAGTTGTGCGCGTCAATCAGGACTCTGATGACAACTTGCAGGCCCTATTTGACAGTGTGTTAAATCCGGGCGATGCAAAGCTCCCATTGCAGCTCCCATTTCGTATGCGCAAGCTGCCCAATTCGTTTTTCAATCCTCCGCTGCACTCGCGGGCAAACAGCGCCGACTCGACATACGATGGCTCCCAGACGAATATCAACAAGACTGGCGTCCAGTCCGAATTGCAACAGCAGCAGCAGCCATCTCTCGCCCAACAGAGTCAGCCATCGCACAGAAGTCTAGCAATTCATCACTTTCGTGCCAGGAGCAGCCCCGCCTCCCTCCAGCCGAATTACAATGTGCGCACGCGTAACGCAGAGTCGAGTGCCAGCAACAATCCAAGCAATCAGGGCCAACCAGGACCAGCCTATCCCGACAACAATGTCGAATTCAATAGCAGTCCAGCTAACAACATTGAGGATGTCATCAATACCTGTATGGGCCAGGGGCAGGATGCCCCCTCGTTATCCACACAGACCATACACAAAAAGCAGAGGTCCTATGACGTTGTCAGCCCCATTCAGCTACAGAGTCAATTGGGTGCTTTACCTCCGGGCTGGGAGCAAGCTAAAACTAACGATGGTCAGATTTACTATTTAAAGTGAGTACGAAGTTTCAACACAATTATTATCTTAAAAAGGGCCCTTTGTTCTTCTTTGACTAGCTTGTACACAATTCTGCATTTTTTAAATTCTGTTTAATTTGATTTTTGTTACCTTAAGTAGCCTATTACTTCACCTGCTGCGTTGAAGTTATCATCTGCTTGACAAAAGTTATCAATTAGTTCACCTACACCCTTATACCCTGTACCCATTAACAATGGATAAATGGGGTATTATGGAATATGCAACAGGTATGCTTGAATAGCATCAACAGCCGAGTCGGTTTGTACGAATATTAAAGCAAGAGACAAGCAAGAGTTTATTTAATTTGATCGATAACGTATCGGCACATATAAATTTCAGATAGCAATTAAATTATTTTATTAAAATATCCTTTGTCTGCATAAATAATGTCTAGAAAACAGAAACAAAATAATCGAAGCGATATTTTGCAACGCCCCGATATATTTTAGTGTATATATGTACATGTAGTTGCGAAACATAATATTAGCTCCACTCTCACAAAATCTGTTTTCATTTGTCTTTTTAAAATTTGTATGTTTAAGGAACTTACTTGCATGCGTTCTTAGCAGAATAAGAAAACTTAAAAAAAAAGCGGGAAAAAACAATGTATTAATTTATTAGTTAAAATTAATACAAATTAAACGGTACAAAAAACAAATAATAGCACAATTTTCAAAATAAACTTATAAATAAATAAATAATTTTTGTAAAGGACGTAAGTGGTGCTATTATAATTTTTTTTCTTCTTGTTAAGAAATTGCAAAACTAATGGATTGTTTTTTCATTTGTAAGAAAAATGTCTCAATACTACAATTATTTTTTTTTCGCAACTATTGATGTAAATGCACAAACGTTGTTGGGCCAGGGTGTTTCTTAGTCGAGCTCTCTTGACATATTACTTTAATTACTTGTCATTTATGATTTTCTTATTTGATCTGCTTAGCTTCTTTTATGTTGTATATTAAATATTGCTCTATAAATTTTCAATCTTTTAGCCACACCACAAAAACAACGCAATGGGAGGATCCAAGAATTCAGTTTCGCCAACAACAACAACAACGAGCTATTGTCGATCGGATAAAGCCAAATGGTATGCAATACACGATTTTTATTTAAGCTAACTTTATTTTTATTTGTTTGACATGTAAAGTGCCCGAGTAGCTAGAAATTCACATAACTTTTCGAAAAACAAAAAAGAAAAGATTTTAATTTTTTTTTATTGAGTATTAATTCAAAAATTAATTCTGGCTCAAAACTTTCAAAAATATCGTAAAATATAATTTTGTAGAAATTTGTTGCGTGAAAATGAATGTACACACCCCCCTTACTAATGTTTGAAAACAATTTTTCTGCTTTATCTACCTTTATAGAGACCTAAATTAAACCGGGCACTTTGACATATATTTCGATTACATCCGTAACCATATGGGATTATGACAACAACAAGAATCCTACCAATTTATATTTGTTATTTACTCTTTATGCAGATATTTTACAACCAACTAAGCAAACTAGCACACCGACAATTACTAACCTTATTGGCCCACTACCGGATGGTTGGGAACAAGCTGTTACCGAGTCGGGAGATATTTATTTTATAAATCATATTGATCGTACGACTTCATGGAATGATCCCAGAATACGTAAGAACAATGATCTATAGTAATCCACATAATTAGCTTATGAGTGTTGGAATTGATTCAGCAAAATATCAAATTATCATATTTAATTACATCCATAAAGTGAGATTTATCAAATGATTCTTTTTTTTTGTTTATCATTTTAGAATCTGGACTCAGCGTGCTAGACTGCCCTGATAATTTAGTATCGTCTCTTCAGGTAAATATTCGCAAAACCCTATTGCATAGAAAGAATTTTAAGAAGTAGAAGTAATGAATTGAGGCAAAGCTAACTTAGTAATGACAGCCTGAAACTATGTACATATAATAAATATAGATAGAATATAAGGATAAATATAACCACGCTTTCTGTGCGGATCACATATCTGATCTGTCGTTTTTGAAAGTCCTACATTGGATAGTAGGTCACCACATCTCATTAAAGACCATGTTCACTCATTTCTTTTAATGGCAAAATCGACTTAAATTTTGGAATATTTTTGGTGCACTATATTATTCAGAAAGTAAATTTCTGAAATTTATGGTTGTGCGTCTTTCGAAATACTATGATGTGCATTTCTAAATTTCACTGTGAATTTCCAGGGTATTGTTTTCTATGTCTGCAACACTGTTTATTTTTTTTTTTTGGTATTTATACTATTTTTTTAATTATTAATTTAATTTAATTTACAGTAATTTGTTTTATCGTTCTATTTAAAGTCTGCTTATTATTAATCATATTTATTTTTTCAGATTGGGGATAATATTTGCAACAATATTTTTAACGATGCCCAAACAATCATAAATCCACCGTCTTCCCACAAACCGGATGATTTGGAATGGTATAAAATAAATTAATAAATGTTTATGTGCAAATTATTTTATTAGATCTTAAAGTTTTATATTTTGTATTAATATAAAATAAACATTTTTGCATATATTTAACGATATTTAATCATTTATTCGAGGTTTATTTATGTTAGGTTGTATCTTTATAAATCTGTCTAAACTCCACTCATGATTTTAAAATATATTTTTCTTTTAACTACAATTTCATTGGACGTCAGACAAAGATAAGATCGTTCAAAAGTGACAGATCTAGATGACTTTCTTGAAGCTCACGAAGTTGAAGGAGTAGTTAAAAATGTAGGCTTGTTGCCAGGCGACGCAGATCTTCGCCTGCGGTCTAAGAGTTTCTTCGAAATCCTGGACCTAACATATGATATCCTGTGCGGAAATCCAGTACTCTGCATAAGTGACTAAATAAAATTATACATATAAAAAACTATATTCATATTGTTTGACAAAGGATTCATAGAAACATGGGTAGGTATGGAAATAAGTCGGAAAATAGGAAATATTTGGACATAGTGTACCTCGTAGTCGGGCACTTTTGACTAGAGCACTGATTTTCATTTATTAACTTAAGTTCCTTCTTGCTTATTAGTTATAATTTTTTGTAGAATCTAAAAAGTTTTATTTTATTTCCAGCGAAAAATTATGTTAAAATTAATATAATTGAATATTGATAATAATCCGTCAGTTACACTTTAGTTCGAGATAAAATCAGCTAAAAATGAAAGTGAAACGTAGATGATTGTATTAAACCGTTTCTTCTGTTGTTGCTGCTCTTTTTTGTTTATCTGATACACCCTACCATATGCCATTTAATGGTTTTTGGACAACAAGCTAGTGTAAATAAATAAAGTGGCTGCTTATTTATTGTCTATTATTGCAAAACAATACTATTGAAGATAGTTAAGATTTTCAAAAAAACAAAAATAATCAAGAAAATACTGCAGACAGTTTTGTACAAAAGAAAAAACAGATTTCATAGCATGAGTAACCCTGCTGGCCAAGCAAATGTAACTCAATCACGGCGTTCTTCTGTTTCTTAGGAGCTGGCTGGCACCTTGTGTGCATAGCTTTTGGTAAACACACAACCAGTTTTGGGACCACTTTTATACTATTTGATGGTGTTTTCTGTGTATGTTTATTCCCGTATACAATTTTACACATATTTTATATGTCTGCATTAATTTGTGAAAAAAGCCAGGTATATTTCAAATAACTTTCATACAAATTTCATATTCATTTAATTTTTTTTTTGGTTTTTAACAATACGTAATTATTTTGTCAGTGAGTACAATTTACAATTGCATAAACATACTTACGTACATTCAATGTGTATGTACATAAGTGAATGTAAACTTAAATTTATTTTAATTTTGTGAAATCTGTGCATTAATTATACTTAATTGCAATCATAGTTAATTTCCTACGCGATTTTTGTGCAAGCATCTATTTTTGTATGTACATCTGAATGTAGATTTACATACTTGTGAATGTGTGAGTGTGGTAACACTAAAGTGTGTTAACATAACTACATAGATGCACACATACATATACAGATACAGATACATATAAATATGCATGTAGTGCTAGCGTTATTTATTCATTTGTTGCATTGTTTTGTTTCCCTTTCAAAGAGTATTTTTATTTTGTAACGAATTGTGTGACGTGTTAAAGTGATTAAAAGTTGTTTCAAAATGTGTATATTGATTTCAGCCTTACAACAAAAAAAAAAACGCAAATAAATAAACTATAATATATTGTATTTTTATTAAGCAATTATTCATATTTAATTTTTATCTCTCAGATTAAAGCATGACCAAAATGATTGGGATTTGTAAATTTGAAGTCCCCTGGAGACGGCAATGTTTCAATATGTTTTTTAGTTTGGTTGCTATTGTATTGATCAACTACGGTAAGTAACAGGGTTCTAGTCGAGTTTGTCCGACAGGAAGAAACCCTGTTCACAGACCTAATATGTAATCGTATTTTTAGCATCTGGTTCTGAAGTGCCACAACTAACGCAAACCGTCTATGGATTTTTGGATTTTACAACTACGATTGGAAACACAGTTATGGTATTCTCACCACAAAGTTCACCTCAGTTTGGTGAGTACTAAAATAGGAAATATTTGCACTTGATGCACCTAAGAATCCACTGTCATGGATAATGCTTGCCTTGTATACGTTATATATTTATTACAGAACTTACGATCAACCAGACGAGCAGTCCATCAATTAATATTATTGAGACCCGACCGCACCATAAGGAAAATGGTGCGAATAAAATTGGAATTAAGCCGACGCCACTGATTGCAACCACTACAAAAGTGCAATCGGCAACCAATTTAACGTTTGCCACAACAAATCAAGTTAGTCTCTTGAGCACACCAATTGAAACCCTTGACTATTCGGAATACGCTCTACTTTCGCGTCAGCCCGAAGAGTTTGCCGAAGAAACGTTTCGTTTGGTTAATTTAAAATCACGTGCTGATACGGATAGGCAGAAGATTTATATGTCAAAGCGAGAAAACAATTATAGCCACTCGTCCGGACCATTGTCCAAAAAGAGTGGCGTTAAGCCTTCGAGCAAATATTCGCAAGGCCTTCAGCCATCAAGCAGCACTGAGAGACGTATTAAAACACGCCTACACTCATCTGCAAGAGTGTTAAAAACTATAACCCCATCTATTATACAAGCTAACAAAGCACCTGTGGAGTCAGTAACCGCACAAAGTGGATTTTCAAAAGGTCATCGTTCAAAAAATAGCCGCGTGACAGGCGAAAAAAGAAAATCTTCGCGACACAAGGGAAAGAGGTAATTTAACTATTTCCAAAGCACCATCTTCTTTCTAAGGTTTTTTTTTTTTTTTTTACTAATTTGTACATACATTTTTTTTTTTTGCAGGAGAAATAAAACAAGTAGTAGTACACAGATTTCTAGCAGCGTGCAAATAACGCCATCGTCAACGGAGCCAAGTGCTCGTCGTTCGTTCCGAACAAAAAGTAACTCACCAGTGGAGGATAGCATACCAAGTATACCAAGCATACCAAGTATTGGGGGAAACACTCTGAAACTAAACAGACGACCGGGTCGTTGGCAATACAAATCATCACCCAAGCCAAAAGTGAATATACGAAAAGCTTCAGGCAATGTTACGAGAAGCGATACACAAACAGATGTAGTCAAGGTTAACGATACCATTTTGGATACGCCCGAAAGCAATCAAATACTGAAGGTTGTTAATCTATCAAAAGACTTGGATGCCGTCGGTTCTCAAAACAGCGTTGTCTCCGATAATGATGATATTAAGTCCGCTAACTTTGTGCAAACATTAAATGTCGAAATATCAACACCAAATAATTTTGATGACACTTACTATGAAATTGCAACAATCAAAAGTCCATTTGTATTTCAGGTAATTATTGATCTCCTTTATTTGTTAATTACGTAATAACATCATTTCGCTCTTGATTCTAGGCTGGTGTTGTCAAAAAAACTCGATTTTTGACCATTACTTCAACTATAGAGAGATTGCTTAAAAATGACCAGATTGAAGAATATTCGGCAGACGATGGTCCATTAACTGAAAACATTTTAGATTCTACTTCGCAGCTAACTAAACCATCTTTGGATGGAAGTATAACTACTTTAAAGCCCGTATATTACACAGATAACCTGGAGACTCCGGAGTTGGAGACAATAACCGAATCATTCACTTTTACGCAGACCAAACTGAAAACACAGATCTTACCGGTCATTTATGAAAAGAAAAATGAGACAATACAGATAACATTAGTCCAAACCTATGGTTATACAAGTTTTCTGACTGTCACTCAGACAGTTTCGCCGTCCGGGGACAATTTTGTCCCATCACAAAACTTCAAAGACTTTGAAGGTAATTTGGATGAAGCTGGTTCTGAAATCAATTTGGACCTTGAATTCGGCGATGAAAGCAATGCTGGTCAATTTGACGTAAAGCCAAACCCGAATAATAATGCGGGTATCAAAAATTCGACAAATACTAATGGCCTTATTCAGTTGAATAGCCCTGAGCAATTGATTAAGCCGGAAATTCCACAAATTAATTTATTAGGCCAACCGAACAGTATAATAACTTCAACACGTCCAATCATCAAGCTGGAAACAGTCTGGGAGTCTTATATAGTACCTCTTGTAAGAGGAACCGATAGCATATTAAGAACATTGTCCAAATCAGTGGGTGTGGTTGAAAAAACAGAATATGTTACAGAGTTGTCGACACTTCAAATTCCACAAATGTCACAATATCCAATAAATCCATTTTACAATCCACTGCTAGGTCTACCCCAACAGCAGTTAATCACATCTACACAAATTTATGAAACTTTGGTCACAGCAACAAGTAGCAAAATTCTGAAATTAACTTTTGGTGCAAAAACAGCCTTCACAACTATATTTTCAACATCAATTGTTCCAACGGCAGTTACTAAATTAATAACGGCAACTCTTCCAGTTCAAAACTCAGGATCATTCCCAAACTTCTACCCACCACCATATCCTCCATTTGCATATGTTGGTTAAACTTCACAGTTTATCCCTTCCATTCAAAACAAAACACACACACAAATGCAATTTTGTCAACACATTGAAAATTAATTCGAATACTCATTGGCACATAGGTTAAGGTTTTATTTCAAAGCTATCGAATTTCTATTGGTTGGTTGTAAGTAAGCTCCGTACCCTTGCAGATAGAGGGGGCACGATAATAAACACTGCCTTAGCTTTTAAACAAAACACACTAAAGCTCAGCTTTAAAATCATACAGGTTGTTAATTAAGATTTTGTTATATGAACAATTGCCCTGGGCTGCAAAATTGAACATGTTTTCCATGTACCTGAAAGGTTTTTGCGCAAATTAGTATTTTAAATCAATAAATTTATATGATTGTTGAATTTGTACGCAAAATTAATAAATTGTTTTCTTTTTAATAACGAGATGTATTAATTGTATTAATAATTAAATTAAGACGTTAGCAGGTGGACTCCGATCTGCAAGGGTATTTTATGTTCGGCAGCGCCAAAACTTTGAACAGCAAACAAATTTTAAAACATATATTTTGAAAGTGGTTCAACTATTTTCCAGCACTGTAAAATATAAAAGGTTATTAGTAATTAGATCAATTGTTAAACAATAATAACTGATAGTAAATCAGGTTCACAATTTTATAAAAATTAAATCATGAAATCTATACTTCAGTTTTTCTGCACATGTTTTGTAAATACTTTTAAAATTTGTACATATTTCTATAGCTACAGCAAATGTAAATGTAAATAAATAAAATGTTTTGCAATTTTTGTAATCATTCAGACTGGGAGAATATCAAATTTTGGGTGTACTTATTGGACTTTCGCATCTGTATTATATTAATTAATTTTTGAGAGAAGGGTGGACGTGGCCAAAATAATTATTAATTTTAAGTGGAGATTGGTAATATAAATTTAAGGCTGATGATTCTAGCTTTAAAATGGCTGGAGATTTTTTGAGGCTGGTTGGCGCAAATAAGAAATTTTCTTATTTTTTTTCTTCCCTTCTACTCTACCTTCAAAAATTGGAAACTGTAGCTCTGAAATGTAGGTTGTTGGGATCGAGGCGGGCGTGACAAAATACTTTGCCTATCAATTTTAGGAATAGGATGTTCCTAATAATATATTTACCAAGTATGACAAATAAAATTTTCGGGAGATAGAAGCGCTTGCGATTTTCGGGGACTGTAGTATGACCGTAATATTTGTATTGAACTTGAAATAGACGCCCTCAGCTATCTACTAACCAGATTTGTTGACTCCAGCTTTACAATGTTTGAAGATATATAGTTATGCAATTAACCCATTTTAGCACTTTATTTTTCCAATTTTTAAGTTTCTAGCGTTTCTTTAAGTTACGCTTAAAGAAACCGACAATGCACAGCATGAATATAATCCGTATCAGACTGGAAACTCTTTATTAAATCATAGTTGCATACCAATTGCAAATGTATATAAATATGTGTTGTGGTTCCCTATTTTATATTTTTCTAATCATAGAGACTTTGGCTACATTGTATGTAAATTGCTACACCCCAGCTTTTATTTTATGTTTTTAACGTCTTAAAGTTTCGCATCTGTATCATTTTCCAAACATTCCCTTCAAAACGTATTCGGATTTTACATTTAAGTAGTTAGTATTCTGATATCGATATATCGTATATCGATAAGAATAATAAGTGCATCACTAGTGGACTGAAGTTTATTTATACGAAGTGAGAATGAGCGATTTAAATGACCTGTGGTTAGATGTGCAGAAAATATTTCCAATTCTAAATGGAAAAGTAAGTTATTATTGTCATGCTTTAATCAGCTGTTTATTAATTACGTCTAATTTTATAGATAACTTTACCAACACAGCCAATTGATGATGAATTGTTTGAAAATGCTTACCGCCAACTCTCCAAGCTGGGAGGCATTGAAACACTGGCAACTGTTTTGGATATGGAAATTGAGTCGACCATTCGAAATACGCTTGCCCCAAGGTTTTGGAAACACTTCACTTCAGATAACCAATCTACAAAGGCAAAGTCGGAGGCAGCTTCAAATATTCCTGTACTCACCGATTCGAATGCATTGTTCTTCAAATTTATCGCTGCAATTGATGAACTTTATGATGGCTATCAGTGCTTACAGCAAATAAAGACTAATTTATTACGTCTAAACAAAGGCGTGCAGGCGTCTTCAAAGTCGGGTGATAGAAAGACCAATTTGCATAATGCTTTGCTGGCGCAATTGGCGCCAACATTTAATAGTTTCGTTTGCGACTTTTACGCTGTACATTTCCGACTGTTCACTAAGGATACAAGTCTATCATCGACCACACTTGGTAGGTTTTTTTTTAAAAGTCAATAGATGCGAATTTATATTGTAATAAATAACCTTTTTGTAGATGCAGAAGTGTTTTCAGAGCTTCCATGTGTAGGATGTAATTGCGATCATGAGCAATGCTGTTGTCAAAAACTTACTGAAATGGTGAATGAAACGAATCGAAAATTGGCAAAAATGGATTTAATTGATCGTTTGGCTGGAAGTGCTTTGACAGCTTTAATCAAGCTAAAAATCAAAGAACATATCAACGATACCTGTCTGGGAATTTTTGACAGAAGTCACCTCAAAAAACTAGAAACGGTATTAAAATTGCTCCAATCAAATAAAAATCAAATAACCATTAATTATACACACGTTTATTTTTTCACAGTGGATCAACGAGATTGTTATGACCTGGTTGGCTACAATTTTTTCAGAATGTAAAACAAAGGATGATATTTCTGAGGAGAAAATACCAAAGCCTGTGCAGGTTTTTAAAGTGAAACTGACATATTTTATGTATGAAACATTTGCACAAAACGTTATTAGTCAATTTTTCAGTATAATTATAGGTTAGTACGCAATATTTCTTGGCTTAATCATGCTAGTTTCAACTCAATTTCAACTTTGATTTAATGTTTTTCAGACTATCCCGACTCAACCCCTGCCATAGACGATTTAAAGATTTGTATGGAGAAAATTGATATGAGAGTTCTGTTAACTGAATCATTGAGAAGTTCGCTTGAGGCAAGGATTTTGCATCCCGGTGTAAATACTATGGATATATTGACGGGATACGTTGCAGCAATTAAAGCCATTCGGCATTTAGATAATACAGGAGTGATATTAGAGATAGTTACGGCTCCAATCAAAGATTACTTACGCAAGCGCAATGATACTGTGAGACGTGTTGTTACTGGCTTAACAGAGGAGGGACCAACGGATCTTTCCGAAGAGTTGGCCAAGGGAGAATTTATTAAAGATGGCAAAGATGCAGGCCTCAATGAATTTAGCAATTGGGAAAATTGGGAACCGGATCCTTTTGGCATTGATTCCGATGTCTTGGAGTTAAGTAGCTCGAGAATTATTCGATCTGCCGATATTATATCCATGGTGGTCGATATATATGGAAGTAAAGAGCTATTTATGGTTGAATATCGCAATTTGATGGCTGATCGATTATTGTCGCTGCTTGACTTTAATTCGGAGAAAGAAATTAGAAATCTTGAATTGCTTAAAATCAGATTCGGTGAATCGCTTCTACATAGCTGTGAGGTGATGTTAAAGGATGTTACCGATTCAAAACGCATTAATGCTCACATCCACAGCAATGGCAACTGTGATGAAAGTAAGTGGAATTAAAGCTTATTACAATAATTCTAATATATAAAAGAAAAATTACTTTTAATTCTTAAAGCTCCATTATTTGACATTTCGTCAATGATAATTTCTGCGCAATTTTGGCCATCATTCAATAAGGAGAGTCTACAGCTGCCCGAGGAGCTGGAAAATGAATTTAAGAAATTTACGAAAGCATATGAATCTTACAAGGGAAACCGCACGCTCAATTGGCGCCCGGTGACCGGACGTGTTAACATAGTCATCGAAATCGGCGAGAGAGTATTGGAGATGACGGTCCCGCCAACACAAGCAGTAATCATTTACCACTTCCAGAATAAAAGTATACAAGCTGTAGTTTAATCTGTTTTGTTATCTGTGTGTAATTTCTTAAACCAAACTTTCCTTTTGTTTTAGATGAGTGGAGCGTGGACGAATTGAGTAGCCTTATTAAAGTTCCCCCATCTGCGCTAAGGAGACGCATGAGTTTTTGGCAAAATCATGGTCTGATTTCAGAGACAGAACCCGGTATTTTCACGCTCTTGGAGAAGGCATCGGAGAAAACACAGTTTGAGGAGATGAATGTCACAGATGCTGACGAAGAGGACTTGGAGTCAGCTATGGCCTCGGCCAGCGATCAAAGAGAAGAAGAACTTCAAGTACGCTATATATTATTCTTGATATATCTTATATCTGCTTGCTAACACTATCGTCTTTTCTAAGGTTTTCTGGTCTTATATTGTTGGCATGCTAACAAATCTAGATTGTATGCCGATCGATCGAATTCATCAAATGCTTAAGCTATTTGCCTCGCACAGCGGAGGAGTTGAATTTACTCAAGACGAATTAAAACATTTTTTGCAACGTAAAGTTCGCGAACATAAACTTTTGTTCTCCGGTGGAGTTTATCAGTTAGCTAAATAAAATCGATACTATGTATTTTTATCCCACACATTCAAAATGGATTAGTGAAGTCGTTTAAATGCATGTAGAACATGCAGAAGCCAACTCTTATCCCAAATGGAGTATTTATATAATGAAAGTCTTGGGATGTAACCTTTATAAATCTAATTTAATCAAATGAAATGTATGTGGAAAAAGAGCAATAAAGTATTGCGATTTATATTCGTTTACTTTCATTGTATTTTGCGTTCGATAAAAACTTTTTACTCTTCTCTCCCAAATCTACTGTGGACTCTGGTCGTGAAAAAAATAATTGTTCACCTTTCTTGAGAATCTACATATACTAAAGGCAAATTAATTTCCAGTAAGGAAATCTAAAAAATCGTTTAACAAGAGTGTCGTAGTTTAGATTACCGAAAATATTCTTTAGTTCATATTTTAATTTTTTATATATCGTAGTTTTATTGATTTTATAGTAGAGTACACGGCTACATACGATTTTTTTGTTTTTTAATTCTATTACAACTAAAAACAACAAATAATGATATACATACAAGTACTAATACGGAAGCGCAATATCGGCAGTCGGTCAGAGTCTCGGTAAAATTGATACTTCCCATTGTGTTTTATAAATGATAGCTTGGAAATATGTAAAAATGCATGCGTTACATACTTTGACAGTTTTAATCAGAATATAAGTTTTAATTCAATGTACATACATTATTTTAAAATTAAATAAAAAAACAAAAACAAAAACAATCGAAAATAATGAAGCATTGTTGTGGGTGTGTCCAATAAATAGGTTTTTTTTTACAAATTCGCCAGTATGCATCCGGTTCCTAAGGTGATTTTACAAGATGTTTTTTATTAGGATTTATTTCGCATTAATTGAAACTATGTTTGATTTGATGAGTTTCAAAGCAGGAAACCTATTATAAGTTATGTTATAATAAATGTCATTAGATCTAGTATTTAATTAGAGCCATTTGAAGACTTTGCAGAACAGTTCCCTCCAAGAATGTACATTGATTTGTTAGCATCTCGCTCACTTCCATAAATCTTTCCAGCTTTCTTTGCCATTGATCCTAGAAGGTCCTGTGACATTTTGTAGGCCGATCTCAATGACAACGACCATTCCTTTAAACCAATTTCATCCTTTAAAATGCAATTTATATATTTAACATGAATAACATTTTTCAATAAAAGGTATTGTTTTTTTGCATTTACCGAGTTTGTTAAAATAATTCTACCATCTCGACTGCCATCATTAACACGGATTTGAATACATTGTTCATTTTTATACTGAATGAAATCTGGTGAAATATCCTCGACTTGGTCCAAAAATATAAGCTCGGGTTTGTTATTGCCACTCTCTGAGTAAAGTTCCAATCTGCAATAGAGAAAATATATATTAATATTAAGGTATTATTCCTATTACTATTACTATCCACCAATAAATTGTTAATTCAGAATTAAGCAAATAAATGATTTTGTCCAATATATAAAGTAATTTGAGCACCATACCGATTTGGATATAATTTGGCATATTTAGTTTGCCATAGAGATGCAAATGATCCTCCCAATTTTTTTATGTACCCATGCAGTATACAATCCGATTCTTTTTCATCTGTATCAAAGTGTTGTTTTTGTTTCGATTTCTTCTTTTGCTCGATTTTATCAGTTTCCACGTTGATTGTTTCGAATACAGTTTCAGACACTTCCTGTTGCCACCTAAATAAACACATAATACGCTTTAATTAATATTTTTGAATACAAATATTTAAAGACAATTTTAAATTAGCAATTTTTAATGAATTCACAGCATAATATTACTATCAGTTTCTAGTCTATTCCGATGATTTCGATTCAAATTTACCTTTCGGATATAGTCAAAGAAAAATGCTTATAGAGATCCAAATCACTGTCATTCAACTTGATGCCTTTCGTATCCTCTTCGTCAAATGAGCCAATATCAAATGCATCAGCGGCGTTTACTTCGCCTCGCGGTGGAACTAATGGTGGGGTGTATTTTTGAATATAAACTTGATGCCAATCGATGCCGGAAAAGAAATTATGCATTTTAACTTCGTCGGCACTTAAAATTGAAGAAACAAGTTAACTTAATATTGTAAATAAATTTTATTTGGCCTTTTTCACTCTTACCCATTGCCCATACAACCAAGGCGCTTGGGCACATCTCTTTGTAAAAGCATATCCAGTAAATTCCTTAATTCTGCCGAAAATGTGTCTGGAAGTTCGACATTCTGTTGGAAATATAAGTGATAAGAAGATGAGTTTACTTATGTCACAAAGCAGACAATACATATATATAGATACACAATACATATATATACGTATACATATATGTATTGTCTGCTTAGTGGTTATATCTATATTGTGTTCGTATACCATGGTCAGTGTCATTCTATCGATCTCGTGTTTGTCTTTCGTTTTATGTTGTCGAAATGGGGAATGTCCTTTGAGTAGCTTGTAGAGCATGCAGCCAAAACTGAACCAGTCAGCGCATGAATCATAGGAGGTTCCTTTTGATAATACTTCGGGTGACATATATCCATGAGTGCCCACTGAGGCATGAGGTTTTTTCCTTGAGTAATCACATGCTAGACCCAAGTCGGAAATTCGAATGTGCCCATTTTCGTCCAGCAATATATTTGCAGGCTTTAAATCGCGATAGACAATGCAGCGCTTATGCATATGCTCCAAACCCAAAATGACCTAAAGAATATTGAGATTTATAATTGTGTATGCTTTGATATAACATAATTGTGTATTACCTCGGCTGCATAAAACTTCATTTCATCTTCGCTAAAAACTCCATGCTGTGAGAGATGGTAATGTAAGTCTCCACCATTCATTAAATCTAATATAAAACAGAGCTTATCTGGCGTATGAAACGCATAAGTCATGCAAACGATGAACGGGCAATCAATCTAAGTAAACAATTTAAATATTGTTGCGGTTATTGAGATATACAGAATTTAAATTAAATTTAGTAACATACTCCAGTGCTAACTGCTTGCAACATGTTGCGCTCATTTAATGCCAGCATTTCGCCTTGCTTCATTTTAATACGTTTTTTGTCTAAACACTTCATTGCGTACATTTTACCAGTATCGGCTTTCCGACAGCCGTAGACTTCGCCAAAACCTCCGCGCCCAATTATTCTATGCACGCTAAAGTCATTCATTGATAACTGAAAAGGGTTTTAGCATCACTATGTGTATCAAGGATCAAATATAGTTTCACATACTTGTATATTAAGCTCGAGGTTTTTCCATTGGCAAAATCTCGTAAACTTGTCACTGCAAAAAAAAAACCCAAAATTTATAATAATATGTGTATGCTCATATTTGTACACAGAAGGCTCACCTTTCCAAAAACTTTTTAAATGGTCTCCCTTTAAGTTGACCAAAGATTTCGTCCATATAGGGCTGTGAAAAAGTAGAAAATCAATTTAAGGCAAACGAAAGCAAATGCATTATAAATTATTTTAAAAGATTTTTGGGGGTGTTTAAATGCAAAATAGTGTAACATTTGTATTATAGGAACATTATATTAACAAAATTTAATTCTTTTGTTGACTTACCTCAAATAAATTCACAGGAACTTCATTTTTTAATAAATATTTTTGGACACTAGCGACAGCATCTTTGGAGTATTCCTATGAAAAAAAAGAACAAAATATATATAAGTCCAGCTCTCAAGATTAAATACTTACATATGTGTGGGACAGCATTTCTTCCATTATAAAATTATCATAAATTTCCCGAGCCAGTTTTTTTCGCTCCTCGAAACACTCGGTTTTTTCAAAGCTTTTAATCTTTAAAAGAATATGCAAAAGCTCAAATAAACACATATTTGCATTTCACTGTCAATAGGAATACCTGCTCATAGAACTTTAACTGTTGTATAGGTTCTTCAGAATCATTCTCACAAAAGTCCTTAAACAAAAGGTAACCTTAACGAAAAATGTTCATTAGTATCAAGTTAATTTCAATTTAAATAATGTAAAAAATACCGATAATTTGATTAAAAATGTTGTGAAAGTTGAGTTCGTTTTCCTTCTCCAGATATTTATACATAACGCTCCGTACACTGAAAAGAAAATTTTTACGTTGTTAAATATATCTGTAGCATAATTCTAGCAAGGTTGCAATATACAGGCAACCATGGAATCGCTCCTCTTGAAATAAGATCTCTCATCCTAAAATATACCCAATCATCCAAATAATAAAAATTTTTCGTACTATTAAATTAAAACATATTTTTCATTAAAGTAAAGTGTAAGCCAAATTCCTATATCATAGTATTTACAACCTATTGCATCCACATCCAAGCTTCCAGCCCTCGAGTGACTGTTGACTGTTGTTTTTAGGTAAATTAGATGCATTTACAACTGAATGCAATTCAATTAATTTTCTCAAACATTCATGTAACACATGATAGTCTGTCCCTATAAGAAATTAAATGTTTGAAAAGAAATTGCATTTAAAGATAATAAACATAAAAAAAAGTTCTACAATATTAATTGTTTGTAAGCAAAATTAATTCTAAACCTGAAATTTGTTTAGTTCCACAAAAACAGATAACAAAGATTTCTTGCACAGGGTTTACAATCTTGTTTTAATTGTTTAAAAAGAGGAACAGCTCATACAACTGTATTCTTAAACATAGGCTCAACTCTTCTTGGGGAGTTAAGTGCTTAAAATAAAATACAACCGGAATCCAATCTTGTAGCATTTTATTATTGATTCTCTTACTAAATAATATATATACATTATAAAATTACTTCCTGTTCTGTTTTAAGACATAAGAGTGATTCACACGACTGTTTTCTTATATGCCACACATCTAATAATATTGGAAGTCATGTTAAAAAAAAAACGGAATTTCGTAATCGACATCTCTTGATATCTGTGAGGTATTGACATCCAATTTCCGAGTTCCATGATACCCATCTTCCGCTTTAAACGGGTACAGGGTATATACATCAATGCAAATATCTTAATTAAATTATAACAATATGCATCCATATATTTCTGACTGTACTCATAAGTGCGCCGGGGATTTATTTGTATATAAATTTCAAAACGAAATTAATATATTCGCTTCACAATGGTTCAAAATATTGATTTGTAGTGAGTAAACACCTGCATACATACAAATGTAAATATATACATACAGACATGTGTATACAAAATATACGAAATGTACACACATATGCTGTCATGTGTGTATGTATGTGTGCATCAATATCAAATGACTATTTGTATACATACAGCTAAATTGGGCAGAACTTTCTGAGAAAATATGAAATTTATTACCGAGGATAATACACACGTATACATATATACACACACAGTCACAAATCAAATGACATACATACAAGGTATGCACCTATTTGAATAAATACATTTTATGGGGTACCTGGGATCTGGTAGAATTAATTTTTTACTAGCTCTTGCAGCTGGTGTACATTTGGATTTCTCCATAGCCATCAAATAGCTGACATCAGCTAGCACAGCCTCCAAATCTGCCATTTCGCTTGTGTGGTATGTACAATATGTGTTATGTTTACGTTTTTTACACGAATTTCTTGATTTAATTCTCTTAGGGTGTAAACTTTATGGCACGAACACGATATTTCTATTTGTAGCGCACTACGAAATACAGCAACCGTTAAAAAATTAGTTATTCGCTCATTACGATGAATAGGTGAAGTTTTATTCAGTTTAAGTTTATCAAATTATTAATGTATATTGTTTTGAACACGGACTTTGCAAATGCCGTTTACAGTTGCGTATATATTTGAAGTATTTTATCGTATCTGTTACTTACAGTTGCTACTTTACAATCATAAAAATCACGGATAACAGTTACAAAGCACATAATATCGCCAATACCAAAATCGCATGTAAAATTATTTACTCATATGTTACATTCTCATAGAGTTAGATATATACATTTTTGTAGTCCATAAATATAACTTATTTATTGAATTCATACAAAATATATTATACGTTATAAGTGATACAAAAGAGTATGACAACCAAATTTAACTGATACGAATATTAATATAAATATTCAATAATTTTGGAGATTATTTTTTGTTGATATAAATCTTGAAAGTTATTCAATATTTTGACTATTTCACAGAAGCACTTCCTGTCCACCAAAATATCCAAAAATGAACATTTATTTTTATTATTATATTTTTGGTTGCATATATAATAAAAATATATATATTCCATTCCCAGTGTACCGAAATCTACGTTAACTACAATCGTATATCGATTGTTAAGTGTAATAAATTGAAGTAAAATCTCTGCAGCTCTGTCATTGTTTGCTTTTAGTAACCCACAGTTGTTAATTTATTTGATATATAAAGTGTTCTACAAATTTTGGAACTCAGTTGGATTAGTAAACAAAAATGGATTTCATTGACGATTTCATCGATGAGTACAAGAGCAATCCGTGCTTGTGGAAAGCCGATTCAGTGGATTTTCGAAACAGAACAAAACGGCAAGAGGCGTATATAAGATTAATTGCTGTGGCCACCAAACATGGAGAACTGTACAACGTTGAGAGGACCAAGCAAAAGATTAACAATCTGAGATGCGCATTTCGTCATCAGCTACGCAAATATAACGAAGTGAAGAAGAAAGGCGAAAAGTATGAACCATACTGTCCAAAGCGAAGATATTTTGAATCTCTTATGTTTTTAAAGGACGAGGAGAATCCCGAAAAAAAATCAAAAGTTGAAGATAACCAACCCTTACAAAAGACATCAACAACAGACATCACTGTAGCGCAACAGGAAGCTTGTGAGGAATTCTCCGATGCGGAGAGCTTGCCGAAACAAACGAAAAGCGATATCAAATCATCGCCCAGCAATAGCGCAAACGATTTCTGTGCCAATCTATTTGAAGAGGTCGAGGTTGATCCCATTATCAGTATTCAAACCGTTAATTCTAACAATCAGGCATCCATTAAGGAAGTTGAAGTTATAATGCCAGCCAAGAACAACATTATTGCCGAAAGGAGAAAATCATTAAACCCTTCTGCCATCACAAATTCGCTGAACGATAAAATCAACTCTACCGTACATATAGTGGAATCAAACCGAAACCAACGAGTTCCCTCCTGTCCCAAGTACATCAAGAGCAATCGGAAGCGTTCGTCATCGGCATCGTCCCAGGTATCCGATGACAATGAAGCGACGCCGCCAGGGAAATGCAGGGCGGACATATCAAACATCGATTTTGATAGACTCTTTTCACTGGCGCTTAAAAATGCCGATGGTCCGTTGGATGATCATTTCACAAATTTTGGAAAAGTAATTGCTCACAAGTTGCGATCGATGGAAAATGCACAAGCTATTTATGCTGAGAAAATTATTGCTGATGTTCTTTATCAGGGCCAGATGAAAATGTTATCTGCATTAAGTATAACTCAATTCCTAGGTGTAGATAATACAACTGTTTATGTTGAAAGTCCTCCAAAATAATGTGTATATTTTAAGCTAATGTTATAATGATAATATGAAATTATATACTTACATTTTGGCTACCAAATTATTGACTTTGTTATTGTGTTCTGTTGAAAATGCTCTTTATATTCTTACAGCAATCTGTGAACCGACTTTTTTACTGTGGAGGAATAGAGATGAATATTATAACTCAAAAATTGACTTTTAAGACTAAAAACTTGATTTTAAGTCACGTATTTTCCTTTAACTTTCAATCATGCAAGGAAGCAAATTCGATATTCTAAGACGTAAAATTCCCAAAGCTTTATTAAAACTTAACTAAAGAATAAGATGAATGGCAATTTATCCATGGAGCTATAGAGATTTATCTTATCTTCTTAATTAAAGCATTGGTAAGTTTTTGAATGCTTGTCATTTTGTTTATTGTTTTCAACAATTCGTAGCTATATTTAGTCGTTAGTTCAACATTTTCTTGTAATCGATAGTTCGCAAGATTAGTAGTGACTATCGCATCAAAAGATAACCAATCGATCATATCGATAGTGTAATCGAGAATTTGTCGTCTCTATTTCGCTTATACCTTCGTAAATAACAGAAAGCAATATGGATCGTAACAAATCAAGCTCCGTAAATAGGGGTCAAAAAAAGGCACTATTAGGTGCCGAATTATTTGCACTTGGTACCAAAACTGGTCGCGATGATCCCAAAAAAATACTACCCATCAAAGGAATAGCAAGCACCAGCTCGAGCTCCGTTGACAGAAAGCGAGATGCTTCTTCGAGCCTCGGTAATCATCCCAGCAAAAGATTTCGTGCTGGCCTTAAAGATGGAGCCACTGAAATGCCCAGCACAAGCGGAACTGTGCAGCACGAGATCTGGGAACAATTGGCCGAAGAGTGCGATCTCTCCAATGTCATTGAATGCATTTACTCGGCCATCGAACAGAGCGACAATGACGCAGTTGTGCGAATTATATGCGGTGTCATTCGGCATGCAACATCCACGTCGGTTGCCTCCCGAGCCAAGGTAGACAGTGTGGCATATTTAACACTGTTGTTCGTGGCAAAAGTCCAGCCAAATTTTTTCAACAATGATGTTGTTTCCTATGCCCTCTTATCATTTTTGCGCAGGGAGACGAATATGAAAATGCGCTATAATATTAATCTGCATATTCTTTTCACAAATCTGCTTGCTCGAGGATTTGCGGATATTGCCCAATGGCCGGAAGTATTGCTCAGAACATATATTGAGGATGCAGTCAATGAACGCTTCTGGGCTGATAATGATTACTGTGCACCGTTTGTTAAGAATATTTGTGCCGCCTTTAAGACGAGAACTCCACATTTGAGTCTGCTGCGTTGGGATGTGAACACAGCGGTTACTCCTGGACAAACGCATCGTGAAAATTTTACAGTCGATGATGACTCGGGTGACAATTCCACACAGAGCCTAGATGCAAGCCCCTTCTTGAACTGGGAACTGGATCAAGCGACGGATGCAATCTGTGCAGTCAAGCGAAGATTTCCCGATAATATGGTTCATAAACTAGTTAGCGAAGCTATTCGCGATCAACTAAATAAACGCCAGCAACAAGATAACTATACGAGAAACTTTCTCAAATTCCTGTGTAGCAGCTCAGGAATTGGTGAGGTCCGTTGTTTGAGCATCTCTCGCTTGGAGCTGTGGATACATAATGGCAAGCTTGTTAAATTCGCCCAGCAACTGTTGTCGTATATATGTTTTAATATAAAGGGCAAGAACACACAGGACAACGAAGTCCTTCAAGTGTTGGTCAAAATGCGTTTGAAGACCAAACCCCTTATCAATCATTATATGTCGTGCCTCAAGGAAATGATACATCTACAGCCTGACATATTGGGCACAATTATGAAGCTGGTTGTACAAAATGAGTTGTCGAACACAAGGAATCCAAATAACATGGGAATGCTTGGTAAGCTTGAAGATTATATGTTTATGCCATTTTATTGTACTAGTAGTCATGGGAAAGAACAGACTTGGAATATTGACGAGCCTTTCCGGTTTTGAAATGTAAAGAGTCATCAAAGCACATCATAGCAGATAAACATGTAATAGTATCGTAGGAAAACATGTTAAAAATTCGTAGGAAAAAACTTACAATTACTTTATTTCTAAGAATCATGGCTTGCATTTATTCTCTTTACAAGTATAATTATAACCTTTCACTTTTATTTGACAGCGACTATGTTTCAAACTTCACCGGACCAATCGGCAGTAAATCTAGCTGAAATATATCAGGAATTTCTGCTACAGCGCGATGATTGTTTAAGGACATTGCGTGTCTTTTTGAGAGAACTGGTGCGAATGTTGCGCTTTGATGTCAATCTCTTAAAGTTTTGTAAGACTTTCTTAAGTGAACGGGAGGAGCTGAATCCACAAATTGAACAATTTGATTTCAAGGAGCGAATTTTCCATTCAATGGTCGACATTGTGTGTCTCTGCATGTTTCTGTCGGCAACGCCACAAGCCCGCGAGGGAAGTTTATCCCTGAAGACCAATCGTGATGTGAAAAACAATCAAGCTCTGATACGACTTTATAATCAGATGTCACAAATACAATTGGACTCTGTTTCATGGATGTATGAAACTGTTCCAAATCTGTTCAAAATACAAGGCATCGAATATCATCAGGCTTTGCATAAGCTTCTATTGCTCGATAATCCTGAACAGTATTCCCGCTGTGATCAGTGGCCATCGGAGCCGGAGAGGGGAGCTATATTAAGAATAATATCCGAAACTCCCATACACGAAGAGACCCTATTGAGGATTATACTGATTGGCATCACAAAGGATATTCCGTTCTCAATTGCCAACACATTCGACATTCTATTGCTGGTCATCAAAAGGGTGTCGGGCATGAAGGCAACCGATTATCCGGCAGTGCAAGCGAATAAATTTGATATAATTGACTTCCTGTTTAGCATGTCCGAATATCATCATCCGGAGAACATTCGCTTGCCAGCCGACTATGAACCGCCGAAATTGGCAATAATTGCATTCTATTGGAAGGCATGGCTAATATTACTTATGATATCTGCACATAATCCATCAACATTTGGGGCCTTTTGCTGGGACCATTATCCTACGATGAAAATGCTTATGGAAATTTGCATAACAAGTCAGTTCAACAATTGCATTTCACTCAAAGATGAGCTACAGGTATGATGATGAAATGACTTATCTTATCTGACGCATTACTCATGAGAATATTTTCAGATAATCACCGTTGAGCGCGATCATATTCTGCAATTTGAAACGTATTTGGCCGCACAAACTTCACCGCATGCTGTGATCACTGAGGAGAATGCCATTTTGATTACCCAGCTGATGCTAATGGACCCAATGGGAAATCCACGAAAAGTGCCCAATTTAGTTTTAGAACAACTCAAGTTCCTCAATCAAACGTACAAGTTGGGCCATTTGTTTTGCCGCTGTCGCAAGCCCGACTTACTTCTGGATATAATCCAAAGGCAGGGCACAACGCAGTCGATGCCTTGGCTATCGGACTTGGTTCAAAATAGCGAGGGCGATTTCAGCCATCTGCCCGTGCAGTGCTTGTGTGAATTTCTGCTATTTAACGCGAACAGCATAAATGAGGAGAACAGTCGCGATGCGGAGCTAGTGAATTTCATTCGAAATCTAATAACGGACGCAACCTATAATTATAATGTTGTTTGCGAAGTCTTGGACTACATATTCCGTCGTTTGTCGTCCACTGTCAGTCAGTCGAGAGTTGCGGCCTTATCGGGCCTGAAGATCATTTTCAAAAACGTTGGCAAATACGAACACGAATGGCTATTGAAATCGATTCAGCAAATTCCCCATTTCATGGAGGCCAAAATGTACATAATCCCTCAGCTGCGCGCTGCCTGTCAAGTTGAGAATTGTCCGGAACTCATCATGGCCTATATACAATTCATTACTGCGCATACTCTCAACGATCCAGTTAATGAAATGCTGGATCATGTTATCGATATGGCTCAATTGATTGTTGAGCGCAGCACAATGTTTCAGCATATAATCATCTCGCAGGAGGATTACGACCTGAATCCCGACGACAATCGTATTCAGACATTGAAATGTCTATTTGTGATGTTCAACAATTACATAATTAAGTTGCGTGAGTTTCACGAGCCATACGAATGGACGGAGTATCCAGATCTATTGATGGTTCAATTCGATGATGGAGTCCAACTGCCACTGCATATAAACATAATACATGCTTTTATCATACTGCTCACATATTCAAACGCAAAAATGTCCGAATCGATACCGATTCTTGATTACTGGTTTCCACCGGGACGACCGGCACCCGTCGCATTTCTGCCCACAATGCCCCAGGAACAGATTCAATTGTTGCCCGACTGGCTGAAACTCAAAATGATACGTTCCTCGGTAGATCGCTTAATCGAAGCTGCCCTTAATGATCTGACTCCCGATCAAATTGTGCTCTTTGTACAGAATTTTGGAACGCCCGTGAACTCAATGTCCAAACTACTGGCCATGCTGGATACGGCCGTATTAGAGCAATTTGATCTAGTTAAAAATGCTATACTCAATAAAGCATATTTGGCACAATTGATTGAGATCCAACAGGCACGAGGAGCTAAAAATGGTCACTACACAGTTCAAGCACTTGATCTACATTCCCATTCACAAACCGTACCCGATCTACCAAAGATTAATACACAAATCCAAGAGAATCTGCATATCGTGCTCTATGATCCCGAATCCGTGCCCAACGCAACAAATAAAAGTCCTTCGAAAGAAACAATATCCATGCTGCTTAAAACTCCAAATCCAGATGTGAACACCTCAAATGAATATCGCAAATTAATTCACAATCTGTTGGATCTGGTCGTCAAACCAGGCAAAAGAAACTCCGATTTCGTAGCATCCATATGCGAAGTTGTGGCTCATTCTTCATTCGAGTATGCACATGAGAAAAAATATGGTAATAATGGCATTTGCGTAAATCGGGCCGCTGCGACTTTACTGCGAGCGTTTTTCAGTGTTAAGCTGCCCAATGAATCCTATCACAGCATCGAGAAGACACTGAAAAAAAACGTCCGACTTTCAAAGCAATTGCATTCAGCCTTAAAGAGTGATTTTAAGACCGAATTGTTTCTGGCTAGCTTATTGTTTATGGTGAAGGGCTCAAATCAGCTACACTTTCAGAAACTTAAAGTTCAAAATGCTACGCTTGTGACAAAGAAAATAGTTCGAGAAATGATACAAGGTTTTGATAAGGATGCAGCAACAACAACAACAATAGCAACAACAACAACACTCGAACAAAACAATTATTCAAAAATTTTCCATAATGGTTTATTTATTGATTGGCTTGCGGAGGCCGATCCTGAAATAGTACACACAAAACTTTTAAAGGAAAGCTTTCTATTTTCCAAATCGTGCAGTGAATTTCGATTTTATCTCTTGTCGCTGATAAATCATCAAACCAATTGGAATACAATCGAGGGTATTGCCGAATGTTTGTTCAAGGAATATAAACATGATTACGACTACAGTACGGTGCTCAACTATTTTGAGGCCCTAACAACAAATCCAAATCTGTGGAAGGGTCGTGATAAATACATGTCCAAAAATGTGCAACCATATTCGTTTTTCAAATTGGAGCCCACTGAGTTGGAGCCCTTTATGCACTTTGTCCTATCCGAAGGAATTGAAGAGCTGAAATCTGATAATAATTCCAGCTATGATTTCAAACTATGCTTCCGCATGAATCTATTGTTCAAACTAACCGAAAAGCGAAAGGAATTAATGGTCAAAGTTGTGCAGTATGTGGAGAAGAGTACTATTGCCGATAGCTTAAAGGATCAGGTATTGCAACAGCTGTACATTATGTATCCACGAATTAAGTTCCTCAAGTATTGTAAACTAAATGGTCAAACGTGTAAGCTACAAAGTCTTAAGGGCTGCCAGGTTGATAAAATATCGAACAATTTAATCACCTGCCTGGGCAGTCTTGTGGCCAAAAAGGATTTCGAAACGCTGTCAGCGGACACAGAACTCCTTATGCGTAAGCTGGCTGCATCGCATCCCTTGCTGTTTCTGCGCCATTTGGGCGTATTATCATCTGCGATGCAGGGACGAGCGCAGAATAGTATGAAAGCCTTGCGAGAGGATCATCATTTCCATCGATTCGTGCAAATCCTAAGAACTTTGGAACTATTGCAGCCCACGATCTTCGATGATGCCTATAAGAATGAGATTCAATCGACTCTATCCTGCTACTTCACCTTCTTCAAGCATCACAGTTCGGTTAAGGAGGCCTGTCAGATGCTCGTCAAGTTTGTGCAGGTCCTGCAATCCTATATCAATTGTAATCCCTCGAGCGCATTATTATTCATTGAGCAATATGTCGGCATCTTGACGGAACTGGCTGTTAAATACACATCAATTGGCAAGCTACAAGCCTTGGTCCAAGCTGTTGCCTTGCTGCAGCACAAATCGAATACTTTATCGGAACTCGACGATGAAGAAGTTAAATTGGAATATGAACTCGATGGCCATCCGTCGGATACAAAAACCGCCACCAATAAAGCTGTTATTAGCGATGCAGAGCCCTTGGATGGTAATCTAAATGTTCAAGATGTCGTTGGCCGGGGATCGTTTTCGGTTTTGAATATGGGTGCGGCGGGCAAGGCAAATTTAACAGACGTCTCTCCACATTTCCTGGACTTGATCAAGATCATAAAGCAGTCAAATATAGAGGATGTGATTTTGGGGCCACTGCAGGAAATCGAATGTTTAACATCCAAACGATTTGTATTTATAAATGAGTTATTTGAACGACTCTTGGATTTGATATTCTCGCCCAGCGCACAGATCAGATCCATTGCTTTTATCATTTTAATACGACACCTAAAGCACAATCCTGGCAATTCGGACATTAATCAGTGTACTCTAAATGCATACATACAATGCCTAAGGGATGAGAACTCGTCTGTGGCAGCAACGGCCATCGATAATCTTCTTGAGATGTGCATCTTGTTGCAGGAGCATGCTGTTGAAATCTTATGTGTTGCCTTTTCGCTTGGCATCAGGTCTTGCCTCAATACAAATAATCAAATTCGCAAAGTAATGCAAACATTGGTCGTACAGCATGGTTATTAACTTTTTTGTTTCCAGTTTAAATTGATATATAAGATTAAGCAAAAATATTATTAACCATAACAATAAAAAATTCAATAATAACCAAGCTTAAAACATAAACCATAGAAATATGTCTGAGAATTAAAAAAATAAAACTATTTGTAACTTTAATATAAAATATTCAAATAAAATTTGTAATTATATACGAAGAGTTAATATATCAAATGCTCCTACATTATTTTTGTGTACAAAGTTATTTCGAACAACAAATATTTAAACACAATCTGTCTTTCAAATCTTTTAATCAACAATAAATATACATACATACATACAAATGTGCCGAATTATTTTAAAATTATTGGAACAGCAAACTCTACCTTCCTTGCTGGAAGACTAACTTAATTTGCATTTCATATTCTGATTATTGTAGCATCATAAAATCCAAAATATTAACGTAAAGAATTTTGTTTATAATGGTTTTAATGCAGTGAATTGGACCTACTCCATAAGCTGAGATCTGATATCCGCAAACAATATCTATTGATACATTCTATATGTGTCAATCAAAAAAAATTAAATCTATAAATGCAAGCAACTGTCAAAGTGAAAATAGTTAGTATCGATCAACTGTCAATATTAGTTCAACAAAAATAAAATTAATTGTTATATAAAGTGAAAATAACAGATTAATCCCGTTAGATGTGCATTGAAAACATTACAATTTAAACGACATAAAGATCATTATATTTTGTTGTATGTTTCATAAAGTTTACATGCTGTTTTCAATATCAAGCGACTTTATTTTTTGTATTTCTTAAACAAGGTAACGTCTTATTTTAATAGGTCAAATTGGTTATGAAAGCATGTTCAATAATCGATCGAAAATAAGTAAATACATAAATAGTTAAACTTCAATTGTTTCTTATACAGAACTATTTATTTAGGTATTTAAGAAACATGCATATATATTTATATATGTATATGTCAAAGAAAAATCAAACTAAATAAAATACATTATCCCCCGCCTCCTGCTCCTCCTTCTCTCTAGTCGGTGCACTATAGAGCTCTCTTAGTCTTTTTTTTCTTCGAATTTGCATAACTCTATTCTGCCGAAATGTGATCGGGTTCCTCGCTCCTATGGAATCTATCCCACATCCGCAAGAACAGATTCTCTAAGCCTTTGGCATATTGTGAACAATCAAACAATGGACTATCGACGCGTGCTTTCCACACCTTGGCCCTCAAGGTTTTTAAGTATTCCCGCTCTGTGCCCAGCCGAATAGCAATCTCCTGATATGACTCTCTGCTGTGTGCTATCAACTCCGGACATCCGAGTGTGGCTAATTGTGATGCAGCAACCCTGAAATTGCAATTTAAATTGATTATAATTATTATACAATTCGATAACTATCCAAATATACTATATACCTGGAAGCTAATGTTTCTCCGGGGAGGGTAACAACAGGTGTTCCCGTCCATAAGACGTCCATTGATGTCGTGTGACCATTGCACAGTGGAGTGTCCAGGCAAATGTCTGCCAATTGGCCACGACGAACGTGTTCTTCCTTTGCAGCTACGTTCGAAAATATTATTCTATCCGCCGAAATGCCTACAGAAATTACAAAAATATTTTATGAGAACGATGACACATAATAATATACTTAAGTTTGCTTTTGAAAGTCGGTTAAGTTTTGACAAGATTAAAATTATAATTTTTCTATTTTTTTTTTGGCCTAGTCGGGAAACTAAAATTTTTCTATTTCCATCTGTCTGTTTCTAAGCGAGTCTCTTCATGAAACTTACAAATATATTGGTTTACAAGGAATAATGTATCGGTGGCTTTCTTGCCTTCTGCCTTCTTCAAATACTCACCCAGATCACTGACAGATTTTTTGATATTTTGCTCGCCAACCGCAGGAAAACGTAGAAGCCACAAAACGGATTTGGGTACATTTTTCAAAATGACTACCCAGGATTGCAGAGTTTGGGGATCGATTTTATAGAGCTGATTAAAGTTACAGTAAACGATGGCGTCATCAGGTAACATGTATTGACGACGTGTGGTTATAACAATATTTTGGGGCACCTCTTCGCCCGTTGCTGCCTTATTATTTGTCTGTGTTGTTGCAAGTCCATTTTGAACGACGACACCATTAAGGGATGTCTGCACCTGTCCCGTGGCAATCATGGACGTAATCTGTGTGGTGCTTGGCAACTCTGCCACTTTGTGTGTAATCTCCACCGGCTTATTTGCATTGATGACTTCCTTGATCTCTTTCACATCGGTGCTCTCCACCAGAGGTGATAAGTCTGTGGCATTTATGACTGCAACATTATCCACCACCGACGATTGCTGTTTGTCGCACAGAATTAGGCGCTCTTTGAGATGCGGAAACATTTGCTTGTGATCACCAATAAAATATGTGTAAGGCATATAAGATAGCTTCTCACTGTACTGATAGGCCAATTCCATGGGACTCGTGACGGCATCAGTGATAATATAATCCATGAAACTTGCGCCACTCGTGCCCGGATAACCCAGCCACATCACCTGAATCGGAGCCGGACGTAGGGCAAATATTTCATTTCGTGCCCCCTTGGTATAACCGTTCATATTAACTAGAATGTGTATGCCATCGTTGTAAATTTGATCGGCTGCTTTGCCATTGCATGGGATCAAAGAGAGATCCACAAAATGCTCAGCTTCACGGCTGATCTTCTGACGGAAAGCCGTACCATCATCCGGACTGAGGGCATAACAGAATATCTCGACCTTTAGGCGATCGTGTAAGCCGGGTATCGATTGCATCAGATGTGAGGTAGGATGATTCCCGAAATCGGAGCTCAAGTATCCAATGCGTAATCGTCCATCCTTGGCCAGTTCCCGTTGGAAACTGAACGCCTGCTTGTGCAGGACGTGCACCTTCTCCAAACACAAGTTCGCATGCCTCGCGGCTATGGCTCTGCGGTACTCGTGCGTCAATGGATAGAGCATTGAGTGATGTGGATGCACCGATGGCAAACGATTCTTTTCCAGCTGCTCGGCAACGATGCTAACTAATTTCTTCATGCGCACATCGTAATCCGTCCAATCGCAAACGATCTGCAGGCAATGGGCCAAATTGCAATAGGCATCGGGAAAGTCAGGTTTCAGCTTAAGAGCTGTACGATAAGATAGAATCGCTTCGGGTATATTTCCCGAGTCCTTATGTATGCTCGCCAAATTGCTATGGGCATCGGCGAATGCTGGATTAATTTGAATCGCTCGAGTATAGCATTGCAGGGCGCCACTGACATCCTGCAATTCCTTCAGAGTGTTGCCCATATTCGAATAGGCGTCAGCGAATGTTGGCTGAATCCGGATTGCCTCCTTATAATGCATTAGAGCTTCTTTCAGCTTGCCCTGTTGCTGGAGCACAGATGCCAAATTTGAATGTGCAGCAGCAAAGTCGGGAAAGACTTCAAGGGCTTTCAAATAGAGGCGAGTGGCTTCCTCGATGAATCCCTGTTCTCGTTTTATATTTGCTAAATTATTGAGAGAATCGGCATGGTTTGAGCACAATCGCAGTGCCGTATTATAACAATCCTCAGCTTCCTTGACCTGCAAATGAAGAATGCATGCACACAATTGAATTCAATCACTCTGCCGGTCTGCAATATAACAAATAAACATTACCTGTCCCTTTTCCTTGAGGGCATTTGCCAGGTTGCAATATGCGTCGGGGAAGTTCGGCTGTAATTCAATTGCCCGCCTGTATGTGTCGATGGCCAAATCAATGAGTCCTTGCTCATAGTAAACGCACGCCAGATTTCCATGGACAACTGCGTTATTGGGCGATAGATTTAATGCCCTCAAATAGGCAGCTACAGCTCTAAAAAAAAGAGGTAATTGTAAAAACATAAATATTTAAAGGTAAGAAATGTAAAACTTAGGTGCAGTAAAAGCAGTAATAATTAAATATTTATTATTATTATTAAATATTTACATTTAAACGCCCAATTATAAAACGAATTTGATTGTGTTGATCGACTATTTTAAATAGCCAAAGATTTTTATATCACAGCTTATTTGGGCTTATAAAATAAGGATTTTAACAACATTGAACATTTTGAATATTTTAAGGATTTGGAACCGAAAGATTATTAACGCATTTCTTGATAAGGACAGCCTTGAAATTATTTTCCAATTATCCAAACTCAAATATATTTGTGAATATATTTCCAACGAGACATATAGTCCAACTATTAGATTTTTGTGTTGCTCTACACTTCGCACATTAGCAAGGACCTTATCTTCAGGGAGTACTTAATAAATACTGATAAGTCAAAGTATCATGTTTTAGTTTCCAGTTACCCTATGTGATATACAGATTTACACCGCTCCATTGAATTGCGTATGCTTGGAATCGTTGTTAATCATTGATCTTAAATCGTGAAATAAGATTGTCTTTAAAAAACCAGTCAACATTTAGTTTTAAAGTCTAATAACATATTGTTTATTTACCTTTTCCAGCAAAGTCTCAATATATTCATATAGCGATTTACATAATTATTACTATATGGTTTTGTGTATTCGTGCCTCTTATCTTGGTCTACTCGAATACGAACAATTGTATAAATAACTATGCACTGACAGTCCATTATTACAATTACAGCACCAGACTTGCATTTAAAACAGTTAACATAATAAAATACGATATGAATCTATTAAAAGTGCAAATTCATTTAAAATAATTCAGTCAATACTGGTAATGAAAGCATCAGGAAAACTCAGTTTAATGGTCTACCCAATATAGCTGTGGATATATAAATTAATTTGCGGCGACTTTATTTCCGAAAAAACTCATAATAATTAAAAAACAACATGACTTGAGTGAACTGCCTACACACCGTATGTGGTGTGCATAATTTTCTTTAAGAGCAAATTTTCATGAAATTATGTATGTACCCTGTAGAAAACAAAATGAGCAGGTTGGATCTAATTGAAGTTCAAGGCAAACATAAAATAAATGGCATCAATACACCCAAAATATATATAATTACATCTATTAATTACAATTAGAATTAGAAGAATTGGACAATTTTGGAAATTATTGACATATCTAAATAAAAACATCTGTTTTATGCTCTCAGCAAATAACACTTCGCAGCAGGGTAGCTGCTAGTCACACATGAATTCTTAGTCTTTATTTTGTATACTTTGCCATGAAGTAAAATTGTTTTTCTTTTATTTCGTTTACTCATAGTGTGTGTGTGTGTTTGTCTGTTTATATACAATTAAATAAAAAAGCTAGCCCGAATATGTGAGCAACACATGTTTTTTACTATCCTGGCAAAATAAAAATAGGAGTAAAGTTATCAAATATTCTTCTTATCATCATATCAAATATAATCTTTTGTTGTTTTACACAACGTTAACAAAATCTAATTTTCAAGGTCATTTTCCATCCGCCGAAATGAATTTTCTGGATGTATGTATCTATATACATAAATGTCTATAGCTATGTATATTTTCTGCGGCCACCAGCGAAATTTCAGAATCACAACAAGAAACTGAATTTTTTGACTTCCATGTGCATAGATATTTTTAGAATATACGAGGGTTGCCCCAAGGTTATCTGCCTCAAAACAGAAAATCAATTTGTTTAATGACACAGTGCTGCCAAGTTTTAAACAGCCAAAAAAGCTCGCTGGCGGGTGTACTAAAGTAAAGAAAAAAAAAAAAACAGAAAAAAAGATGCATCTACTTTACAAACACCTAATGTAGTACCCTTACATATACATATATGCACACATACAAACATTTATGTGTCAGAGGAGAGCAAATGAAGGGAGGTTCAATTGCTCCATGTTTTGCATTCTGCCTTAATTTTCATCCTTCAGTAACACCAAAATAAAGACTCTCGCACGCCTTTGATATCATTTTTCGACATATGTGTAATTAACATAAGTTTAACAAAAAAAAAAATGACAACATAAACAAACTAACTTACCTGTCAAATATTCTGGCCTCCTTCAGCACGTTGCCCAAGTTGATGTACGCGTCCAAGAAATTGGGATCAAGTGTTACGGCTTTTTCAAAGTGATGAATTGCCAGCCAAATCTCTCCTTGTGCATTGAAAACACAGCCCAAATTGCTCCATGCCACTGCAAATCCTGGACATGTTTCAATCGCCTTCAAATAACAGGCCTACAATTAAATATTGAGGAGATAGAACAAATCTAATGTGTTAATCCTTCAGAACATTGTATAAAATATGTGAGAGATTAATTACTTTGGCTTCCTCCAAGCGACCCAAAGCCTTCAGCAGGTTACCCAAATCGCTACGCACGCAGTACAAGTCCTTATAATAATAAAAGAATTCAAAGATTATTTCCAATTTGTGCAGTATTTTAAGAGATAAACTTACGGGATTATATTGCAGTGCTGTTATATAAGCTTGAACGGCAGACTCCATATCACGTGCAGCTACTAGTGCAGCAGCCAAATTTATATATCCATCGATGAAGTCGGGCTTCAAGCGTACAGCTCTGCGATAGTTGTCTAAAGCTTCCTGCAAGAGTCCTCGCTCCTTGTAAACATTTCCCAGGTTGCTGCAATTCGGGATATTATATACAAAATTATTGTCTGTTTATTAAGTAATAATAATAACCTCATAGGAAACTGTGCTCTGGCACACAAATGTAGTCAAACTTATTATAAAAAACAAATAAGAGTGACTATGTCAAAGCCGAGGAAGATTACGAACAGACAGACCGAAGGTTAACTGTTTCTTATCTTCTTTTGAATCTAGTAAGCTAAATTAGTGTAGCTATAGAAGGAGCAGGTTTATTAACGGCTTTCCCAATTCCACAACTTGCAACTCATCTTTCGACCGACTGTTTCTACATATAGTGGAGCGATCTCTGTTCGACTAGGCTTTATCAGATCGGAGACGCTTACTTAATTACAAAATTTGACAACACTCTGTTTAAGATCTCACCTGTAAGCTTCAGCAAGCACCGGATTTTGTTTGATTGCCAGTGTTGAGAATTGCGCCGATTTATCCAGCCGCCTGCATTGAAAATGAATTGAAGACAGCAGCAATAGGACTCCTGTATTGGTACTATCCTGCCGCCATAATTGCATGCAATGCTTCTCTGCGTTCTCATAGTCTACAGCTTGGTATTCCCGATGCGCCAACTCCAACAACCCTACAAAAATTTTAATACACTTTAATAAATTACAAGATCACCTTTATCACATTACTAATTTACTCATATATAACTGTAAATGATTTAACAACTCGTAGCAGTAAACAGCAAAATTATCGTTACCTTATCTCCTTGCAAGTTTTATTGATCAGAAGTTATTTTTTTATCTTATCAAAATGCAACAAAGATTTTAGTTCTGCTTGTTTAACTTCCTCCCACCCAAAATGAATCGCATTCGATGTTTTCATATTTTTTTTGGCAAAAGCCGCTATAATACAACTTTACCCAAATATTCTACGAGTGCAGTTATTTTCCAGTGACCGACTCATACAGCTACTCATTTATAAATATGTGTGTGTTTACACATATACAAATGCTAATATACAAATACTTGCATACACACATGGGCCACTAAACACACTCACACACACACACACACATACACGCATGACTATATGTATTGTATGTACATATACATATTGTATTTTAAAGGAATTTTCCATTATTGTTCTTTTGTAAGGCAGGTTACGTGCGTGCAATTCACGTGTGCTATTGCTAATATGCATACACATGTAAATATGTAGGTGTATATCTGGCTACATAAAACACTTTGTAATCATTCTCTTACCGACTGATGCCAGTGGTGGGTGATCGTTGGGCTTTCCAACTGCATTGTTGTTGTTGGGTAGATGATTTTGTTGCTGCAGTAGGGAATGTGGCGAAGAGTGCTGCTGCGTCTGTTGACCCTGTCCTTGAGTGTGCATTGTTTTTACCGTGGGTTCCTCATATATATGTTGGGTATGTCAGATATATATTTGATGCGTGAATTGTGTCTAAAATCAATACGCGAACCACAATAAAAATCACTGCAAAATTGGACACTCGCACACTGCTCAATGCATGGAAACCCTTCAATAATCTGTAAATATGGTAATCAATCTTTGTTAAATACCAATCAACATCTACAAAATTACATTTATTTGCACTACAAACAAGTATTTGAAGCACCTTAGATTAATCAAGTGCTGGGTAGTCAATAGAGATGGCCGATATTTAAATGTCACTATTTTCAGGCACTACCCTCCAGCATCGATAAAAATTGCAATGTGAACGAGTCACGAGTTAATGAAAATATTGTGTATCTATCAATACTTATTCTGAAACAAATTGCCAAAATAACCCAAACAATCGGTACCGTTTGAAATAGCAGAAATATTAGTTATGCATTGCTTGTAATAGAGATAAATAAAGTCAGAAACATCAATAAAACCCACAAATTATCGATGAATGATGCGAACTTCATATTGATAAAGTACTAATTTATACTGGTACTAAGATGACAGTAGCAGTTCCAGCTGGATGTTCATTTATTTCGGCAGCAGTATCAGCTGATTTGTTTCTATAAAATTTTTTACATTCTTATCAGAAATATTTGAAATTTTTTAAGGTGTAAAAATAATTTTTAAAAAAAATTCAAATATTGATGGCAATATCTGAAAACTGAATGAGTGCATTAGACACTAAGCATTGCGATAATTTCTTATCGCTTATTACGGCATTACAATTGTTGCCTTTGGTTAAACATTATTTATTTATTTCTTATAGGACTTCAATTGCAACTGGATATTATTTGTATAATTATCAGAATACTCAAGAACCAAATGCGGAATCACTTTAGCAACACATATGGTTAACATGTTGGAATATACATAAAAATTGATTCAAACTGCAACTTAAGATTGCCTAAAAATAAAATGTGACAAGCAGCATTAATTAATGTAGTCGATCCCCGAAATAAAAGAAATATTTTTATTTGCTGTACTTCAAGATTGAATTTATTTGTTATTCTGGAAATCTATCAATTGATTTAATCCACACGTTTACAGCTTCAACTTGGTGCGTCTCCAGTGACGACGCTTAGCGTTGTACCTGCAAAAAAAAAGATTACGTTTCAGTAAATTATTTCAATTTATAGGTAGGTAAGTAGATTATACGTGTGGATAGAGGTTTAGACAGAAAGGTTAGTAGAAGTGGCTTCATAACTGACTATTACTGGACTAGGCAAACAACAAACAACCATGTCTCCAGCGGGATTCGAACCCGCGACTGATTGATGTTAGCGATATAAAGAGTTTTAGCACACAGAATGCAAAGAATTAATGCTTACGACAATCACGCCGGCTTTCAATTAATAACTCATCTATAAATTAATATTAACTATATTCCAAACACAAGGAAACGGCGGGCAACCACTTACTGTGCAGTTTTTAAGTTAAAAACAACATCTAAATACAACAAAAAGTGGTTGACACGACACGATTCCTCCACTCATATAATAAAATGATTTCTCGTTGAATAAAAGTTATTTTTTTTTTTCAAGTCACTAAACTACACATTAATCCAATATTGAACACATCAAATACATAGATAAACAAACTGATGATGAAAACTTACCTTATGGTATTTCCTGTGCGCAAGCGAACCCATTGGGGAACAGATCTGTTTTGCTTTAGCTTTTTAGCTAGCTTCTGCTTGATGCGGAACGATTTATGTGCCGCCTAAAAAATCAGAAATTTGTACAAATAAATTTAATTAATACTATAAATACCATCAAAAGATTTCTTTAAACATTGTCGATTAAATTACCAACCATTTCGTCAACCGTTGTCAAAGGCCGCACCGGAAAGAGAGTCGGTATTAGTGATGTAAGCCAACTTTGAAATCGGTCTATCGATTTTTACCCGATGATTCTTTACTTTCCGATATTTCAGTGGCATTCGTTCTGTGCTATCACCTGACAAGTTAGCACCTATCAGTCTGCTACATATTATGGAACAAATGGTATTTGATGATGATGTGAAACACTGCCAACATCTACCAATCTGCTGCCATGTCCATCAGCCAGTGTTGGAAAACAAATTAATTTGGGCAAATTATTTGTAATGGTTTTACCGCTGCACAAAAATATAAGAATGTAGCATATGTTTTATTTGGCAATAGTGATTCCTGCCGTATAGATACATACAGCATCGGTCAAAATGCATGTTAAAATAACGAATGCTTGCTACCAATTGCCTTTTAATATATTACATTTAATGTATGCACAGCCCGCTAAAAATTAGCCCGACCATAAGCTATTTTTAAAAGTAAACCTAGCATTAATACAAGGCATACAGTTTATGTTATTTTACTCCATTGATTCAAACTCAATACTCACTTTCATTATACATACGTATAATTAAATTGGAATACTTTGGTTTTAAAAAAGAATTATATTTAACGTTTCACATAGCTGATTGTAAAACCCGTTTTATTAATTATTTCTTCAACAGAATCTACAATTATTCTGCAGGGCATTCCATGGAACCATTGTTGAGGTCGTCGATAACATCATGAGGATGTTTGCCATCAACGGTGCATCCAACACTCTGGGCTGTGCCAAGCACTTCCTTGCAGGTACCTTTCAGCTCACGGGCCATTGACCTTGGCCTCATTGTACGTGCGATGGCCAAAATATCATCGAACGCGATATTGCCACTGTGCTTGACTGAAAGATACAAAAATCAAAATACATAATTATTACATGAAATCAACAAAAATCAGATCTTTTAACTAACTACTTGGGTAAGTTACTCAACACTCGCACTCAATGATAAACAAATATGGAATTCACATAAGCAATTGCATTAGAAATCTTGTAAATATTTCTTTTTTGTTTTTTTTTTTTTAAATTTAATTTTAAAATTAATTTTAATTTAGTTTAAGCTATTTTTGAATTTGAATAATATACTATTATCAAGTCACTTGGATACATTACTGAACACTCACATTCACTCATATACAATTGAAAGAATTGACATTTATGGCAGTAGAAATCATTCAAATATTTCGATTTCTTTTAAATTTAAATTAATATAAAATTTCATTAAAATTATTTTTTACTTTTTATACATTATTTTGTGATTTATCGACTGTTTTTAGTTGACCATAAATAAATGAATGTTAAGGAGCTCAAGCTGATTTGGATTATTTAACACAAATATAAAGCTTTGAATTAATTAGGTAAGTTGGTTAATTAAATTAATAAATCGCAGATTCGGAGCTTGGTTGCCTTTAACAAAAACAATGGAAATCTAAAACAGTTCAGTAGTTCTTAGTTTATGGCTCTCCGATTGAAGATCTACGAAATGAAGATTGATAAATAAAATCGATCCGGCTTATGCGAAACACACATTACAACGGGCCTACGTGTGTCGACAACCGTTTAAACTATTCTAAAATCATATCTCACTAATTGGTGCTGTCCGTTTTATAAATATGTATCTCCTATTTTCTTGCAGTGTTATTCTTGTTTTCTCAATCAAAACCACAACACTCCGAGTTAAATAAACTTACTGTTCTTCTGCTTCTTCCTGTCACGTGGAGGTTCCTTCAGAGCCCTGATGATCAGGGAGGCAGCCGATGGGACTACAGAAATGGTTGCCTGTCTGTTTTGAATGGTCAGGCAAACCGTGATCTTCAGACCCTTCCAGTCGGAGGTGGCTTTGGCAATATCGTCACCTACTTTTTTAGGAGACTGCAATCACAATTAGCTTTTGAATTAAAGCAAAATAAACTGCGTGTACTAACCAAGCCAAGGGGACCGATTTTGGGAGCCAACGATGAAGTGGCGCCAACCTCGCCTCCAACGCAGCGCAGGTAAACTAATAACAAAATAAAATATTTGAAATTATACACATTGCATATTGTATGAATTAAAAACCTACCATTTTTAACTTCTGTAGGGTCAAATTTGGGTGGCATCTTGAGTGTTTTCAGCAACTAAAATATAAAGATTATTGTTAATTTCTTGGATTTTTGGTCAACACAAAATTGAACGTACCGTTGACCGAACTGCCGCAAAGAAAAAGAGTCGGTAAACATGTTTGTCACAAAACAATCAGTTTCCGGTTTTATCGATATCGTATGCATCGTTTTTGTAACAAGAAAATGGAACACAATTTGATATCATGTAACATGAACTTTTTAAAATCTTATAATGATTAATATTTAATATTAATATTTAATATTAAATTACATTTTTATTTTAATTTAATCTATTTTTACTATTCATATTTCTATATATATATTTCAAGCAAGATATATTTTAAAGTTTAGATTAATTTTTTGTTCCATTCTATATTCTGACATTATTTATTTCTAAGATATAAGCCAGAAACTTAAAAATTAAATTACAATTGCTCAAAGCCGAAAATCAAATATTAAAATATTTAATACCATTTTTAAGCTTACCTTATTAGATAACATTTATAATAAATTAATGTGTTTAAGGCAAGGGAGCTGCTCATTTATCATGTATATATTAAAAGGATTCATTAATTTAATAAAACCCCTGAATGCCCAAAAACGTACTTTAATAATTAGATTTTGAGATTTGTTGCTCCGTCCACTCATTTACCATCCGTTTTATTTGCTTATTTAATTATAATTCTCTTATTTTTCTACGCACAAATTTGATGACCAACCAACAGCTGTGACTTATGCAGTTATTTTCTACGTGGACAACAACTCATATCATTGAATAAATTTGTGGCGGTTTGTTTAGAACTTTTCTCTATTATAAGCCTAAAACCAAATTTAAAAGAGGTATTTAGTCAAACCATGATCAAGAGGTGTTTACCCATCTTGCATATTAATATATTAATTTAACCGCGAAAACATAATTTAAAATGCATTGCTTTTCAAATATAGTTTAGTTTTGGATTTATTCCAACTTTTTTTAATGCAGTAATAATCTTTAGGTAAAAATGTAAATGAAAAGAGGAAAGTTTGGAAAATCGTATTAATTTTGACAATGTTACGGCTGTGGAAATTGTGCGTCGTCTGGGAAATATAAATTTTTCATGAATTTCGAAAAACATAGTGCTTCCTAATTAGGTTAGATTAAGTAGGGGATGCTTACGGCGTGGGTGACTGTCTGACAGCTTGGAGCGTGATTTCGACCGGCATGGCCATATCAAACGCGAGGTATTACTTGATGCTTCCTTATTAAAATTGATAAGTAATAATATTTAATATGTATGACAAATATAATTAATAATTAACTCCATGACTCAAATGGCATTGCTTAAGTGAGGACAGGACTAAAGTAGTAAACAATTTAGATGCCGGCCTATTTAATGATTTTGAGGAATTAACTTCACACCCGTGAAAACGATGTATTGCGTTTCGTTATCAAGCGGTCAAGGTAACATAACGTTTGCGTTTCATTTGTGTGATCGTGACTTTAACAGTTACCTACATGTGAGTAGAAGTGACGAGTAGCAGGTTATGAAAATGTACAATTGCACATCTCTAGTCTGTACATTGCTCGTTTTCTCCGAATGCCAGTGGTCGAAGTTAATAATATAAAGAAAAAATATGCCTATCAATCAAAATTATAATAAATAATTAAATATAGTTCACGATACATTTAAACATACCGCGTATATTGTCGTTTGTAAAAATAATTCAATTTGTGCACAATGCCCATACAAATGATTCATTCGTCGTCTCAGTAAACTCTTTTTATAATAATTTTATTTTGGAACAATAATCGGTGTACATCATAAACAAGTGCTTTAAACATGCGCGAATTTAAAGTGGTTGTACTTGGTTCTGGTGGAGTTGGTAAATCGGCCCTAACTGTTCAATTTGTTTCGGGATGTTTCATTGAAAAATATGATCCCACTATCGAGGATTTCTATCGAAAGGAAATAGAGGTTTGCTACCACAATACATATAGACTCTATGTACATACATATTGTAACCACAATATATACTTACACTCGCATATATGTATCTCTGTACACAAATATCTTGTATATATATGCATCTATATATATATTAAGATATATATATATATATATGTGTATATATATATACATATAAATGTGTGTGTGTGTGTGTGTGTGTACGAATACATTTGGGCCCATACATAAAATTGCATGTATTTATGTTGCTTTTGGACAATGTTGATGTTTAAATACTGATAAAAGAAAAAATAAGAAAACTAAACAGTTCCTTAATACTGCGTGTTCATGGATTGCAGTATCTAGTAACTGTTATTTTTAGATAAATGTATGCTTATTAAGCGATGTATTAATGACTCATAAAATGTAGTGATTTGAATGGTGATAAATTGATGTACATATAAATACAAAACAAAGAAGGCACATTTGTTGCACCACCCATGTACATATCACATATGTGTATGTAAGAGTGTCTATGTATTTATGTATGTGTGCAGACACAATATATAATATACGCAATTTACACCGGTAACCGACCCAAACAACAAAATGATGGTTATAAAAGTGCATTACAAGCAATGCAAAAATGTGTAAAAAGTGCAGACGCAACCCAATTGAACCTGGCTGCTACCCCAAACCGTACTTCTCGCTGCATACAGAAGTACTAGTTGCAAAAACATGAAAGTCACTAAGCGAATTAGGTAGTTTGACAAGCCAGTTTTGCAATAGGGGTGGTTCAGTGTAATTTTGCTAGTTAAGCCGATAAAAAAGATATTGGATATTAGCAGGGATAATTTCTTTTAAGTGAAACAACATTAATTGGCAATGAAGAAGTGTAGAAAATGTTTACCGAGATTAATTGATCAAATTCAGCATTTTTTAAGCATCTAAGCATTGGAGTGCTATACAACTTCCATCTTCCAACTCAAATAGTAAATAGAATTGTATTAAAAAAAAAAACTTCCGGAGCTAGGTACGAAACTTTAAAACTTTGGCGACAATTGTTTTTGCTGCTTTTAAAATGTGCTTGCAATTAAATTGATGGAGACGACTCCGACCTCATAAAATATATGTATATAGATTTTTGATATGAAAAATTGGTTCTCGTATGAATATATTTTTTGTTTACTAGGAAAATCATAATCAGCAGACCACTATATATATTAATTCCATCTATATAAAATTCTTTGCTCTTGAGTATTGAAATATTTGTATAATTACAAAAATAGACCAGGTTTTACAAAAACAAAAATTAGGTAGGGTTTAAATCTCTACCGCAGGAGACTTAAATGAAACAGAACATCTGTTTATTATCGGTAGTAAAACGATTAACAAAGTGTTTATTGTTATTGCAAACATCAAAAACTTAATTTTAAGCTTGTTTTCTAATTCATTTTCTTTGTGAGTGGTTTTTAAGCAGACGTGTTTCATTTTTATAAATGAAATCCATGAATGTCTTAAAATATGATTTATTATATATTTCACTTGAAAAGTATTCCATATTTTGAATGCAGTTTCCATAACTCGTCTGCCTTCTGACCATTCTCATCAAGAGCCCTAAATTCGCTTTGTTCATTTGTCTCTTTTGCAAAATAGTGAGAAACTGCAGAAACAACAGCGTCAATTCGTCCTCAAATACATGTCTTACTTGCTACGTTCCGTTCTACGATAAGTGGCTAAAGGCAACTGAACCTCTCAGTGTTATAGATAGCTGCTTTAGCGAGGAATAGCATACATTTATTGAAAGCTGTAAACAATCTAAAACTTTATCAACTAAGATTAAAAATATATAAATACTTCCTATCTTGCAATTTGTTAGACAAAATCTAGTTGACCATAGCTAATTATATTTGCAAAAAAAAAAGCAAATTGACATTCAATGAATTCTTCTTTCATATATTTACAGGTAGACAGCTCCCCTTGTGTGTTGGAAATATTAGACACAGCCGGAACTGAGCAATTTGCTTCTATGCGAGATCTCTACATCAAAAATGGACATGGCTTTATTGTAATGTATTCGCTGACAAACCATCAAACATTTCAGGTAATTAACTATTTATATAAAAAACATAACAATATGAATTATGCAATTTTAAATAAAGAAAGCATTTACTCCACGAATTTGATAATAGCAATGCTCATTTTTATTTATTTATTTTTCATTAAAGGACATTTCAAGTATGAAAAATGTGATTAATCGCGTTAAAGGAAGTCAGCCAGCACCAATATTGCTTGTAGCGAATAAATTTGATTTGGATTGCCAGAGAGAAGTATCGACTGCTGAAGGTAAGATTATTTATCGTCCACACACTTAAATTATAAAAGATATGGGTTACATGAAACTTTCAACTTTTCAAGAACTTTGTCAAAAACCAGCAAAAAAAACATTTAATTTCATGTAAAAGTACTTGAAAGTAATACGGATACGGTCATTTTAATAGTCGTCCTCTTTTATAAAATATTTATTTAGCATTTTCTATATCATACAAATGTTAATTCCAAATAGTGAGTAATCATTTTGTGGTGATTGAGTGAGGCACGACAAACACCGCAGTAATGCTAAGAAAAAAGTTTTATATCTAAACTAAAATCTAATTTTGTCAAACAAATGAAGTTCTTTAAGTACAATTCCAATCGTACATAATTTATACGAATCCAAATTTAATTTAATGGATTGGCAAGGATCACGGCAATATGTAAGACTAACTACATGTTTATAAATAGACGTGCAAAACCATACATACGGTAAATTCTCTTTATTTCTCCCACTAATATTAATTTATTTTATACACCTACACCTATCATTGGATATTTTAATAATAATGAAATAATCGCAATTAAGCATGACAATTGAGCTAACTGTAATTTGTGTTATTTGTTTCTTTTAGGTAATGCCTTGGCTCAACTTTGGGAGTGTCCATTTATTGAAGCATCGGCAAAGGATCGGATAAATGTCAATGAAGTGTTTGCAACCATTGTGCGAGAGATGAATTCAACACAAGAAAAACGACAGAAAAAAAAATATTGTTGTTGTACGCTTTTATAGAAATTTGTAAATATGTAAGATTATTATAGTTAAAAAATAAAATCACAAATATGTATGTAATAAAATATATTATACAAAATCATATCAAATACATCTGCAAAAGGAATTGTAGCGCTTCGCGGGAGCTTTAAAAGGGCAGTCAGATAGTGTTACCAGGGATCGGCTTAAGTTACCTGACATTTATTTGTCTCTGGAACTAGTCCAGCAGAGTTTCTGGAGAGAATTTTAAACCCCAATCGTGTGGAAGGTGTAAATGAAATCATTCAGGTGCACAAACAGACAATTTCAATGCTTCACTCAATGTAAATATAATCAAATACTATAACACATATGTTCAGTAAACAAAGATAACATTCTTTATCTCGACATAATCAGTATGCATTTGACTGAATGTGAGTGCCAGATAGCAGTAGTTTGTTCAGAAGGGGGTGTGCAAAACGCGGACGCGGTGTTTGGCAATTTTTGCATTTCAAAAAATATAGTTATCATGAACATGTAAAGAAGAAATCGCTTCTCAGTATGACCGCTGGGGCTCTGATCAAGAACATTTGAAGTTTGCCTGGACAAAGTCGGATAATACCTGGTATTGCTTAACACTATCTATTTGAATACTCTCACATAAGGTACTTAATATTTTCTCAGATTACTAAGACAAGTCTTATGCGAGCAAGGTCGACACTTATCTTATCATAAAACGTATATATTCAAACCCAATCATTGAAAGTTACTCGTTGGATATAAAAACATTACCCCAACTTTGGGGTGAACTTTGTACGAGCAAGATAGCGTTTTTGATTTCTAAAATTAAATGAGTATTTTAAATAAAGAACTGAGAAATGTACTTTTCACTTGAATAGTTTAATTAACCCGTATTTATTTCTAAAAATGTACAATTAGATTTGCAGTGCCGCAAATTATATTAAATAACTTTTTAACAAATGACAATTGCTTTTCAGTGTTTTTAACTATTCGTTAATTATCGAAATCAAACAGGCAGTAGAGTAATATGAAATATTGTGGAAAACCAATTAGAAATTAGGCCTTTGCATGAGCTTTTCTTTGGAAAATTGAGTCAATCGTTGAAAAAACATCACTGGCTTTCTTAGCAGCATCGACTTTAAAATGTAATCCTCTCAGGCCATAGTAGTCAACCAGTGGTTTAGTTTGCTTATGATACGATTCTAAGCGTTTTTTCAGTGCCTCGGCATTATCGTCACTTCGCCTCATTAAAAGCTCCCCAGTAATCTATGGTCAAAGATATCGTATTAAATTGAGATTATATTTTGTATGATATCAATTTACTTACATCATCCTTCATTGGTATTTTGGGTGGCGCAAACTCCTCGTGGTAGGATCTGCCACTTGCTTGATGAATCAAACGACCGGTTATTCTTCTGACCAACAAATTGTCATCAATGGCAAACTCAATAACAGCATCCAAGTTAGTCTTTCTCTTGTCAAGCAACGTATCAAGCTAAACCAATTAAATATTTATTTATATAAAATTCAATAATTGTTCTTTAATAAATGTGGTAGAATACCTTTTCAGCTTGAACCACCGTCCTGGGAAATCCATCCAGAAGAAATCCGTTTTTGCATTCGGGTTTGTCCAAGTTAGAATCAATCATATCCACAACCAAATCATCCGATACAAGTTTACCCTCATCCATAACCTTTTTCAGATCTGAGCCAAGTTTCGAACCCGATGCAATTTCGGCGCGTAGCATGTCTCCAGTTGATAAATGACATACGCAGAACTTTTCCTTAAGCAAAGGTGCCTAGAAAAAAACGAAAAAATGTCATTAAAAATAAACACAAAACTCAGCTTTGTACACAAAACATATTACAGAGTATTTAGTATTACAGAGTTTAACTGGTGCCCCATAATTGATGACACAAAAAAAAAAATATAAAAAAACAATATGCATACATTTTTGTTGCTTTGCATATTTAACACACTTGGCACCTTCACCAACAATTCGCACATTTTCAGCTAATTTTATTTTTCCACAATTGCTGGAAAATTGCCGCCAAATTTGACCTTTGTCGTATATTCATATGAAAATGCATAAATATTTCTAGGAGAAAGTCAGTGTCAAAACAACTGTTCGGTTACATAAGATAGTATATACATATGTATAAATAAACACACATACACACACATTTGTAATTATTTAACCCACCTGTGTCCCTTTTCCAGAACCGGGAGGGCCCAATAGAATAGCGTTAATGCCATGGTTACTGGACTCGTAACGCTCCACAGGTCTCGCCGCGTTTGGTGCCATCGTTTTTGTTTGAAATTAATACTATTAATTTTCGTATCAATCCCTATGCATTACGCTTATATCTGTGCTCTGCCGATAATAGCAATCGCTGCCGAAGTTCAAGGGTAGATATAGTGGGGGGCTATAGTAGAACTGGTCAGTATCAAACTGAGCTCGTTCCAGTGGTTAACAAAAAGAAAATGAAGCACGTTTTTGTGAATGGACTATCGGATATCTCTTCTTTTCGTTCTTTTTTTGCTACGTTTCCACTCGTTGCTTTTTCGATAACAATTACATATCATTGGTATGTTTCCAAACGTCGGTATATTGCTCAGCAGATGTTAAAATTAAATTAACTTATTATGCTTAAGAGCAAGCAAATAGTTAAATATCTTTCGCATTAAATATCTCAATGCTTTTAGGAAATTGACTCTCGAAACATGATGTAGTGCTGAAAACGTCACATCAATGTTCCGCTTTCACATTGTTCCACTAAATTTGTAAGCGATATTTTTAAATTGATCACTATATTATGGTTGATTCCCACAAAGCGGCATAAAACATAATTTTTGTTAAGCGCCAACGAACCGATTAGCAGCGTGCCAGGAAATCGTAGTCTACAATATCGTCATAAAATTTCTTCAATAAAACCCATCAATGCTTTAAGTTATGATATATTATTACTTCCTTGAACTACTCCTCAACTCGTCTATCTTTTGACCAATTATAATTAATTGTTCTCTGGTAACTGAGTACCAAAAAAGCAAAATGAAAATCATAGGATAAGTAATGCCTGTTGTTGTCTACGTGAACAGCGTTTGACATCATTGATTATTTGACCATTAAGAATTGGTTTACAATGTAGAAAGCTATTTTCACTGAGCACATATAATATTATCGGTCAGATTAACTGCTGTATTTGCAAATGTGGAGCTGCTTATTGGCTAACGGCAAAGGAGTCTAATTCCAGATGAGAATAATATACAATCTTAATATTTTTTTTTTTATATTTACATAGTTTGAAACACATATACTTATTGCTTTGTTAGCGAATTTGAAGTTTGCATTGTGTCTCCAGTTTCCAAGTGTTTAATAAGACGGTATAAAGCGGCAGCTTCTTTAATTTTACTAAATCCAACGCAAAACGCTTCAATTTCAATGAACAGTTCCTAAAAGGCAAAATAAGAAACAGTGAGCCTTTATGAATGCACGTAACATAACGAGAGATTATATATATCTTACCTTAACATTAATGATCTTGTTTCGAATCAAAGACTGTAGAAATACACAAACTAATCTAACCAATCGCGACTGCATGTATTTATCCTTTACAGTTTCGCACGCCGAAATGCAATTACTAATGTATAAATGGATGAATTCGGTCGGTAATGGACAAGATGTTGTCAGTCTGAAATAATATAAGTAAATTATCCACGATATTTGGGAAAGTAACTTCATATTGTGACCACTCACCTGTTGACCACCTCCATTGAATGTAGAGTTATGTCCATGTTAACCAAAATGTTGAAATATTCCGTTATATCCGTATTCAACATAAGCCTCAACAGAATTTCAATTGAAATTAGAGGATTGTTCTCAACCAGCTGAGGAAGCTATAGTCAGGAATATTAATAGACAAATGCGTTTTAAATAAGAAATATATAATACATACTTTGGCAGGTGTCAATCCATATTGATGGGCAATATTTCTATTCTGCTTTTGTAGATCGTCAAAGAGGATTTGTTGATCCTGTAGACTTAGTGGCTGGATGAAAGCTTGTTCAATCAGTAACTTTGTGTTTGGCGTAACATAATTTGATTTATCATAAAGAACCGTTATATTCTGATTGTTTAATTGATTGATCCACAAGAGTTCGTCTTCAAAGTCCATCAACGGGGGGGCAATTGACAAAAACATTTTCGTCTGACCAAATTTAATTTTAGCCTCAGATTGTAAAAGAATAAACTACCATAGTCAAAAGTCTTAAAATAACAAAATGTATAAGATTAAAACAAAATATTATTCATGGAAAACGAATCAAATTTATTAATTTGGATTGCCTATGGTCTTATTTATATTTTACTTAGAGATGTAACATACCTCGATGAATTGATTTGCACGAAAGCGATATATTTTGATTATTACTCGACAGGTTTTGTTTCATTTCACTGTTTCGATGGGCTTACCACACAAAGCAACATCAGTCAAAACGCAAGGGAATTTCGTATAGATATTATATGCAAAAAATCAAATTGTAAATGATCTTTTTACAGGAATAGTTACAGTTTTTTTTGTCGGCTTGGATAAAATATATGCACCGTAAGATTGCAGCAAAATATTCAGCGTGATAGCTACCTGGCTATCACAGCTGTTTGCTGATGAAAGAAAAGGTTTGCATAAAAAATAAATGCAGAAATTATCTGAGGGCAACAAAATGTTTTATGAACAACAGATTTATTTCTGCTGATGTAGAAATTATGTAGAATTTTCGGCTTTAAAATTTATGAATCATGTTTGATGCCGATCTGTGTAAACCCAACAAACGACAAATTCTTAGATTTGACAAAGCCGGCCTGATGGAAGTTAGCGTATTTGCATTCTGAGTGCTAAACCTCATCGCTTACATCAGTCAGTCGCGGTTTCGACTCCCGCTGGAGTCATATGGCCTATGTGTGTCGACCTTCGGTCGAGATTTGACAAGTTGCACGAGTGCTAAGATTTTAATTTATTGTCAATTTCGTTAAATTTTCTGTTAATGTTATCAAACTGTGTTTGGCTTTCAGTTCACACCGAGTATTGAACCCCCATAACAATAAACTGGATGTATGCAGTAACATGTAAATGCTGCGTGAAGTAATAAAAGTGTTACTGTAAACCGGACATTCAAGTCTACAAATTAATTTGTTTTGTAGGGTCGCAGCAGTACAGCAACCTTTAATAAGTTAAATGATAAAAAACGTGATTTTTTTATACTAATTTTCTACATTGGGGTCAGAATACAAAGCATTCAGTTAAGTCCGAGTATTTAAAAATTGTTACAGTTAATATAAAAACGATATATTCATACAAAATATTTGTTTTATTTGCATACATTACACAACTTTTTTGTCACCATTTAACCTAATTATATGCTACACAATGGATTTAAAATTTCTCCACAAGAAGTTTCATAAGAGATAATTTTCCAGAGTCCATCACAGTAGCTTTTTATAAAGTAAAAACATGTTTGATCTCTTAATTTTTTTTAAAAATCATCTTTGATCTAAATATTTATTCCGGATTCCTTGGCTTGTGCCCTGTAGCGTGTAGCGTAAACATCGTCAGGGTCATATTTGGCTTGCAAAACTTTCCATTCTTCGGGCTTATGATCGATAACGTGTCGCAGAACCTTGTCGCTGTTTTGTCTTTGCTTTTCACTGCACTTGCTGCATTCGGTTTTCAGAGCATCAGGTAGTGTTTTCTTAAGCTCTTTCGCTTCGGGAGTGCACTTTCCGGTGTCAATGAGGCATTTGAAATAATTATTGAATAGTCGCTCAGATCTCAATATTTCATCTACATCGACATTATCATATTTAGTAGTATATTTCTCATCGGCATTCACGCATACTATTATCGCCAGAGTCAAGAGCAAAAAAGTTGCCTTCATTTTGAATCTGTAAATGAACACGTTTGAATGAAAAGTAGTTATATTCTTAAATACATGAAAAACTCTATAGTTAGGAAACACACCATACCAATCTTTTACATCAATTTGTAATACTTATTAACTTTAAAGTGGGGTACACACTTGGAAAAAATATTCCCTATATTTGGTTGTTATTTGACAACATATTACGTGCTCTTAACTTTTCTAATAGTCGACATTTGTTTCGAGTTATCAATTAAAATAAACCTATTTCGTTTTCTGATATCCTGATTCTTCCTCAACTGGTACTTTTATCTGAAGAACACCTAAATTAATAAAAAAAATCGATCGAAAATGAAGTTTGATTGGATTGGATTACTAACCAAGCAAAAAATGTAGTATAAAATGTATTTTCAATAAAAACAAGGTTATTTGTTAAATTTCCAGTGAAAATCTTGATTTATGCAATAAACGTACTTGATTTTGATTTATAAAAAATTCAAGTTTTGTTCTCTAAATTTTGTAGCACTTGAACTTTAAAAGCTTTTAGATTTATGCACATACTAATATTAATTAACATTTGCACAGTAAACCACATTTTAACTAATTTGTCCAGCCACAAAATTAATTTATGCATATTAGTAGTTTCGCATTTGTTTACGATATTAATTGGCTAAAAAAATCACAAACATTGCGCAAAGATAAATATTTAATAAAGTATGTATATAGTATAAATTATCAAGTAACTAATTGAAATTCAAATATTACCTTTTGTGTGCCGCTCCTACTATTTATCAAATACAAATCGACTGATTCAACAGACAACAGAAACCAGTTGTGCAGTAGTCAAAAAACTCGAACAAACTAACGACGATTTCAATGGGGATTGCTTTTATAAGCATTCAGATTGACGTACTCTTTGGGTATATATGGCATACATATGTATTTGGCTAAATACATATACACGTGCATGTAAATATATGTATACTGATGTAGATATGCACTTTGATGCTTTAGACTTTAAAACGTAAGGCCGTCTCGCTTGAATGTCAAATTGGTGATTAGTTGAAGTACAATAATATCTTAGTATTTGTAACTTACAATACATACTATAAAATTAATAGTGTACTTGACAACTCGTTAAATTAGTGAATCACTCATATTTATCTATATCTGATTTATGCATATGTATTTGAGTCGGAGCAATAACTTCAGATCTATAATTTGAGTAAACCTATCAATTCTATTATTTAACAAAGTATAGATCAAACAAGAACGCTGCAGTCGGGTTCCACACGGAATCTTCCCAGATTACGTTGGCCGTGTTTCGTGTTTTTCTGCGTGACACGATTATTATATGTCGTGCGCCTTCGGTTTGATTGTTGATTTACGAATTATTTGTGTTTCGCTACATAAATTCGTAATATGATAGGCATATCTGTTTAATTAATTAGATAACAAATTTATAATCCTAAAAATCTTAAAATGAATTAAAAATTTTAAGCGAACTTGTATCAAAATTACAAAGAGTTAATTTTGAAAAATTATTTTTTCTTAAATGTAAAGTAAGTTAAGTCAAATTCCAGTGAATGAACTCTTAAGACTTTAAGCTAAAAGGTGAAACAGCAAAAAGGATAGATGGAAAAAAAATCTGTAACTCCGCAAATTATAAAGACCTGTAAAAATTCCCTTTAGACCCCAAAAAAATTTGCTTTGGGACAATTTAGCTTTTTGTGTACAATGTATTTTATTAAATGAAATGTTTGTATTTCATCTCTCTGGAATACGTGTATTACAATTGCCATGATACATTTTGATAACACCCTCACATCGGAAATATGCATCGAATAGATTACTATAGCCGTGGTCCTTCCACCAAGTGCACAGCTGCCTATTCCATACACAGTCTAATCTGTATATCAAATTTGGGTATTCATAGCCAAGCAGTGTAAAAAAGTCTTGGTCTCCGAGATGACCCTTAAACGAATATTTTGCAACCAATCGATTAACTTCAAATTGCGTTAACATCTCGATGTATGTTTTAGAATCTCTTATGCGATTTAGTAGCATAAGTACCACACCAGAGTTGAGGCCAGGATAACCATGACGATCACGATTGCGACTAGATACTAACTTATTTTCATTGTTTTTCTTTCCTCCTAATTGTATTGGATTATATGGATTGCCGAAATTTGATTTCGGGAATCGTGTACGGTAACGGTAGAGTATATGTCGATAGACCGGCGTTAATTCCGGAGCTAATCCGAAAAGCTGATGTGGCAAAAAACGATCGAATTCTGCAAACAATAACCGTATGTCCGATCGAAAAACAATATCACAATCGAAAAGAATAGCGCGATCTAAACTCTTATCAGCAATGCGATGCAAACCGAGTGATAAGAAAAACAACGAATCCGAATAATATGAATTGGGCGAAGAACTAAAATATGGCAACAGCTTATCCGTTATATCTTGTATTATATCCGAACAGATTTTCACATCATACATCGTATAGATTATTATTCGCTTAAATTTTCGAATTTTCCTTTGAAGTATTTCCAATACAGATACTTCGCTCTTCTTATCGGTTATAATGTGTAAATGCAATTGAGCATTTGTATGTTTAAGCAGGCTATGTGCAAACAATTCAAATTTCATATGCAGACGATAGTTCTCTTTGGTGTATATAACAAATATATTGTAGTTGGAAGAAAAGGCTTTCAGATGTGTGCTCAGGTTTAGTTGGACCGGAGAATAACTCAGTAGATATTGCATTGATTTCAAATTTGAATGATTTGTTGAATTTAAAGCGACTGCTGCTTGCTTATTATTATTATTATTATAGTAGTAGCCTGTTTGCAGTTTTCCAATATTTGTCACCTTGTCGAACCCATCTGACAGAAATATCGAAAATATTTTATTTCGAAATATATCTGTATAGGCGAAAATAATCAATATACAAATTACAATAAGTGCTAAAGTTATTGCCAACTTTTTGTGCCATTTACAACGAAATGACCATTTTTTGGGGTAGACAACCGCACTTCGTCTATTGACAATTAATTTCACATTTTCCTGTTCATCCAACAATTGTGATTTACACTCCACATTAAAATTGGCTGGATATGTTTTATGCTTCCGACTGATGTTAAATGTGTTCTTTGCCATCTTACGAGTTCAGATGTTGTAGTACCTGGCATGAGAATAGATTTAATACATTTGTATGAATATATTTATGTTTTCTTGCGAAGGCTTGTCTAAACTTAACAGCAGGTGCTTAGGTATTCTGGTTGTTAGTTTGCACTCTGGCCAACATCATTGGCCGATTCTCAGCTCAATGACTCAACATGAAGCCAGAAAAGTTTCTTGCATGCTTCTTGCATATGTGCAAATGAACAAACAATTACATACAAACATGTACATAACATGAACTGCTGAGCTGCTGCTGCTTTTTTAACCATGCCTTAAATTCACCTTCAATCGTTCAACCTACATGCATACACATGTGTGTGTATCTAAAATACACTGAATGGAAACTTTAGGAATAAAATTACACAATACATCTTTATTAGCTAATGATGATTTTGTATATTTAAGACCTTAACATCAGTAAATAAATATATATATATAATTTTGTTAATCAATAAGTTTGCTAGCGATGTAAGTCAAACATCGATTAATCGTATACAGTGCGGCTATTTTAGCCTTTTTGCGGTTTTATTCGATACTTTGAATATCCTTGTGAGGGGTATTATCATTTTACCACACTTAATATCTTCTGAATGCATATAATTTTCTCATTTGCACATCTAATTCACTTAAAAATATGTTTTAAACCTATTTTGATTTTCGTCCTTTGAAAGGTTTTCGTTTGGACTTTTTTTTGGATTTTGAATCGAGCTAGAGTAATCGATAGTTGAAAGCACTCCTTTGTTACCAGTGATGCCGATTTGTTATTTTAACAGCTAATATATATTTAATATTTACAAGTCCCAATTTTATCTCAATAAGGCGTACCACAAATATCCTAGTTGTCGGCTCGCGATTAAGAAAACCGAATTATTAATTAAATATTTGGTATCTCAATTTTTATTATTTTCGTATTCGTAAGCTGAAATACAGAGCAAATTCATAACAACCTTTGGTTTTTTGTTAGCTATTTATCTAAAACGTTGTTAGCAATTCCTCTTGAATGCTATTTGATCGGAGCAGTTGGGAAGGAGTCGGTCCGCCTTCAACCGCGTAAAGAGACTTGGATGTTGTGGCTGATTTGCTTTTAAGGTCATGATATTCATCACTAAAGTCCTGTTGGGATGGTAACAATAGGTGTTGTATTAATAACAAAATTCCATAATAAAACCATAATTTAAGTACCTTTAGTCGACATCCCAAGAATATGGCGCGCTCACGCTTTCTAACCATATAATCGGAAGACATAAGCCATCTGTGTTCCAGGCAATCGTCTGTATATGGTCTTTTCCTATTTGTTGTGGTAGCAGTATTAAGATAGGTTTTAAATTAAACATAGCGAAGATAACACTTACGTTGGATGACGCTTAAATAGCAGCATAATAAATCTCGTTGCTTCTGGTGTAACCTCTCTGAAGAGATTTTCGAAACGATATCTCACATATGAAATATTCTGTGCAGTTTCATACTCGTCATTGCCACGGAATGGACTACAACCGGACAGGAGCAGGTAGGTGAGCACACCTAGCGACCAGATGTCACTCTGTGGGACAACTGGCTCGTCGTTAATCATCTCTGGGGGCTGGAAGTCCAGCATGCCAGTTGGAGTTATTTTCACTCCCAATTTATTTACTTTCTTTGCAGCGCCAAAATCGACAAGTTTCACTTGAATCGATCGCACCGATGCCATAACAACATTATCGGGCTGAATATTCAGATGACAATAACCACGCCAGTGTAAATATTGCAGAGCATCCAATAGTTGAGTGATTACACAGGAAACCATCTGTTCCGAGTATTCGTGTCGACTGCTAAAGTAGGTTAGGACATCGGCACCCTGTAGTTTCTCCATCACAAATATCGAAATCGGGACATTCATTGGCTTGTAGGCGCCAAATAGTGCTGGGATACGTTCATGTCTCAAAGTTTTGAAATTATCAAACTCAGCGACAATGGCTTCTTCATTTTCATCAGTGACTTCGAATATTTTGGCAACGATAACTGTATCTGTGGATTTTTGAATTCCCTTCACGATCGTACTGAACTCGCCGCGAGCTATCTCCGAAATAAAACTATACTTATCACTGACGGAGGAATCAGTTACCCAGGTGGGAGGTTCACGCTCACAATGATAGTCGGTATGGACGCGCTCTTCTTCAGGCACTATTTCCTGACCCTTCTCCGTCAACTGTTGTAAATGTTTCATTGCCTTAGTAATGTGAACTTTCGGTGCATCATTGTCGGAAGTTGATGCATTAACGGCAATTCCCATTTCACTCCAGCCAATGCGGTTCTTCGAAGCCAGACGCACATGATAATTGGTGTTGGGTGTAAGTTCGTGCAATAGATAAAACTCATGATCAATATTATCTGCAACCGTTGTCCAGGCATCACTGCTCTGCAGTTTGTACTGCAGACTATAGCACAAGACTGGAGAGTGTCCGTCATCTCGTGGTTGCTTCCATCTCAAAAGTATTTCGGTTGCACTCGTTGCGGATACTTCAGGCGAGTCGGGTGCATCGGGTAGTGTTGCAATGACTATACGACATCTCGCAACAGTTTGACCTGCCTTATTTCTGGCCACTGCCTTATAGATACCAACATCGAAATGTACGGCAGGCTCAAAACGCAGAATCGAACGACCATCATCGTCATAGGTTATCTTGATCCTCTTGCTTTCCGACAGAACCATATCATTTTTGAACCACTGCACACAGGGCTTCGGATCTCCAACGGCAAAACAGTGTATGTGGGCCGGCTTATTATCCGTGATGGCAATCGTTTGTGGCTTCTCCCTGAAGAACGGTGGATAGCCTCCACGCTGACTTTCCAGCATCGCATCGGCCTCGGTGTATTCATCCAATCGAGGTCCCAGCTCTGTTCTCAGGCGTCTAATCGAATACGAATCATTGGCACTATACATGCTGATGCGACTTCTGGTGCGTTCATCATCAATTTCTTCGTCCATTATGTCGGTGAAACGACGTCTTTCACGAATAACGGGCAGCTGAAAAATATTTATTTTCATATATTTTGATCTTATATGAATTACTGATTATGCTGCCGTATTACGGCCGTACTTACCGACCAATCAACTGAATCGTTTAATGCAAATGACGGTGATCGCCTGTGTGCCACTTTCATATATTCACGCAATCTAACAGGGAAGCTAACATCTCTTAATTGCAGCAAATACGTGTCGGGACCATATTGATAGCTGAATAATATTAGAAAGTTTCCGGAAGTAGATTAAGTATTTGGTAACATTTGTGTGTTATTTATGTGCTACTTACTGGCTCTCAGATTGTATGAGACCAAGTTCATAATCTGGATGCAGGTATTTGGAAACGACATCTTCGCGTTTACTTCTAATTCTTGGTTCCGGCAAGGGTTCGGGCGTACGTTCTGGGGTATATGAATGTCCACTTGGGTAGACCATTTTCGATGGATGTTGGAAGCAGCCACTCAGGCGACGTCTACGGAAGTAATTCTTGCAGGACGCATTGGCATACCAATCTCTGAAGTGATCATAATAATTTCTCAAACGATCCGTTCCAATTTGATAGTCGTCCATGGAGGCTTTGCGATCAAGCATAAAGAACCAAGGATGCTTCAATGCTGTCTTCACATCCATACGTTCTTCAGGACTATAAAGTAATAGACGGCTTATAAAGTCCCGTCCATCATCGGAGATATGTGTCCAAAATGAGTCACTGAAATCCCAACGGCCTTCACGAATCTTATTTAATGTTTCCCTATCATCGGCACCGAGGAAAGGATTTCGACCACTAAGCAGTACATAGGTGATTAAACCAACCGTCCACATGTCATGCGAAAAGCTTACGCCTTCTTTATTCACAACTTCCGGCGAAACGAATTCCGGCATGCCGTAATCCAGTGTTGATAGATTATGTTTATTGATTTTGCGTGATAAACCGAAGTCGGAAATCTTAATATAATCGCCACCAACAATTGAAATTAATAGGTCCTTAATCTGAAATATGCAAAAAAAATAAGTGTGAAAAATAAAAAAACTTTTTTTTAAAGTAATCTGAATAATTACCGTCAACCCCATGTGACCAACTCCAATATCATGCATATGCTCCAATCCCCATAGCGACTGTTGAACATAGTGGGCAATATCCCGCTCCGTGTAATAATTTCGCTTAAGTAAGTTGTCCTTAACAAGTTCTCCGCCAGCAGCCAGTTCCATGACGAGTGTTACACAGCGATCATTCTCATATGCCTCATGGGGACGAATTAGGTGCTTATGATTGAACATGTTCATCATTTCCAACTCATTAAACATGAATGGTCGCAGCTCTGGTCTTCCATACATGATCTTTGCGGCATAATTATCGCCCGTTGCACGCTCGACGGCATGATAAGTAATTCCTTGGGTTCCACGACCCAACTCATCGCCAATATCATATTTATCCTCGTAGCGCGTTTGCTTCGCACGCACATATGGATGTCTGCCATAGGTCTTGTAAATATATTGATCCTCATTATCTTCAATGTGCACAGTCACCGAGGTGCTAACCGATCCAGCTACATTTCTAGCGCTGACCGAGTACAAGCCTCCATCTTTAATTATTGAGTCATGGATTGAGAGTACGTAGATATCGGGATCATAGGAGTGCATCTAGTATACATCGAAGAAAATATAAAATTAAATGATCAAAAATTAGTTCATTAAAAATGTTATAAAAAGAGTGTCAAAATACATACTTTAATACGGGAAGAATCAGCTAAGGGCTTCCAATCCTTATACCAGTGGACCTCTGGCAACGGAATACCCGTAATCCGCGCTTCAACACGTCCATTTTTGCGTGACATTATGAAAGTTTCATCTGGTCGCTTTAAGAATCTTGGATACTCGGCAATTTCAAGGCGGACTCGCTGTCTCGCTTCACCATGTTCATTTGTGGCGACTGCCTCATACCATCCAACATCGCGATCCAACATGCTTTTAAAATAAAATAATATAAAAAATATATATATGTATATGATATACAACGAAAAGATAGTGCAAAATAAGCAGTGAAGTTGTAACTTAGATATGTAGATTAATGCCTTGTTGAGCAGAGAAGTACAATTGCCAAGATCTTTGTATATGTATATCACTTACTCGTTGACAAAAAGGGTTGCTTGGCCGTTACGAGTGTAGCTATGATCAAATCGACCACCAGATTCAATTTGCATATCGTTGAAGTAGTAGGTCATCTTAGGCTTAGGATATCCATAAACGAACCACATTAATTCAGTGTTGTGACCCTTGACTCCATAGGATAAATCATTTTCACGAAGTAGAAATCTAGAAAAATATGACAAAATTAATAACAAAAAAAGTAATGATAAAATGGAATTGAATTTAAATAACCAGAACTTATGTTGATTATTTCGAAACATAACTTACTGTGGAGCTTGGGCCAATCCGTCATGTGGTGGGCGTTCAATATCGAAGTCCTTCGGGAAATATGGTGAAGTCTCTGGTCTAAAGTCAGTACCAGGTGGTAAATATGTGTAAGTTTTCGCAGGCTCTGGTACAAGCTTTTGCCTAAAATTTAACAGAAATCAATATTTTTGATATATTATATATTTATATATACATATTATTTTGGCTCATATTCACCTATATGTTTGAACATATGGACTGGGATCGCTGACACCAAACTTATTTTCCACGCGTATTCTAAATTTATAATCCCTGAGCGGTTCCAAGTTTTTAATATCACACGCACAGCTACGAACGCCAGTCCTTAAAGTATGCCAATCACCGTCCGGCAAATCCAACATTTCAACCTAGTCAGTTATGGAGTTAAATATTGCAAAAGTAAAATATGTTTGTGAAGCATGCACTTACCTGGAAAGTGACCGGATAGCGAGCAGACAAGGGAACCGATGGTTTCCAGGATAGTCGTAGACGTCTGTCGGTCATTCGTGATATAATCGGAGCATCTGGCAATGGTGGCGGAGCACCGGTCTTCTTGTACTGCTTGAAGTCGGTGTACTGCTCTCCCAATGGACGCTGCTGCGAATCTATAACTATATGAAGTATATAAAAATAATAGTAATAAAGTAAGTAAAAATTAAATTATCATTATTCAATGTGAATCTCATTTACCATCAAAGAACAATTCGGCATGACAAATGTCGTCACCATGTGGATTGTAGATACGACAAGAGTAGCGTCCCACATCCAATTCCGTAGCATTTTTAATTGCCAGGCGTAGAAGACCGTTTGATTCCTTCTCAGTCACAATATTCTCAGATGGAAATAGTCTCTGATCATTTTTGAACCATTCAACTTCGGGTTCTGGATATCCGGTAGCGCAGGCAGTAAACTTGGCTGTCATACCCTCATAAATATCGCAATCTCCGATTTTTTTAAGAAATACAGGTGCTTCTGAACGCATGTGTTTTTTACTGTAAGCAAGTAACATAAACAATTAATTACCCAACAAAAAACTATACTCCCTAGTAACAAATACTTACACTTCCTTGACGATATCTAAACGACCGTGCGTAATATCTTTTCCTTCCCTATTGGAGGCAATGCATTTGTATTCACCCTGATCAGTTGCTTGGCAATCCTTTACAGTTAGTATATGGTGGTCGCCATCATTTTGGATGAAATACTTGTCCGAAGATTCAATGGGTTTATTTTGGAAGAACCATTGGAGTTCCGGATAAGGAACGCCCGAAACGGTAACAGGAATTTTGGCATTGTTGCCAAAAACTTGCTGCTGATCCGATATCTTTTGCGTAAAGATCGGCGCCTTGTAGACTTTGCGAACATTCGCATTACAGGCCGATGAATCCTCTCCCAAGGGATTAGCAAGCAGGCAAGCATAATTACCGGAATCGGTGGTTTCCACAGGGTTTATAGTTAGACCCGCGTGCTTTCCATCACAAGTCATTAATAGGCGTTCACTTGGTACCAGCGGAACGCCATCCTTGGACCACATTATCTCTGGCATGGGATTGGCAATAAATGGTGCTGACAATACCATCTCTTGACCCTCATCTGCATTCACATCCCGAAGACCCGAGACAAATTGCGGCATTTCCTCTGATGAGGTTTCATCAATTTTTGGAGCAACATATAGTTTTGCCTTGGAAGCGGTTGATCCTTCCGAATTTTGTGCTATAACTTCATATAAGCCGGAATCTGTTGGTGCCGTTTGTTCTACAATTAAGCTACATACGCCATCGGGATTTTCCACAATGGCAAAATGTTTGTTATCTGGCAATATTTCATGCCCGTTGTGGAACCATTGAAGTTTCGGTTGTGGATAACCAATAACCTTAATATCCATTTTAACCGGGAATCCTTCAATGCTAGATGCATCCTGCAGCTCGGCAATAAATGCTGGCTTTGCTTCCCTAGCAACTACCTCAATCTTGGCGGCACCTTCCACTTCGCCTTGCTTATTTACAATTACGCATTTATAGATACCAGCATCCTGGCCATCAACTGAATCAACGCTAGTGAATATTTGAATTCGAACAAAATAAATTAATATTTTTAAATAAACAGTGTAAGAAATTTTTTTTTCTTACCACAAGCCAATTTGTCCATTGGGATTATTAATGAAATTAATACCGGAAGCTGGGCGTAATAGCAAACCATCCTTGTACCATTTTATTTCGGGTGCTGGGAAACCAGTGACATGGGCAGTTAATTTTAAGGGTTCTCCAACGGTCACTGTTTGGCTTTCAATGGGCTTCAGGAATTTCGGTTCCATTTCCTTGGCTATTTAAGAATGTTAAGAAGTGTCTTGATTTAAATAAATATTGAATAATAGGTAGAATGGTGATTAAAATGTCTGATCTACCAGTAAGATCATCAATGTTGCAAGGATATCGATTTGTATCTTATTTAGCCGAAAATAATTGCAGAAAAAATTATAATTTTGAGAACTTGGTAAGGCATTAAGGGAGCCTAGTCGCTATGATATAAATATGATGGAAACATTTGAATAAAATACTTACGTTTTACAGCCACAGCACAGAGTGCAACTTTTTCGCCATGTGGATTGGAAATAATTAATTTGTAGGCACCCGAATCATTTGGTTGACAGTGATCGATTTCCAATTTAACTAGTCCTTCGGGTGTTGTTGTCAACTTGACGCTGCAGAGAAAAGGAGTAAAGCATATAGTAAATATATGCATCCAATGTGGTGTTACACAGATAAATACCCTTGACTAGGTTTGATTTCCTCGCTGTCCTTGAACCATTGGACTGTGGGAAGGGGACTGCCATCCACGGTGCACTCCAACAGGAGAGGCTCACCCTCATTGACATCTAAGGCATTGTCCAATTTCTTGGCAAACTTTGGTGCCAGCGACTCCAATTCCAATTTAAATGTAGCTTTCGTTTCGCCAATTTCGTTCTTAGCAACGCAAGTGTACTAGAAATCAAAGTAGTTTAAATTAGAAAAATTATATCTTTACTTAATAAATGATACTCACAGTTCCAATGTCGACTGGCCTAAATTTAGTAATTTCAAAGATACCGTCAACTTGATCGGTTGCCAGCGCGTTCGATTTTACATTGTATGCTTTCTCGTCCGAATTTTTGTTAACAGCCGTCAGATCAATGGGCTTGTTATCCTTAAACCAGGCAATAGTAGGCACCGGTACTCCATGGACTACCACTTTGCTTGTCACATTTTTAAGGTCATGAGTTGACTGGTCTTCGGGGGGAACTATAAACGTAGGCTTCTCAACTGGAATAAATGAGGTTCAGTTAAATTTCAAAAGTTATTACTTTCAGTTATTTTGTTGAATATTACCAAGAACGTTCAAACTGAATTCACAGTCAGATCTTCCTTCGGAATTGATGGCTGTAACTGTATATTTGCCGTCTTCCTTTGGCGCTACGCACTGGAAAACAATTCTGTACTTATCGCCATCGACATCGGCGATGACTTCGCAATTCTCATTGTTGCAGAGGTTCTCATTTCCTCGGGTCCACGAGACCTTTGGTTTCGGATTGGCAGGTATAGTTGCCTCAAAACAGACCGTATCACCAGGCATACACTTAAGATCCTTCAAGCCCAAAATTTCTGGTTTGGCCAGCACATCTATGTACCCAGCTGTGGCTAGTTCGCCGTACTTATTCTTCACTTTCAGCTCATAACGTCCGGAGTCCTTAATGTCGGCTATTTTTAAATTGAAAATAGTTTTTAAATGTTAATTAAAGTTTCAGCTTGACATATGAAATATATATTGAAAATCGGTATAGTCTTACCTTTCATTATATTTAAATTGCACGTATATTGTACTAATCCATTTTCTAGTTCCTTCGATTCAGTCTTTAGTTTTAGTTGTTCATCGCTCTGAATTGGTTTTCCGTCCTTTAACCAAACAATTTCTGGCTTTGGATCAGCTGTGAATATTACTGTTTCCGCAACGCTCTCGCCCTTCTTAAGTTTAAGATCTTTTAATCCAGAACTAGAGATCAGTATGGGTTTCCTGTACTCAGCGACACCTATATTTACAATAATCATTGATATTATATCAGTTTTTAATGATATGTGTGTTTATTTTTTACCTGAAAGCGATAGCACTCCCTGATGGCTTTTTTCACCGCATTTATTTTTCAAGACTACTTTGTATTCACCGGCATCGGCTAGATCCAAAGACTTCACTTCTAGTTTGTAATGCTCCTAAAATATACCATAATTTTATCATTCAAGACATCAGTTACTCTCTCTATTTAGACAAACCCCATCAACTGTTATAGCAACATGGTCGTCAGGTTTAATGGGCTTCTTATCGTGGTACCAAATGGCTTCCGGCTTTGGAATACCAGTTGCGATGACTTCATATTTAAGCGGAAGGCTCTCAAAACTGTGCATTTGAAAGACATCTATGTGAACAATCTCGGGTACCGCTGCAATTAGGTGTATTGTTATTGGTAATGTATCGAAATAGATAAGTGTTAACCGAAATTTACATTCCTGGTTGGTTGTGAACCTATTTTCATAAAAATAGGGTTTTATGTGACTTTTATTTAAAACTATGTACACAATTAGTTGACACCATTCAGTTGCATTTTTACAGTAAAGTTAGAAATAGTTGCCATAAGTTGAAGTCATAGATTTAATTATACCATTCCAGTTTTTAGGGCAATTCTTTGATTGCTGGTGCATCTCATCGCTTAATCCAATGCTTTAATTCCATGCACAGTTGCGAATTGCTGAGAATTTTACATTTAATTATTTACACTTATTTGAATATCTCTTTATTTCTCTTGAGATATTTGGCCAAGCACTTACCTCTTACATTTTTTAGTTATACATTTAACGCTTTAAGAATTAACCCTACTTTAGAAATTTGCAACCTTCTATTCAGATACAAGATTATATTGATTTTCCGCAACGTCCGTCCTGCTATCCGTGCGTCTGTCCATCAGCATGAGCGAAGCTTTGATGCTACGTCCCCTAAGAGGCCACGAAATCAATATATCTCCCATTATTTTAACGCTACTGTCACAAAATTTGGTTGCTAGGCTTTTGGCGATTTCCTTCAAATTGCGGAGGATATAGCCACCTAACATTTTCAGAGGTGTGTGGCCAGCGGTAGCCGCCTATAAGCACCAACAAAAATTTGTATAGCCACGCCCACACCTGTGCCCATAATTGCCTAAATCAGTTTTTAAGGAAAGTGTAAATTGATTAAATCGCATATCTCCCACAATTTGAAAGATAGATTTACCAAAAGTGGAAGGTAACTTACTGGTAACCTCCGTCAAGGATCGGCATATACAATTTCAGATCCCAGGAACTGCTGACCTATGCGTATAACTAAAACAAAATAAGCTAAAGTTAGCACCCTTGGAAGATATATTGCTACTCCGCTTTAGAATGGCTATGCCCAGCACACCGCAAAAATCAGGAATATCTATATCTGCCCCATTTTTTGAAGCTTCAATGAAGATTCAATGGATGCGTGACTGCAACAATTTCGCTTGTTAATTTATATTATGTACACAATTAGTTGGCAGACACCATTCAGTTTTAATTTTATATTTTAGTTCGATATGCTCCTAAATTTGATCCATTTAGCTCTTAAGGCAATCTTAAGACTCCTGGCGAATTATATTTGCACTCTATCTCCAATTAAGATAATTTAATTCCATGCACAATTGCAAAAGTAATGCTCAAAAATCTTAATTTAATTGTTTACACTCAATTAATGCGCTTATTGAGAAATATTTATGATTCATTTACAAATATACCGAAACCTATTCATTCACGTTTGTTATCTGATAAAGTTATTTGCCGGCTTATATAGAAAGCGCATTTATACAGCAATATTATAAAGACAACACACATCGTGTTTATTTTGAATATTAGTAGCAGAATATTATAATGAAATCTGTGTGTTTTACCCCCTTCTTCAGGTTGTTCTGTTGTGGCAATCATTGTCTTTGTCACGGTATGTTCCAGGGATAAATTGTCATTGGCTAAATTAAATTTTGATTTATAATTATTTGGAAATTGATTACGATTTTAGCTGGTAAATAATAAAATATTACTCTTTAAAATATTTCCGGCCTTGGTGTTGAATATAATAGTAATATTATTTTACCAATAATAAAATTGATATACCCAAAATACCTTACACAACTAACGGTCTGAAATAAATGGTAACTGTGCTGTTTTGTGAAGATTTTAAAAATATACTTACTCAAAACAAGAACTTTACAACTTGATGTTGTCTCCCCAATGAAATTGGTTGCCTTCACCTCATAGGTGCCAGCATCTTCTTGCTTCGATAGATTTAAAGTTAAGTAATAATTTTCGATGCGTTGGGAATCTCGGATGATTTTAATGCGTGCATCTTCATGAATTTCATGTCCATTCTTAAACCTATAATTAAAATGTTTTTAAAATACTTGAACTACCAACTTAAATATGTATTAACAAACCATTTGACATCGGCTTCCGGGTTGCTGTATATCTCAACTTCTAGGGTTAGGGATTCTCCCTCTTTGACCTCCACATCCTTCAGCTTTCTTTTAATTTTGGGCTTGCCTGAAAATTGAATTTAAATATCGTCTTGTTATATATAATACATATATATTATTAACGTATTTGCTTACAGTTGACGGTCACGGTACAAGTGTCCTCCAGAACACCATAATCGTTCATTATTTTACAACAGTAGTTTCCCTGCTGATTGACGGCCGCCTCCTTTAGGACCAATTTGAAAGTGTTGTCATCTTGAGAAATACGAAAATCATTTCGCTTTGCATCAATTTCAATGCCATCGATAAACCATTTGATATGAGGCTCTGGATACGCATCGACACCAACAACAAGCTCAACATTCGATTCACCCTCGGTGACAGTAATGTTCTTCAATTTCTGCTTCAGTTCCGGGGCACATTTCAGAAGCAACTTAGTTTTGCTCTCTGCTGAACCGTGTTCGTTGACCGCCTTTACGGAATATTTGCCACCATCCACGCGAGTGGTGCCAGTGATTTTTAGTGTATAGGTATTGCCATCGCAATCTACACTGTATTTCTTATCGGTCATCTTGATTTCGGTTTCATCGTGATACCACGTTAGCTTTGCTTCGGGGAATGCATCGACCCTCACGGACATGTGTACCGTTTCCTTTTCACCGTGTATGTACTCTTCTTCAAAGTGTTTGACAATAATCGGTTTGGACTTAACGGTGCAGTTCCAATATTCTGAAGTTTGACTCAGATCATTGGTGGCCTTTATCGAATAATTGCCAGCTTGGGACAGTTTAATATCAGAAATTGTGACAACAACTTTTTCGGTGCATTTTCCAACGGAAGTGGAGTCGATTTTCACATTACTCTCACTGGACACATCCTTGCCATTGTTGGTTACACTAACCGTTGGTTGCGGGAATCCCTCAACTTCAATTTCAAGTTTTACTGTCTCACCAGCTGTACAGGTTATATCTTGAATTTTCTTGATTTTTGGAGCGGCTGCAAAAAATCAACAAAATAAAAATGGTTACCTTAAGAATGAATAAATACCAAAAAAGATTAAGATTTAGTTTGATTAATAGGATTCTTTATTGTTATTATATAATAAAATAAGGTTTCGAATATACACTTACCCTTAACAACCAAATTAATGGTGCCTTGATCTTGTCCAAGCTCGTTGACAGCTTCAATGGTATATGCGCCCGCATCCTCAGTTTGGATGCCCTTTATGATTAAGGACATGCTCTCGTCATCCTCATACATGAACTTATGCCTGTCATCGACTTTAATGACTTCGCCCTCATGTTTCCACAGCACGGCTGGCTTGGGGAAACCTTTGCACTGCAGTTCGAGGATGGCAGATCCTCCGATACTTGTGTTTGCCTCGCGGTGTTCGATCACTAGAGTGGGTTTCTCCGGTTCCCGATTTAGAGTTTGGATGGCCCCCTGTACGGATAGCTCAGCACTGCAGGATATATTTCCCGTTGTTGTTTGGGCCACACACGTATAGATGCCAGCATCCTCGGGCTTGACATGTTGAAAGACCAAAGCCAGCGAGTCCTCATCCTCGCCAAAGAGCACTTTGAATCGCTCTTCGGGATCGAAATCTTCTCCATTTCGTTTCCAAGAAAAAACGGTTTTTTCGCCACTTTGCAAAATTTGGCCACTTAGAGCACCAAATGGATTTTTGAATTCTAAGTGAAGAACGATTTAATAAAAGTGGAAAAAATTGGATTAATTCATACTGAGAAACAGACAATGTTAACAATAAAACAAAAAATAGATGATCTGCTAAAAAAACAATTTTAATAAATTTAAATATAACATTTTGTATAATACATACCCACAGTGGTTGCTGTTGCCTCACACATGGCTTCACCATGCTTATTGGTGGCTTTGCAGGAATATATTCCAGCATCCTCCTTCTGAACGTCAGCAATGACCAATTCATAAAATCCTAAGTAATCCTTATCTCTGATGATCTGAATGCGATCGGTGATTTCAAGAATTTCCTTCTCATCTTTAAAGCTATGAAATAAAGAAATATATAAAAATATTTGATTTTATTCAAATATGTGTACGATCCACTTACAATTTAACTCTGGGCTTGGGATCGCCCAGAATCTTGACCATGAAACGAAACAGAGTATTCTCAATCATTTCGGCATCGTTCAAGGAAACCAGAAAAGCTGGAGCAATATTAGTTTTAGACTCATCCAGGCCAGATACTATACGGAATTGAATAAAATATCGAATTAAATATAAGTACTCAATATTAATAATATCAACTGAGACAACAAAGAAAAGCTTTTCTTTCAACAAAAATAATGGAAAAATTCGAAACATCCTATCATCCTGGGAGAGTGATATGCAAGTAATGGGAAACTCTTAAAAATCAATGAAAATTTCCTAGAAATTTGTCTGGGAATATTTTAAATGATTTTAAGAAAAACTTTTTAGTTTATCGAACCAAACTCATTATGTGAATTATTTTATAATTACGCTCCTCATATTTGAACACAAATTCATAAACATCGGACTACCATACCAAAGCAACAATAAAATATGTTTGAGTGTATTCACCTTGGCCAACTGCCAGCTGGGCTGTGACACTTGTTGTATCGGTTGCCGACTGGGCACGAACTGTATAAGTTCCCGAATCCATCTCACTAGAAAGATTTGCAAAGTTCAGTTACGTGGATCTGTGTAATTGTTGTTATTTGGTTTGGTTACTGAAAATTGTTGGTACATAATAGATATGTTAGTAATTTGTAATAATGAGAAAACGGAAAAATGTGAATAACCTGCAGTTTTTAATATCCAAGCGATATGAGTTATTGGGAGCACTTGTTTGAACAATGCGATCTGCGAGACGATCGTTCAAAGGCTTATTGTCCTTTAACCAGGAGACCAGACCTGGCTGTTCCTTAAATTGAATCTCAAAATGCGCGCTTTCTCCGGCTATATACAACAAAAGAAATCATTTATAATTGTATATGTTTACTTCTTTTGTTGTTACATTATTTTTAACTTACATTCGACGTGAACACTTTTTAGCATTTTAACAACAACCGGCTTATCGATGGACCGTTGTGGGGCATCCTCTACCATTTGGGTTGCCGAACGTTTGGCCGTATGCGAATACGATAAGCGACTATCCGCCCGACTCTCGGCACGACTCTCAGCGCGACTCTCAGCGCGACTCTCGACACGACTCTCAGCACGACTCTCGGTGCGACCGGTGGCCAAAAGTGATGAATGTCCTTCGTTTCTATCCAATGTTGTCCGATCACGTCGAGAACTTACGCCATAGCGTTGATCCTGAGTACTGTCATAGGAGGTGCCCCTATCATACTCCCTGGTCCTGCTACTTCCTTTATTTGGTTTGCGGATTGGATTGTGGATTGGGATTGATAAGAATATATGTTAGCAATGTTAAAAAAAAAGCTTAATTAAATAGGATTAAACAAGAGGAGAGGGTCAATCACAATGACGAATGTTAATGAGAGGAAAAAAAGCACGAAGGATCTGATTGAAGTGTTTGGGTAAGGAATTTTAAAACATAAGATTATAATCAAAATTTCCAACTGATGTATTACTACATAAAAGTTACAAGTTGCTTTATAATGTTTTGTACGAATGGCATATCTCTGATACATATTTACACTCGAAGAAAAAAAATGTTAATTAAAGTATTAATAGTCTTTCTTTTTTTATTTTAAGGTGAATTTACTTGATTTATACACTTGAGTAACCAAAATAAGTTCCAAATATATTTAAGCTATCAAGTTTCTTGCTTTTATAAATATTTGGACAAGAATACAATTTAGTTTTAAAAAGTGTGTCTTTGATATGTGTAAAATATTCACCTTTTTCTCTGAGTGTATGTATGTAATTGATTTTTACAACATAAATATTCGAAAAGATTTACACTTGTGGCATTATATAAAAAAATATATATTTTTCAGGCATCTATTCTATATCAACATGAAGTCTATAAAATGATGCGTGGATGTGTTTTTTGTTTATTCTCAGTTGAAGAACATAGAAACAGAGTCGAAACAATAACAAATAATTATTTACCCTTTTCCTTTCCTTTGTTTACACGAATATTATTAATAACGCCACACTGGGCGATAGACAAAACAAAAGTTTTTCAAATATTGTATCAATATTTTGGTGATGTTATTTTTTGCGTCTTTTTGTTAAGTGGAACTTACTTTCGTAGTGCCGCTTAGTAGCCAGGGAATACCCAGAGTAGTGATCATCCATGCCAACGCTTTGGCCTCGGGTTTCAAAATCGGCACTTGACTCTCTGAAATCGTCAGCAATAGATTCAGTATAATCGCCATCAAGCTCGCAAATATTAACAGGCTCTTCGACAATTTCGAAAATGGGTCGTTTATTTTTAATGGGCGGCGTAAAGATATGTGTGAAATCGCGAGCTTTCGCTTTCTTAACGGTATCTTGGGCATAGTTCGTCGAGTCTTTCGACTTTAAGACGGTCGTTTTAATATTTCGTATCTTTTGCTTAGCATTGCGCAGCGATGTATCTGAACTCGATATGTCGTAGATGCCTTCCAAAAAGTTCTGAGTCTTCTGCTCGAGACTCTCGGTATAAACGTGCACACGCTTAATGGTTAGCGGCGGTGGAGTAGGCGATGGTGGCCGGGTTTTAACGATTAGTATCTCTACGGTGGTCTCGTACGAGACAAGCGGAAGCGGTTGAAAGAAGCCGGGCATGCGCACAAAATGTGGTGGCAGGGGCGGTGGAGGGGGTGAACCTTGACCTCGACCGGAACGATCATTGCCGTTGGCATTGTTGCGATTTGCGATATTGGCAAGTTGATTATTCCATTGGGTTAATGTAGCTGCATTGGTTATATTAGTGGCATGACCAGGCTGATAACCCTGTCGTGATTGGGCGTTTTCGTTTCTACTATCACTATCCTGCAGAGACTCATTATAGCCAACGATATGTTTCAATTCGATGGGATTATGTTTAGTTGGAATAATGCTAATGCATTTGTTATCAGTTTCAGGTTGAGGTTTAGTTTCTGTTTCAGTTGGATTGGGAATCAAATTGATCGGAGTATCTTCTAAATATTCATCTTTTATATTCTTACCCTCTGACACAATTTCGTGTTCTTCTTCGACCTTATGCGGTTTCTCTATTGCAATAGGAACTTTACTTTCATTAACTATGTTAGTTTTCTTTTTATCGGATATTATTTCCTTTTCGCTTGAAGTCTCAATTACTACGATTGGTTCAGCTTCAATCTTTTGTGTAACTAGATTTGTATTTTCTTCAGTTGGTTTTTTTTCATTTACTTGTTTTTGTTCAATGTTGGCAGTTTTGGGGGATTCAATCACCACAGGTACCACAATCTCTTCGATCTGTACGGTCTTAATTGGTTTACTTTCCTTAGCGCTGGTTTTGGTATCAATGCTTTTTACAATCGATACATTTTGAGATTGAGATTGAGATTCCACCTTGTGCGAAGAATGATGAGCTTGAATTACATTCTCTTTGACAGACTTTATCTGCACATTTGACTGGGTAATAATATTGTGCTGTTGATTGTGCTGTTGACTTTTATATAGTTCTATAGCTTCCTGTTCGATTCGAATTAGTTGCTGATGCTCAAGCTGCAAGCGTTCCTTCGTTTCCTTACTCAAAAAGTAGTTTTCTGCCACATCAGAGGGACGCACACCTAAATTTGGATCATACGCTTCAATTTTATTGGGAAGACGCAGCAACAATTCACTTTCGGTTGCTATATTTGATGCATCGACTTTCAGATCATCTGCATTGTGTTCTTGCAGTGCAATCTCATTATCAATATATGACCTAATCTCTTCGTACCATGTCCGATGACTCTCCTCATTGTGAGGCTTAATCGAAATGGGCAACTCTGATGATGTTGCGTCTGGTGCTCTTAAAGATAGATCGATCTGCTTCTCCTCTAATCTGTCCTCAACATTGCATAGCGGTAGCTTGATAATATTTTGCAAAATGAATATCGACTTTTTTTCTGAGATTTTTCGCACTTTTGTGATTAAAAGTCGTGACTTGAATAAAAAGCAATATCGCTCATGAGACTTGCCATCCTTATCGGTTATTGTGCAGCACTCATGTAGCAATAAGCGGCCCAATTTATAAATATTACCTCTATAGCCCTCAATGCATGAAATAAATATATTATCATATGCCCTACTTGGCACACTAAGCATTAGTTCTAAAGCTCTCTCCAAGTCCCTAACATTTTCTTTGAAGTATTGTGATAGTTTTATTAGATCCTGTGAATTATATAGGTAAATTAATTTGTATATATATTTGCATTCAAACTGAACTGATTAAATTTTCTCAATTTCTAGTTAAGTATCAATTTAGAGTTCACTTATCTGAAAGTTAAGTGTTTATCGATAACAAAAGACAAACAGCTTTTGATTGATGTGTTGAACCTAAATTTGGCTAAAAAGATAATTCTAATGTGAAGCAGAATTATTTTTTTTTGTTAAGTTTTAACTTTAACTAGACAATGAGAAAATAAGCCTTAATCTTATTGCGAATGAGATGATATATAACACATACATATATGTAATACAAATTTACATGTCCAAACCTTAAACAGTAGCTTATAGTCGTTGATTCTTTGAAGTGGAAGCTTCAAGTGTTCAGAAAGTGATTTATCGTCACCTAGATTTGCTGAAAGTTCCTGAAATTATAAATAAATAATAAATAATATATATTCAAAAGCATTTAAATAATACAAATATGCAGCAATTATATATTTTAATTAATGCAAAAGCTATAGTTGCAATCGCATTGAGTTAGTATATAACGTAATAATATATAATCAAAAGCATTTAGATAAAAAAAATATTCTGCAATAATCTATCTATTAACAGTGTTTGCAATTAAAAATAAATGAAAACAAGTACAAAGTTTCCCAAAATCCGGTAAATCAAATATTAAATAGCATTTGTTTGAAAAAACCTTGAGAATGAGTTGAAAATTTTAATTTTAGCCATGCAACATTGACCTCCAATTTTTTCAAAAAGTAAAATAAAAAACACATTTCCATGAATTGCAAATATATCTTTAAAGTCACCAATCACCAAACACTCAATCAGTCAGTCAATCAGATAGTGAGGACAAACAGTTTTATTTATGTAGATGCATACATGAACTAAAAATCATAAAAAATATATATTCATATCTCGTATATATAGATATACTAACATGTGAGCTTTTTTACATATAATTCTTATATATTTGAATTTGAAATTCGTTCATAAAAACAAATCCGGCACAAATTTAATTTGCCCTACTGTATACATACACACAAATATATATTTATATATACATATATATATATGTGTATGTATGTTACGTTCATGCATGTGTGTGTGTTCATATATTAAGTAAAATACGAATAGTAATGGCATTTATTTTTATTAATAATGTTGCATAACGAAAAGAACGGATATGGAAAAACGCAAATTGTTAATAACTTTTGATAGAAGAAGTGCACATATATTTTTTAAGTCTGAATATGTAATTTTTTTTTTTAATATTTGTAATAAGTAGGTACCCGAAAGGAAAGTAAAATCCACGTGTAACGAATACGAAACGACGGCAAACACTTTTCAAAAGACACTAAAAGTGTGCAAAAGCTTTAGTATTGAGAAACGCCTGGTTTTAAAAATAAACTAATGTATTCTACATACGCATACACAATATTTTAAAGGCATTGAACATATGTGTACGTATGTATGTATGGATGGATGTATGTATGGATATGTGTCTGACCACCAATGGAAATCAAATATGTATATTTGTATATACATATTATTGCAAATATTGCACCCTATGTAGTTCATTAATGTATATGTGTTCACACACACACACACACACGTACATACATATGTAATTCTGTATTTATGTAGAATATTTTGAGCAAGACACTGAGAAACCTACTTCGTCAGATGAACGTCAAAACAATGTTTCTCATTACTATTTATAAAGTTTTTTTTGTGGTATTATTTGGACAAAATGTTCTCTTTCCCTAAAACAAATCTCAATCGCTGCTATTTAATTAAATTGTTTTTGCTTGTTTTAATGCACAAAGTTTTGATTTGTCGTGTGAAAGCTTTTCGTAAAATATTTAAGGTTCGAGTCCTCGAAATAAAAATTTAATTTTCTTCTAGAGACTTTCATTAATTTGTCATCAGCGTTTTTAACGCATTGTAGATGGCATCTCCGCCCCCATAAATATGTGCAGACATATACATACATATTCTTGATCGAATCGTTATGGCAATCAATGTGCGTCATTGATCTGTGAGATTTCAACAGCTGGACATGTTTACAAATCGCGAAAGAAATAATTAAAGTGACACCCTCAAATTCGCTGATCGGAAATTGATATTTATCACTATGCATCGATCAACTGATTCTGTCAGTCCAACAGCATTGGGTTTTCGTTAAATTCATAAAACCAATTAACTTTTCCTATACACAAATTTCCATTTGCAAGTCGCTCCAAAAGACATTTTAAATAATCGTAATAATATTCACTAGAAAATTTAAAAACAAGTGGGAGCGTTGAAGTCGTGCGTGATCGATAACAGGTGGTAAATAAACAACTTGTTGTAAGGTGTGAATGGAGGGGGAGGGAGGGTGCCCGGAAGTGGCTGAAAGCGCCTCGTTCATTCATTAATATAATTTTAGATGCGGTTAATTTAACACTGAAACTACACGAGCTATGTATGTATGCAATTTGTGAGAGTGGAAACGAAAATATATTTTTACCAATCTTGGAGAGTATTATTAGAATCTACTTTCCTATATATAATTACTAATCTAACCTTTCAAGTTTGGTCTCCTTAAATTGCGGGAGATATCGAAATTTTGTGACTCTAGCTCAAAAGCTGTGTAAAATTGAAAGTTATTTGCGATGTTTAGTGGCGGACTGACTGGGAGTTTCGTGGATAAGGTGGCCAGAGAATTTGCCACTCCATGAAGGACATCACCAGCAACCTGTCTTTCAAGTTTGGAGGCCTTAAAATTGTCGACTTATCGATTTCCAATTACAAATGTTGCCTTCCAACGGACAAACGGACTTTGCAGAAAACCAATTCACCTTCGTTTTTGAAGTATGATAAAATATAACTGTTAAGCTAAAGATCGTCCATATCGACTAGACTCTACAGATGTGTGTATTGTGTATATATTTAAAATATACATAAGTTCGACTTACAAGAACACGTACCAGGAAGCAATTAAGATACACAAATAACAAAAATGCTCACCTGGAAAAAAGTTTGACTCTCAACATTTGTGGCAAGAAACTCTTGAGCCAGCGGCTCATTTTGGCAATATTTGACATGTTTATCAAAATCACGCTCGAGTCTTAAAAATGTTTTGGCTACCATATTGGGTTGATTACTATAACATTTAAGGCCTTCTTTCAGCACCCTGAAATTGCAATTAAACTGTGAATTAAGGGATGAATTGTTTCTTCATTTCTTACATGTTGTGAAATTCAGCAATTTGCAGAAAATTGCAAAAGATAATGTCTTTGTTGTCCCGGGCCGATCGGGGAGCAGTAGGCTTGTCAACGGCCTTCATATACTTGTCAACTACATATTGTAGATCTCTTGAGAATTCCTCCTCAGTCTCTATAAGCTCCCCAATAATGGTTCTAAAAATAGATTTTAATTAAAATTACAGATGTGCTTAATAAATATATGGGAATGCACAGGGGATGAAAATATTGACTCATCCCGATGCGACTTCTATACCCTGAACCCGTTAAAAATGTCACAAAAAGGTATAATGGTGTTGTGCAATGTATGTAACAGGTGTATATATATTTTATAGATCACGTTTAACAGCCGAGTCTATATGGCCATGTCCGAGAGTCCATCTGTCTGACTCCATCAACACGACGAAAACAGAAACTAAAAGAGCTAAGGACAAATTTCATATACCACTCGCAGGTAAAGTTTATTTTATTTTGATATGTGTTAGGGATGGGATTATAATATTCCTTACTCTTCAGTATCTGTGTCTAACAGCCACAAGAAATAAAAGCAATTGCAGAACTGCTTACATTTGGGTGTGCAAAACTTTTTAAGGGATGGGTTCAGGGTATATTCTAGTCGACTACAGCATTATTATTATTTTTTAATATTTTCTGAGTAAGTACTAAATACACTGTGGAACATTGTGACAAAAGATTATTTTTCCATATTACAGCTGTCGGATAAAGTGATCGTCTTGCTATGTCGGGGCTAAGTTTACCTTTTTTTAAAATCCAAATCGGCACCGTCATTTTTGTTTAGTGATAGAGAGCTTGGATTCATCTCTAATATTTCCATTGGGACAAGGCCTTCTTTTTTTGAGTTTAAGCCGTCAAATACTCTGATGAAACATCTGAATTATAACAAAGGTAGTAAATATTAAAGACTTTTAGAATGAAGAACATACTATATTAAAATTTGAACAACAAATTTTCATTACTAACATACCGTGTTTTTTCAGAGGTAGCTATGGTATTTACAAGCTCTACCAAATCTCCTCGAGAAACACTGATCGCATCGCTTGTATCAGCTTGATAATCCTGATTCACAAAAACCACATCAAAAGTCTAAAGAAAAAATAACGTTTATAAAAGTTAAAGCAAATAAATAAACTAGCATAAATAATTAAATGTTCGACTGTCTTAATTGCTTGCAAGAGTCAATAATTACAGTTACAGTTACTACAGTTAATTTTTATTGTCTTTTCTCTTGATTCCTTTTAGGATTTCTGTTCCTTGTGCCAATTTAATGTAATTTATATTTGCATTCACAACAAATAACATTCATCGATATTTATATAGTAGTTTTTGCTAGAACTGACCGCACTGCTCAAATGTTATTTATGTAGAACATACGTACATTATTTATATAAAATATACTATATACATGATATATACATATACCTATAGATACATATATAAATATATATATATTTATATATATATATCACATAAAGCATATATTATACAAATTGCAAAATCTTTCAACTTACCGTATTCATAATTGCTGTCAAAAAACTTGATGATTTTATATGAAAATTTAGTGTTGTTCTAAATTATTTTTAGATAACGAACTCAATCACCCACATAGTTTTTGCAATGCGTGTGCATGCTTACAATATACAAATTTGTAGTATTCCTAAATAGATATATTGCGTAACGTTGGGTTATCGTTCACTCAATTACTTGTATTTAATATATACACTGCCATTTTTGAGGGTTGCAAATTTTGACAATAATTAATTTGCTTGCCTGTCAAACACACAGAAATAACGATTTTTTGTTAAAAAGAAAGAAAGAACCACCAATCTTCAACCGATTTTAGCTGCATCTCACCAACTATGCGACTGAATAAACTAGGCTGATCGATATTTGCCGATCACAACAAATCTTTTTCCTCCTCGAGAACAAAAAAAACGACTATTCACAATTTAAAAATAATGCACATGCACTTGTCGAATTTATTTACGTACATATGTAAGTATTTTTGCATAGGAACTGAACATAAAGTGAACTACTCTCTATGTATTACATAGACACACAACCTTTTTGTTTGTATGTGTGTATTTATTTATTTATATATTTTGTAATTATTTAAATATATATATGCATGTGCTTCTTGTACTGAAGTATATGTGATTAATGTGGGTTATCACATTTTTTCAATAAACTGGGCATCAATTTGTCTACTTTTACAATTTTCGATTTTATGATTTTCGTTATCAATTTGAACTTAGAAGCTTCAAAGAATTCGAATTGTTATTTTCAAACACATTAGTCGAATTTAATAATTATATTTTAACTTTTTTTCGTTATTTAATCCGCTAATACGCTCTGTTAATGTATTTGATACGATAATGAATTTACAAGGATATTAAATCTTCGGTGCACCAAAGATTGCAATTTGTTCTAGTTTAATGTACTTATGTATGCATTTCTATGTATAAGTATAAATAAATACACGTGATTAATGAACATTTTGTCTAGTGGCCAGCATTCGCGTTTCAGGATTTGGCTGGGTCAGTGTTTCGTCGAGTTTCAGAGTACACATTATTTTTGCTAACAAGACAACTTATCGTCAGGGTGCTTAAGTGACTATGTGCCTAATAAGCCATATAATTTATGGCTTTGCATTTATGTACTTATCTGTTGTAGGACTGTGTGTAGTTTTGGTAACTGGAAAATAAGCATCATTGTTATAGTTTACTAAGATTTTTCAGATTATAACCATACTTTCATTACCTCATGCCTTTATTTAAGGAAAATGTAAAGCTTCTAGAAAGGAATTGAATATAAAAACCACATTTAAGTTTCATAAAAAAAGAGATATTGCTTCATTGCTACACATGTACATATATTTGTATTTTTCGTATAATTAAATCATTGGTAATGTTTAAAAGTAAATATAATTTGATTTAGATTCATACAATATGACGTTCAACAATAAATGTACTATAATATAAACATACGGTAAAATTAGATTGGAAAAAACAATATACATTCGTTTGATTTTTTACAATAACACGATATTTGTTGTTTTCTTTGAGATTCACAACGTGCTGGCTTCTATATGTGGAATGTTATGTAGGCCAGTATCTGGATTTGACCAATAATAATAAGGAGGACCTTGGCTAAAGCAATATTTCATTTCAAGGGGATCCCCTTTCACTACATAGTACATGAGGTAGAAATTACACATTTCGTCTTCATTTGTTGGACTGCAATTACAGAAATATATAAATCAACGTAATATATTACAAATATAGGGTATTAGAAAAAATATTACCCAATTTGTGTCGCACGGTGTCGAGTGCTTTCCATGGTACACCTCGCCGCAACAAAATCGCCGGATACAATGGGTGATTTATTCTCAACATTGTAAAACATTTGTGGCGTCAGTGGATCTCTCTTGCCAAGCAGCGTCCACTCCTGAACTCCTTTATCATTCGGACGTACCCTATATCCGGACACCACTTTCCCTAAGCCATGCGTATGTGTGCGATAGGCAAACGGATATATTGTTTTATTTTCAGTTATCTCACAGGCTGACTCCATATGTTCAGTTTTCATTGCAGGAATAACCCCATCAGTACCCAAAAGTAAGGTACCAGCTAATTTTGTAAGGCTGTGAAAAACAAACATTAAATTTAAATATATTCATAAGCACAATCATTACTTACGGTTTTTCAGTGTACTGCAAAAAAATGCCAGAGTCATCCGTAGATCCGTCTAAAATAAATACAAAACAATCATTATTCATGAATCGAAAGTAAATATGCATCAAAATCAAACCTTTAAATTTGTCGATATGTGCATAATGGACTTGTAAGACCAAGTATTGGGTCTGCGAGTCCTTTCCAACTTTAAATCCAACTCCATCAGGTAAATCCAATCTAGGCGCATCTCTTGCCCAAGCGTATAAGATCTATTAGGGAAAGTAATTTGCATTTAGTACACAGAATTGAGTGGATCGGTATGGGACTGCCGAGATGTGGTGACCGTACCTGTGAATGTGAGTGCGGACCACACGGACTTCCCGTTTCTTCCCCCGTTGATTTTGACATTTCCCCGCAGTTCCTGAAAATATTTTAATTTAATTATTAACATACTCGCATATCGTAGATAATAAACCGATCATCTCTTTGGGAATTCGGTATAAATCAGTTCAGCGATTAGCAGCTATTTATTCGCTCAAAATCGCTCTCAAATCCGATTCGAATTCCGGTTCGTCTCGATGCAAATGATAAAGAAACAAATTACATGACCAGGAATTTATATGTAAACTGGCAAATCACGAATATATTATTGTAGGAGATTGAAAATGGCTTGATCGCTGCAGCTCTATGATGTACATTTATGCACTTACCAAGTTGTTTTTGATGTTCCCGGTTCCCCGCATCCATAGAGCAACATATGATGAGCTGTATTCATAGTTGCATTTGGTTTGTAACCAACTGTTTTTATTTTTTAATCAAATTATTAGACATCTGAATAATTATTGTATCATAAGTTAACATACCAATATAATATGATGTTGTGGGATCGACCTTGATAGGGGTGCATAAGTACAAATCCGGCTAAAATAAATTATTGATTTCATTTTATTTATTTTATGTTTTAAGTACGTGCCATTGATTATGCTAAAAGATATTTTATTTATGACTCTGGACACCTGATAGATGTTCAACAGGTTGCACCCCATATTGAGATACACCATGACCAGTATGGCAAATAAGTAGAATGGATGTGTTTAATATTTATGAGTTTTTATTTTATTTCCAATCAGCAATTTAAGAATGGGCTTATAAGATATTAAATAAAATACAAAAGTAAACAAAAAGGTCTCTCAATAATTAGCTTATGTCACCGTATTCAACAATTTTGTTGTCACAAGTGTCATAAAATGACACGTTCTTGTTTACTTTTTACTGTTCAATTGCATTAAATATGTTCAATTGTATTAAGAATCTGGATTACGTAGGCAAGGTTCGAGAAGTTCCCTGATGCTATTGATATATTCGCAAGTGTCCACCTATCATCTCAAGTGTATTTGAAGCTGTGTGTGTGTGTGAGTGTTTACGTGGGTTTTTTACTAAAAATGTAGATGGTGTGCCTTCAATTTAAAGGCACACTGTATACATGTATACATAAATGCTGCGTCAAAGTAACATATGCTTGCTTGCACACCCACACACCCACACCACACATACAGATACATGCCAACAGATGTGCGTGCAGTAGATACATATTAAAAATAAATTGCATTTGTAAATATCTTACAGTTTTTGGCGAAACCATTGGCATTAGGAATGGAAATGATCCGATGGCTTCGTCCTCTGCATCATCATCAACCATATGGTAATCTCTTCCATTTGATATATAGTTCTGCGAACTCTGATCCACTAGGCCATATACAGCTAAGAAATTCCACACTAGTATGTAGAAAATACAAGTGGAAATTGTCATTTCGACATAAATCACGATTTACGTTATGAAGATGCAAATTTTTTGTTATCAATGCAAGCTCTTATTAATTTGACAAATGTTCAGACGTTTTCTTTGTATCAAATGAACCTGTCTTAGAGGTGGGATACTATTGAATTAATATCCCGATTAAAAGTACTCAGAATAAGAATTCAACTATCGAAAGACAGTTATCGAATCAATTTCTCGATGGTAGCCAGCTTAAAGTTTGAAACGTAATAAATAATGCCAATGATAATAAATATTCATTTTATTTACAATTATTACTCCTATATTTATCATTTAAGGATTGCAATTTATAAAAATGTTTACAGATATCATAGTGTTCGCAATTATATTTAATCAATATGATGTGAAATCTTGATTTCGAGCATTGATATTTTAATTTGTATATAAATATAAGCCTAGACATCATCCTGTGCGCTGTGGCTGTTTAAGCTGTTTAATCATAAAAGGTAAGGCATTCGTAGCTTCAGTCCATTTCATGCGATTAATTTGAAATCTTAAAATGAAAGGAAATCCGTTGTTCATTTTGTGAATTAATTTTATTGTACTGTGTTTGCTTTGCCAAAGAAAACACACTTGCCTGATTCAACTAACAGTTATTCGGATGCCACTGGCCGTGAAACTTAAATTTTTAAGCTAATTATGAAAACTATTGGGATTTTAAATGCGTCTGCTGATGCTTTTTCAAGTGATCGCTGCGCACAAAGCGTCGACAGCATTGATTACACGCATAGGGCTTCTCGCCGGTGTGAGTGCGAATATGCCGATTCAGATCGTCTTGGCGCTTAAATCGCTTCTCGCACTGGCGGCAGCGGAACGGACGATCCTGTACAAAATGAGGCATGCCGTAGGTGGTGGGACCATCCTGTGGCGGTAGTTGTGAGAGTGTGCGTACAATTTCATCGGCAGGCTCGTATTTCACCTCGGCCTGCTGCTGTTGCTGCTTTTCGCTATACACCGATTGCTGGCTTCTCAACTGGTTATCGGCTATCGATGTTATCGGTGGCGGCAGCGGCGGCGGTATTATCTGATATTTGTCACTATGCTCCGGCCGTTCCAATTTGATTCGTATTGGCGTATGCCCGAAATCAGCAGCAATTTCCGCCGACTGCTGCTGATGCTGTTGATGCTGATTATTTTGATTGGAATTCGAGTCGATATTGCCACTGAGCACGGCCATAAAATGAAAACCCGACTCCGCCTCCGAGATGCTCTTCTTTGACGACTTGACCCGTCCCACACTGTTGCCCACGGAGTTCCGTTTCGTCGGACTATTGCTGCTCTTCAACTGGCGATCGTGCGTCGCTAGATGCTTGGTCAGATGATCGCTCCGCGAGAACTTTTTGCTGCACTGCATGCACTCGAAGGGCTTCTCGCCCGTATGCGTGCGCAGGTGACGATTCAGCTCGTCGGACCGTGTGAATCCCTTGCCACATTTCGGCTCTGAGCACACAAACGGCTTAATCCCCGTATGCCACGTGAGATGGGAGCGTAGGTGGGAGCTTTTGCCATAGCTTTTCGTACAATTCTCGTAGGGACAGACAAATTTCCGCTTGGGATCCGCTGCTTGCGGTGCCGCCAACAGCTTGATCGAGGGCATAATTCGAATTTTCGGATCTCCAGCATCAAAGTGTAGAGGGTCGCGATTCGCTATTAAATTGTTGTTGTCAGTCTCCGCCGTGTTGTTATGTACATTATTATCGAGATCCATTGGAGCATCGTGCTTGAGATGGTCGCTTAGGGCCCCAAACATATTCGGGTTTGAGGCCCTAAGCAAATTGTCGTCGGGTGCCGGCGGCAGTTCATTTCTGTGATTCGCATCACCAATTGTGGGAAAGGAGTGCGCTGTTTTCACTTTCTCAATTGTGCTCTGATGCATTGTTGTTGATGTCGTCAGCATTTGTGGTGTGGGCGTGTTTGGAATTACTTGGGACATTACGCTTATCAATAGTACCTCTCCCCTCCTCAATCCTTGTATTCCTTAAAAAAATATATATATCTGCAAGAAATTTATGCATTTAACATTAGTGTCTCAACGAAATATGATAATATTTACCAGTGCATCAATTATTGAAAATTAAAATATTTTATGGGCGTGGGCGTGGGCGTCGGCCATATTTAAACAAGCAAACTAGCAACAGCAGGGCACGGATAACGCATTATTATAATACAATTTGATTATGGCTTACACAAATAATATATACAATACAAAACATGTAATACACTCATTAAAAATGTTAGTTTCCGTCATTTATTTTATTTATGTCCCACAGTGAAGATAATTTTCATTGCAATAATAGTTATCGATTATTCGATAAATTATTTACAAATTTGATTTAGCGACTGACGCCGTTTCCACGCTGAACTTTCTATTCTATTCAATGATAATTTCATATTATTGAACAATCTCAGGGATCAATCGGTTATAATATAATAATATTAAAAGATATAAATTGTCAAAGTGCAATAAAATACAATGAAGTGCATAATTATAAATAAAAAAATTTTTTATAAAATATCTATTAAAAATAAATTATAATTTATAAAATAAGTTATCGAATTTTTTTAATCACAGCATTAGCAGATATTACCGACTTCGACTTCTTCGACAGGCATTGTATTTTGAATATTCAACTTGGGAGGCCGCATGAAAACTATCGAATACCTGTGCGATGCAAATGCAAGTGTGACCGATGGAAACACTTAATATGTACATACATACGTAATTGTTGATTTGTTATTGTATCGCTAAGAATGTTTTTGTTAAGTACTTCTTTATTTAATTTGCTTTGGTGAGTGTATTTGTAGCATAATTGAATCGCTACTTTCAAGTTGCCGATGTTTTCCATAGATGTTGCACACACGCAAGTGAAAATGGCGCTGAGCACACAAACAAAACAAAATAGCCGTCAGCGCCTGAAAGCCACAATTTGGACAAGGGAAAAGATTTACAGACTGATCGAGCTCTACCGTGCTTCCGACTGCCTGTGGAATCATTACTCGGAATTGTACAAAAATAAAGACTGTCGCAGCAAGGCCATCGATCGCATCTGCAGTTCCCTGGGCATCACCAAACTGGACTATGGAAAAAAAGTCCACAATCTACGCAATCAATTCAACTCGGAGTTAAAAAAACACGAGAGACGTTTGGCGAAAACGGGCGAAAATTCGGATAAAACGGTAAAAACTTGCCGCTGGGAGCATTTCGAAAAGTTAATGTTTCTACGACCCATCATTGAACCACGGCCGGGATTTCAACCACAATGCAAGGTTAAATTCTTTACTCATTTTTGTGAATTTTGTTTAATTTTCCTTTTTATAGAAAACAACTAGGAACAATAAGTTAACATTGACGGATGCATGTATGGAAACTGAAAAAGAACAACAATCTAATGATAGTATTATCCAGCTACAGATATTGGCTGCTGAGAACACAAATAACGGTAATGCTAAGGAAAAATCTACTTGTGAATTACAACGAAATCCTGCATGCGTTCCCGGAAGAACTTCTCCAAATTTGATGCACGGCGAACAGCTAAATTATGTGACGACTTCACGACCATCCCCTCCCCGGATTAATCGTGATCAGTGGGATGCCTTTGGGGAATTAATTGCGAATGAGTTTCGTAATTTAAACTCGGCTATCTCGCGCAAAAAACTTAAACGTAAAATTATGCGAATTATGCTCGAAGTTGGAGAAGAAGATGATCAAAAATACACAATCGGAAATTAATAATTTTTTGACTTTTACTCCATCTATTTTATTTACTATATTCATTTATTCACAGCTCAATCTAATTTGAACAGTAATTTTTTAAGACCAGAGAGAAATTTAAAAATATTTAATTTTGACTGGATAATTGCTAATAATAATAAAAAAAAAACATAATTTCCACCTATTTTTAAATACCTAGCTGCAAATCGTGTGTGCTTTTAGCAAATATAAATTTGCTAAGGCTAAAATACTTTTATTTTAATATCCTTTTATTTTATGCAATAGTATTTGTGCTATACAAACAAATACATATTTATATACACACAGACAAATTCAGAATCATGCTTACACATACATACATATGTACATATATTTGTATAAATGAATATACATACAGAAAATATACAGACTACACAAAACGCAGTTAAATTATTTGCATTATTATGTACAAATGCATATGTATACATACATGCAAAAGTACATAAAAATTGAGTGCATTCATGCTTGTAGATACATACAATATATGAATGCATACATATATACGCACACACACTGTCGAAGTCATGTCAGACAACCATATGATTAATACGCACTGAACAGCTGATTCATCCGCACCCAGTGTTTTTATATAAACACACATGCACGCATGCACACATCCATGCACGTATGTATGCATGTGTGTTTATATACGCTCACACCATATGGACGTTCATTCGAGCTCCGCTGTCTACACAAACACACACAATGCCAGCTGGAACCATTACTAAAACTGTTGATATCAATATAAAGACCAGGTCCGCTATGAGGGTCTCACTTGCAATTTCGACCATGCATAGTTAAATCAATCTGTTATCATCGATTCAAAAGCTTAAAATATGCAATAATACACGAAGAGGTAGTATAGGCACTTTTCAATTCAAAAATATATACATATATCCAAATATAAATCTGTCTAGATAGGTAATAAAACATATTTGAACATCACATTATTAAATAATTATTAATTACTGATCAGGTTAAAGCTTTTATTCAACTCTTTCCAACTGTCGAGAACAAAAAAACCAATCCATACCAGTAAATCTATATTAGTAATTCCAAATTGGTTTATATGCCACAATTAAACCGCGTTTCGCCACTGGTTATTTTTTGTTTTTAAGAGCCATCCACTCTCTGGCTGGGTCTCTTTACTCTCCGTTTCAAATATGCAATCGCACAAAATGCAAGTGTGTGTATGCATGTGTGTATATGTAGTGTGGGATGTATGTGTATTGAGGGGTTTCAAGTCGTAAACTGTGCGAAGCAGTTCACTTGAACAGCTGTAAGCGATCGGCAACGACCTCATCGGTTATTACAAATCTGAAACGCCAAGAAAAATTATATATATATATATATATATATACACATTTTGAAAGACGTATGTACATTTATTAAAGTAAATTTGTGCCCTATCAAAAATAAATATAATATACAACAAGAAAACAATTCATAGTAATTCGCTTAGTTTATTTGTACTTATTTATTTACGTGCTTATTTATGTATATGCATATATATACTGTTCGTGTGTATGTGTGAATGTGTATGGATGTGTATATTTGCATGTGTGTGTGTGTTTGTTCGAATGTAGATTCTCGTCACATTCACCTCGTATCTCAATTTGCTTCGTGTTCGTCGTGTTCGCTGCTCGCTTTTGGCGACTTCGACTGAGGAGACTGTTGGCGCTTAGATTGGTTTGAACCAGAATGCACAGACTTTGCCGCGGAGCAGTCGGTCGCAATTTGTGTGTTCCGCTCCGTTGTAGCCTCGAAGTTCGATACAAGAAAACAGAACGACAAACAGTAAAACTTAAACAAAAATTACTACTGCCAATTTTCCCAAAAACTCAAACATAAACGAAAATCAAACCAAATCAAGCAATAAATTAAACAACAATTGCAATAAAATGTAATCAATTTAGCAACAAGTGTTAAACTGCATGCCTAAAATGCGTATGCATGTGTATATGTGTGCGTATATGTCAGAAGTGTACTCGAATTTACAAAAATTATAATATAACTGCATGGTCATTGTGCCTGTGAGTGCCTTGCTTATGTATGCATGTATTATGTACATGCATATGTATATATTTATACATATATATACATATATATATTTATATATTTAAATATGCATGCAGGTGTATAATGTGTTTAAGAGTGTGTTTTTATAATAACTATTCACCATAAAAATAAATTCACATTTCTTTAATTATGTGATAATAAATTCGAGTGCGATTTTAAATCAACATTATTCAAAACGCAAATGCAACTGAAACAAACAAGAAACGCAATAAAATAAGCAAAGCGTACAAATTTATAAACTCATACATAAATACATATACATGTGCATATGTGTGTATATATGCAATCATATGTGCGTTTGAGTGTATGTGTGAGCGCTTGTGCGTCTGTGCTTTTTGCGATTGTGTGTGCGCGTGAGTGTGTGTGTGTTAGCTCGAGTCATGCACACAAATGCACACACATTTGTATAAAAATGTTCATATGTATTTTACATATGTGCATGTATAAATAAAATAAACTCATACCACGCACACACTCACAGACGCAGCTCGAACGTGAGTCTTTGAACATTGCAAACACAAAACAAGGAACCAGTTTCACCTTGAGTCAATATGCATGAGCACACACACACACATATGCATACACATAAACGCATATGTACAAGTTTTATCTACATATTTACATGAACACGATCAAAATATATCCGTATACTTATGAACATGCTCACTCAATACATAAATACAAATGATCGGTCAGAACACACACACATGCATACAAAAAATAACTGAATCGAATAAGACAAAAAAATACAGTAAAAGGATATTCACACACGTACACATACATACAAACATAGTTAATTCTGAATCATACTTTACTGCTACATATGCACAAACATGGTTACATATGCATGCATTGTGTGTGTCTACTTTAATGAAATGAAAATAATTCTCCAGTCTACTCAGGAAACAACAACAAATACTATCGAAACTGCCTTAAGGATTTGGATCTCAACCACACATACACATGTACATATTATGTACGCTAAAGCCGTTATTCAAAAACTTATGAACATTTACAAAAGCAAATCGCGTGCAAAATAAATACACAACACACACACAACATAAATATTGGGTGCCAAATTTGTGTGGCTTACATTACAACAACAATGGACAGCGATGGAAGTAGCAGCAATACAAACAGCAGATCTCTACAAGATAACATGCAGAATATGCCACAAGTGGATTTGGTCTTTGGATCGGCCCTCGTTCCCGTTAACTCAAGCACCCCCTATTCGGATGCAACGCAAGTAAGTACGAATTCTGATTAGCTGTCGTACAATTAGACATAAATAGATCCATTTTTAAAAAAAAATTCTAATTTCATATGGTTCGCTTGCCAAATTGCCTAAAAGATGTTTTTTTTTTAAGAATAATAATTTTATTAAAAATAGTTATTTGTGAGTAGAATAAAATCTGAACATTTATATAGATTTTTTGTTTAAATTCTTGACCAAACTCAACAATTTGGTAAAGCGCCTCCATTTGTCGAGAATCACGCTACATTTATTCTTACCCACATAGTTGTTGACATATTTTTTTTTGCGATATTAGTGTTCGTTGCGAATAATCGACCTTCGAAAAGGTTATCGGCCTTCGCTTTTGAATGTGTCTAGCTCAACAACAGCGGAGATATACATTTATTGGTTTGTTCCTATCTTTCAAGTCAGTTATCGGAAATCGTCTGATAAGTAACGCTATTTTCGTTTGTACTTTAAACTGTCTAGTCCTTTTTCTCTATCTATACCCAATTTTAAGTCCAGCACTGTATTTGTTTGTATGCACAAAAATACAAGAAAAATACACTCAAAGCTCGAAAATTAGTAGATGCAAAGGCAGGCAGGCAACCAGAATGCGATAGATGGATGATGTGGAGGAGGTCAACGAAACTTTCGACTGATAAGATAATTTTTGCAGATTATAGACACACACACATAATTAAAATCGAGCACACACTCGTACATTTCTATTTCCTTTTATTTAGTTCAGCTAACTCATTATCAAATTGCAATTGTGCACGTCAACTGAAAAATTATATTTATTTACGAAAATGATGAAATTTTGTGAGCAAGCCAGCAAATAAGCAAATTTTAAGAACTAGCAAAAGATAACTTCGTTTTGAGCACAAAAACACTTGTTATACATACATATACATTTATTAGGTATATACGTACACATATATATTCATGTACATTAGGTACACATGTACCTAACCATACTTACACTTCTCATGTACATATGTATCTACATTAAAGTAATTGTGCAGAGTCTGGTTGGTTTTTGTTTTGCTTGCTTGGATAATATCTTATTAGACATCAGCAATGTCAAGAAACACTCTTTTTTTGGCAAGGGCAAATTGCAATGTCATTGACCGTTTGCTTGTGTTTGAAGCATTCGTCTGGTTTCCACCTACCTCCTCTTCCTCCTCCACCACCTCCCTCTGCTCCACCAACCCATCATCAGTGAATTTCCCCATTCGTCGCCTAAGCTAACACATTGCTGTTGTTGTTGTTGTCGGTCGGTCGTTGCTGCTTCTGCCGTTGTTGCTGTGGTTGTTGCTGCTTCTGCTGCAGGCTATATTGGTTGGTTGAACTTCGAGGTTCACGAACTGCTCCAAGGTCGAAGTTAACGCTATTAATAGTGAATTTTTGCCGTCTCTCTTTTGTGTAAATAAAACGGTTATTCACACTGGCAAGATTTTTGTTCTTGTTATTTTGGCTACAGCATTTATTGCGTACTAGACATGTACACACATACACATGCATACTTATAGATATATCTGTATATTTATTTGTGTACATATAAGTGAATATTTCCAAGGTATATCTACAATATATACAACTATATAAATATATATGTATTCGAGATTTCACATTTGTTGTTTGTAGGAGTTCCTTGCACGATTGAAATTTCGTTTTTCGATAATTTACGCAGCTTTGCGTAAATTTCGATAATTATCGGTCTTTGACCTACGCTTATTGCGTAAACTCGGAAATAACTTAGACTTAGAAGCATTAATTATTATTATTATTTCATCATAATATGCTAAAATACTAATTAATAATTTTTTTAAATTATTTTTTATTTTTGATCAGACTAAAAAACACTCTCCAGGCCATATTAAGAGACCGATGAACGCGTTCATGGTCTGGAGTCAAATGGAGCGACGAAAGATTTGCGAGAGAACACCCGATTTGCACAATGCGGAAATATCAAAAGAATTGGGTAAACGATGGCAGCTCTTGGACAAGGACGATAAGCAGCCATATATTATCGAAGCGGAGAACCTGAGAAAACTTCATATGATAGAATATCCAAATTATAAATATAGGCCACAAAAGAAACAAGCGAGATTATCCGTGGTCTTGAAACAGGATCCCGACAACGATATTAAGCAAGACCCACACAACAACAATAATAATAATAATCATAATAATAATAATAATAATAATAATGATAATATAAATACAACAACAACTTCGACCAGTGTTTCAAGTAACGGAACATGCACTGCCGGTCGAAAAAACAAAAGAACTACCTCTACTTGTCAATCTGGTACGCCGTCGAAGCGGTCCAAAAACGATTCAGGTGATACAACAGTAATAAAAAACAATAACAATAACAGTAACAGTAAATATAATGTGAAGACTCCCTCCGATTCTGTCGATATTTTACTCCCATTGGAAACAGATTTTTTAAACTACCAGTCAGCCGAATTTTTACCCACAACAAATCATACAAATAATAATAATCATCATCAACATAGTGAGCTGAGCTCCTCCGACACAATTAAAGTGGAAACTCTAAGCGAAAATAATCCCAACAATAATACAACACAAGACAATATCTCCGCCGATGTTTTCCAATATTATCAACTGACAAGCGATGACTCATCGCTGGAAGTCGTAAATGGTCAAACAAATTTCGGAGATCCGGAAGCCAATTTTGATACGGAGGAGAATATTGTGAACGATGCCAATCTGCATTCGGCCAGCCATCAATTATCGCCCTACGTGCAGGATTGCTTTACCGACGACGACTGTATCGGCATCGGAGGCGGAGTTGGTTCGGAAAGCAGCGCAACGCATCATCAGCATCAACATCAACATCAGCATTATCATCAGCATCAGCACCCAGCGATATCATCCTTCGCAGCAGCAGCAGCGGGCGGTATACAGCAGCAAACTGTTACCATGAACATTGAGATACACAATAACAGTTCTGCGCTCTCGTATGTCGAACACACATTCCACAATGATGAATTCAATGCGATTCCATCGGCAGCCGATGATAGCGACTGCAGCATCCTCACTGCAACTCATTCGCCACACATTGGCTTCTGCGACGGCAGTCTAGTCGATGCTGCCGAGGGTATGACGAATCCATATGGCAGCAGCAGCGGCAGCACAACTCATCCGGACTATAGCGGTAATCTAATTGGAGCACACAACAATGATCTCAACTACACAGTACATGATAATAACGGAGCTCTCCTATCGTACACAATTGAGGACTTACCACCTCAGCCAACTGGTAGTCATCTAGAATTTAATACTAACCGATATGAGTTTTCGAGCTTATACAAAATGTAAGCGTTAAAATGTGAGAAAACAAAACAAAACAAAAAATAATTAAGCTTTGTGTAATTTTGTAATTAATATGTTTTTACGTTTATTATACACCAAAATACATATATATATATATATTTATATATATACATAATTGTAGATTATATATTATATACATACAATACATACATATTATATACATACATTAAATACATATATAAATATAAACATATATACATACATATATGAATTCCATATATAAACGAACAATAAAATGCTTTGCATAAGACGGAAATTTGTTTTTGATTTTTTGTAATGTGAACAATATGATTGTTTACCTTAAAGGTAAGCAAAATATCATGCTATGGATATAAACGTGTGGCTTGTTGAGCAAGGTTAAACTGACGACAAGGTTTCATCAAGATAGCTTTAAAACTAAGCAATATTCACTTCTGAATATTGTAATCACTTCTACAATGGTATAGAAAGAAGAATTTAATGCTATAAAATTCAATAACAATTTTCTAACAATTCTTCAAAATCAAATCTAAGATGTCACATCAATTTATTTTTCGTGTCGACATGTTTCTAGTTTGCAGCGATTCATTCGATTTGGTAGCGATAATTTGAAGTCCATCGTTTAGGTTTACTCAGAATCAAAATGACGATGTTATTTGAATTTAATGAATCATAAAATTAATCGATTAAGAAAACAACTTCCGTCATATTCGATATATCGACTAGTACTAATGCGTAACAATCGAGTGTGTAATGCACTCGATAGAAACATTGTCATGCGACATTCGATAAATTCGAAATGAACTCTGTCAAGTACAATCATAGCCAACCAATACAAACATATACAATTTTTACACGAGTTGAAAAGTATGGAATTTATTTTGTTGAGCGAATGTGAATTATATTTTCCCAATATATTGCGTAATTACAACATTGTGGACATTGTTAAAACAAGGATATATATTTTCAATAACAAAGGAACTTACTAAAAAGCAGAAATTTCACAACTGTTCTGAATTATTTCAAAGGTTGCTACACACACATACATATATTAATAGATAGATAAGTATATAAGCACTCACATTTACATTATATACAGTGAACAACAGATATAATGCTGTACAAATAGCTCTGACTGTGAACATATATACATATGTACGTGCATATGCCACCAAAAACACTAAGGAAACGCAAGAAAATGGATTTATCAAGGGGAACTGCAATTAATTCACTAGTCAACATATTCAATATTACTGCCTGACGCTTTTGCTGCATGTACTTCATGCGAATTTTGGAAAAAATGACTTCCCCAATTCACAAACACTTTTGTCAACGTGTCGGAGGAGTACATGAATCAGAGAAATCACAAGTGCTTAGCACCAGAAACCACAACAACAACAACTGCACCATCAGCAACTGCAACAAGAACAGTCTTCATCCGATTGAAAAAGCGGAGGAAAGTGCGGGCAGACTTTTACCGCATTTGCAGCCAGATCCATTTGCCGCCGCAATGATTTCCTTTCAGATGGTAGCCGGAGTTGTCCAATCGGTTCTCCACCAGTGCAAAACATCACAAAAGCCCAAGTGCGAGACTCCTCTTCAATTCAGTTCTAGCATGGAGCCGTCATTTTGTTACTTCTTCATCGATATGCAGACGCAAACTGATAACGATTACAACTATCCGCATTATGGGCTGAAGTCTTGTCCAGACTTGTCCCCAAATATATCGGATAGTGATCCTTTTCCGATCGATCTGCAACTGTCTCGTCAGCGCAGCATTTCCGAAGGCAGCGACGATAGTTTCATTTGCTTCAAGGAGGAGGAGGAGGAGGACGATGATGGTGATGATGATGAGGATGATGAGGACGACGAGGACGGTAATCCCGTATTTGCTTGTACATCGGATGAGAAACTTGATGATGGTGTTCAGGAACTTAGAAAGAGGGTATGTAAATACAATATAAAAAACATATCCAGAAGCGAGTATTAATCTGATTTTGTTGTCTTGTTTTAGGTACACTTCAATTTGAGACCAGAAGTTCATGTGATGCATGCTTGGAATTTTGCTTATCGGGCGGCCCGAAAGGGTGGCTGGCAGCAGTTCGCTCGGGATCGTGATAGATTTAGTCAGCGGATAAAGCGGGTTGCGCCCATAATCGACATCGTTCTGAGCGCCAGCCATCGGGATAGAGTATACAGAGACCGTTTTTTAGATGTAAATTAGTACCAGTAAGAGTATCTCTTAATAAATTCAAAATTCCTGTATATATAAATTACTATTCTTTTTGGCTTAGAGCATTTTGTTACACAATATTCTGTACATATGTGAATAATATGGCTTTAGAAAGCCAATACACAAAAATTTATCTGATTGTTGACATTGTTTTGTAAAAAAAACAGTATTTTGTTCATGTGGAAGCGGATTGTTCTATTAAAATGAGTTTGATTTAATACAAAACATTCTATCCAAGCATTTTCACTACAAGATTTTAATTATACTAAATTTAAATGCAGTATTAAACTATTTTTAATGAATTCAGTATTGACATTGATCCATAACATTTTCTTAACTTAAAATCACATTTGCAAATTCGAAAGCTATATTGATGTAAAGTATAAAACATGGTCGAAATTTTTGGCATATACGTTTTTGGGAAACCATCCTAAAATGGGATATTATAATTGAGAATTTATTCTCGAATTTCGACGGAAATTCGCTTTACGATATTTTAATACAGAATGTTGTTCGAAAAACTGTACATATATATCGATGTATCGATAATCGATAAATTAAATGAAATTAACATCTCCAATACGAACATTGCAGCACTCTTGTTTTTCTTGCATAATTAACAGTTGTGGGAAAAGACCAATCAGATCCAGTCGATTGAAATTTTGTCTAATCATGCAGTGTCCGTTCTTAAACCGTTTTAATGCGAATTATTTACGCAATTATGCAGAGGTCTTGTATCAGTCCTATGGCGTTTTTTGCCCCGTAGTTAGCAAAAGTATTCCCACTGGCAATGTGAAAAAACTTTCACTGGCAAAACCAACACCATTCGCCGCGACGACTGCGACAAGGTCGTATTCGACCTCGTCAAATAATAATTATTCGGTCGATGCGACTTCGGCACTGGATGATGTAAGCGGTAAGCGGAGTAGCGCAACAGATGCCAACTCATCGTTCCACTACGAAAAATTCTTCAACGAGCAGATAATGAAAAAGAAACGAGATCACTCGTATCGGGTTTTCAAGCGTGTCAATCGCTTGGCAGGCGACGGCCTCTTTCCCCACGCCCTCGAATATTCCAAGCAATCGGAGCGACCGATCACCGTTTGGTGTTCCAATGATTACCTGGGTATGTCTGCCCATCCGAATGTGAAGCACGCAGTGGCAAAGGCACTGGAGATGCACGGATCAGGTGCAGGTGGAACTCGGAACATTGCTGGCAATTCGGTGCATCATGAGCATCTGGAGAGGAAGCTGGCGGATCTGCATCAGAAGGAGGCCGCACTCCTGTTCACCTCGTGCTTCGTGGCAAATGACTCGACGTTATTTACGCTGGCGAAACTGCTGCCCGACTGCCACATATTCTCGGATGCAGGAAATCATGCGTCAATGATTCAGGGCATAAGGAATAGTGGTGTGCCAAAGCACATCTTTCGGCACAACGACGTGGAACACTTGCGCCAGCTGCTGCAGCAGGTGGACAAGGCGACACCGAAGATTGTTGCGTTTGAGACGGTGCATTCCATGACGGGAGCGATTTGTCCACTTGAGGAACTGCTCGATGTTGCCCACGAATACGGTGCGCTGACATTCATCGATGAGGTCCATGCTGTTGGTCTTTATGGGGATCATGGCGCTGGTGTAGGGGAACGTGATGGTGTCCTATCCAAAATGGACATGATATCGGGCACTTTGGGCAAGGCATTTGGAAACATTGGTGGTTACGTAGCTGGATCGGCGGCTCTCATCGACATGGTGCGATCCTATGCCGCGGGATTCATCTTTACCACCTCGCTGCCCCCAACTGTGCTCTGTGGGTCCCTGGAGGCAGTGAATATATTAGCATCGGAGGAGGGACGACAACTGCGAAGCCTTCATCAAAGGAATGTCTCCTATTTGAAGAACTTGCTCAAGAGAGAAGGTAATTTACAGTTAAAAACTAGCAGAAAAAAACAGACTTACATATCCTTTGGTATTTAATCGACTTAGTATCGTTTTTTATTTTCTTGGATCAAATGTTTTTCAAAATTCCCTGTTTCCCTTTTTGTGGAACTTGAACCGTGATAGAAAATTCTATTCGAATTTGTCCCCAAACCCCAAAATACTTCGTCGACCTTCTCTAAAATTAATTCGGTAAGTCGAATTTTTAATAGAAACTTTTTGTTGTACACAAAAATTCTTTGAAAATATTGAGTTAATAGTAATTTTATGAGTTTGGATAGAATCTGTTGTATAACAAAAAAGGGAAAAGTAAGAGAATTATAAATAACATAATTGAAGGATATTTAATTTAACTACTATAATTTAAAAGGCTAAGTTATTATTACAGTAGTAAGTTTATTTATCCTTATTATTAGTATATATATTATAGTTGTTCTCTTACTAAAACAAGAAGTATATTTTGGGTTGGTGGCAGGGTATTGCGTAGTCGGCTACCTTTGAGTGCTGAAATTTCGTTTTTATTTGTACATTGAACATTGAAGGTGCCCTAGTTTTCTTTTCGTTTTACGTTTTTTTTTTGTGTATTTTTGTATTACGTGTCATTAGATAATTGGTATTCATCGAACACGCGCTGTTTTATCTAGTCAAATTGGACATTCGCATGTTTAATGATAATTGTATCTCATATTTCAGGTTTTCCTGTCGAAGATACCCCGAGTCATATAATACCAATTAAAATTGGTGACCCTCTAATATGCAGCGAAATATCAAACCGGCTGATCGAGCAATATGGCCATTATTTGCAATCCATTAATTACCCGACAGTTGCGCGTGGACAGGAGAAACTACGTTTGGCCCCGACTCCATTCCATACCTTCGAAATGATGAATGAGCTGGTGACCGACTTGAAGAAGGTGTGGGATGAGCTGAAGCTATCGACAAATGTTCCGTTGACGCCCAGCGCTTGCATGTTTTGCAACAGCGAGAGTTGTTTCCATCAGGACAATTGTCCTGGCTTGGAGTGCGGCATTCCCAATTGTCCTCGTTTGGAAATATCGATTGCTGCTTAATATAGTAGCGTCATCTTCTTCATGTATTCATGTGCGGCAACTTTGCTGCTTTTACTTGGCAATTGTCAAAAGCAAATAACAAACAAAAATCGGTTTTGGTAAATTAACATTCTTATTATTGGTTGTTGAAATAATAAACTTAAAACTCAAATCTCTAGATTGGATGTGTGGATGTTTATTAAGATGATAAGGAGGGGAGGTTTTGTACCCTATGAAAAGTATTTTTTTCCAACAGCCAAAATAAGAAAGCTTTATTTATCCTTGCTTGGTAAGTCATGTGGCATAGATATTATTTTGAGCAGGACTACAACTGTAGAAAGGATATCCAAGAGGTGCATTCAACTATGTCCCTCGAAATTCTTTAAGGATGTTGCCGAGCTTGGGATATTTTTCATATAACGAATAATTTTAACGTACCCTAAGAGTATGCTTTACTTTTTTGAAACCAGCTCGAATTATAAACGTTTGAAATTCCCCCTTAAAATATGTTTTTAAATTGTTCATTCTATTCCCAGGGATTTCTTTCTCACTTTAAAAAGGTAATATTATTGTTTCGTTGAGTTCATATTCCATTTTATATCAATAGTCGTAATAAATCCATAGTATAGCAGAACTAAGCATTAAAGCCACATAGATTTATATATATAGCTTTGCTGCATGTTGTACATATGTTGGATCGGATCAATCTATCATAAAGCTGGAATTTGGAACATATACTGGAAAGTACCCTCAAAAGTTAAAGTGTCAAGGTTTTTAGTTCTACGTCCACTAGGGAGCTAGAAAATAAATAAAAATCGATTTTCGCAAATCGATAAAGCCACATATCTCCCACAATTTTATGGATACAATCATCAATTTTGGTTGGTAGGTTGTTTGCGATGTCCTTCAAAGATCGGAATATGCCATATGTTATGGCACTTTGAAGGTTCGAGCCATGCCCATATGCCGATTTTCGGACTATAATTTTGACTTATGTTCCGAACCAAAATCACGTTTTCAACTTTAAATGTACGATTGATCTAGAGACCAAACTATGATTGAAACGCCCTTGCTTTTGAAAATGCGTTGAGTTTTGACGAAGTTATGGCATTTGGAAGGTATGACCTATGCCCATATTCCGACTTGGGCCTTAGAAAACTTAAATGCGCATAGTATTATTATTATTATTATATTATTATTTGTAATCTAGAGGCACCATATTTCCGTAATTTAAGAGAAACAGTTGCACAACTGCGAAGAAGGGTTACTATCTTTTACCTACCTCAATCTGAAAAGCAAACTTGGACAGGTATTTCTTGGCTGCAGACAAATTATAGTATCATAGTATTTCGCTGCTGGTTGCGTCCGACTGCAACGTTCTCTCTTGTTTTTATTAAATTAGATTTTATATATTTGTACTTAAAGTTACACATTTGAGAATTACATTTCTAGCGACGGTTAAGACCTTAATTGGGAACCTGTAAAATATTATAAACGATAGTATAAGTAGGCAGGCTTATGTTAATTACGAGGGAACATACAATAATTATATTAAAATTTCAAGTCCTTTATAGCTTGTGGCAGGTCTGGCAGTTTGATATCCTTAATTTGCTGTGGAATGTTCATGCTTTTCACAACGCTAACCGCGCGAGCTGGTGCCGCCGATATGCCCGCCTCCTGTTTGATCAATTTATTCTGTTCCTCAATCCGTGCCATTATATCGTTCATATTCGTTTGCAGCACCATTCCGCCCATTACCAGCTCGGAGAGGATGTGATGGACGGCATCCGCATGGAATATTAAGTCCAACTCGCACACGTTCTCGAAGCACTTGTCTAACGTTTCAACAAATACTTGGATCAGATCGAGAATACCCAATTCGCTCTCCGAGGAGTCGACGCAGAACACGAAATAGAGGGTTGCATAATGCCGGTATATCAGCTTATAATCTGCTCCGCCAATCAAGCTAAAGAAGAAAAACATATTCATACATATTATATTTAGTATTTGCAGGTATAACAATAACTGTACAGTTTTCTACCGTCCGTAACCAAAACTGAGCTGGCGCTCCGAACGAGCAAATAAAAATCGAATTAAAACCCCTTTTAGACTTTCAAATTAATGCGGCGTCTTCCACGTTCCGCGTTCAAAAAAACTGAATTTTCCCAGATGGCCGAACTGTTTTCAGATCACTTAGCTCCATTTCGAACAATTCATATATCCACTTCATTCGCCGGGAAACGGCGACTACTGAAAGAGAGAAATTGGTCCACACACTTTTTTGGAATCTGTGGAGTGATGGTTAACAACAATAAACTTTTTGGGTTTGGAGATATACCTTTAGGGTATACAAATATTAATTCACGCGAATATTATATTGGAATTGAAAATTTTGTTGTGAATATGCTAAGTTTATGAAACTTTTGGTTGTCTAAAAGTTAGTGAAACCAACTTCGGCTAATATATTGAAATTATATCAAATCAACCATCGAAACTTTCTTCTTAAACTGATTTATTTGTTCCAGCCCTGCACACAGCCCTGCAGAGTAATAAATTGCTATACTGCAACCTCCTTTGATGTAGCTATAAGTATTTTAGTGTAGGATGAGTTATCATTGTGTTGTCATTTTGTGCTCATAAGAAACAGCGGAAAAAATATAAACGTGTACAAAGTTTATTCTTTACCTGCCGCCTTCCAGAAAATTGCAAACATTGTCATCACGCTTTGATACTAGTTGGAATGTCTCTTTAATGATTTGTTGTTGTAGATTCTCATCCTAAGTAACAAATATTTGTACATTACATACGGATAATTGAACGTCAAACGAATTTGCTTACGAAATATTGGTAGAACTTGGATAATCGTGGCTTCCCATGATTGTTAAACACTAGTATGGCTTTAATCATCTTCAACCGTATGTTAATAAAATCACAAATTAGAGATGGTTGTAAATATTTTGTTGCATCTGTTCATCAGTTTTAGTGATGGCATCTCACCACACAAGCATTTGCATCACGTCAAAAAGTTATCGAAAATGAAGGTATCGTGTGTTTCCACTGTGTTCAGTGTCAACTTTCAGGTTTGTCTGTTTGGCACTAACAAACAGTGCTTTACTTGCTCACATAAATATAATATTATTAACATAAATAACTGAGCGATTGCTTTTATTATGTGGACTAATAATTTGGATTAAAAAAAACGAAATAATATTATAATACTTAAAACCTTATGCGAAATAAATACTATTTTTAATTAATTTCAGAATCTTTGACCAATTTTTCTGTAAATATTAAAAAGTTACACTTTGTACTTAGATTAGAAAATTATGGTATAAATATTTAGTTCAGAGTGGAGGGTCTGGCTCTGTTAGCATTGACATGCCATTCAACTGATATGACAATCAATTTAATGTATGTTAATTGAAATATTAATAAATCATCGAAGGTCGACTTTTGCTGTTCCAATTTCCCTACCCTGTATTTAAAAATCTTAACAGTAATAAAGTCATAAGTATTAAAATTTGTATGTAATCTAATAACCTACTATTGCTCAAAGCAGGACTGATGATTGTAAACGTTGAGTAATTGCATTCAGTTTGCTAAAGCTCGTTCTATCGCTTACATCAATCAGTCGCTGGTTCGAATGCCGCTGGATGGTTGTTTGTTATTTTGTCTAGTCCAGTAGTTGACTTTTGGTCGACAACCGGTATAACTCATTTTAAAGCATTGCTCATTTTATTTAAAGCACACGTCACTTAATTTTCTTAAAGGTGATAATAAGGTGAATGTGAAAATCAGAATTAACAGAATTTTAATTTTAAATGTAGATTACAGTTTATGAGTAAACAAGGCTCATACCTGATAAAGAGTCAAGTGAACTTCGCTGATGTTCATTGTGTGAATACGGATCGATTGCAAACTAAAGCTGAAATAATGAGTCTGTGTATAATTGGTGCTGGAACCGCAGGACTCTGTTGTGCTCGACGTGCACAGGAGCGTAATTTAAATCCTACAGTTTTTGAGCTCTCACATCAGATCGGTGGAACATGGGCATATAACAAGAATACAGGGACTGTGAATGGTATCGATGTGCATAGCAGCATGTATGAAAATTTAAGGTTAGTGATTAAAAAAGAAATAGAAAAAGATCAAATGACATTAGACATTGAATTTTCAAATATAAATGTAATATTAAAAAAAAACTATTTAAAATTGAAAAACCATTATTACAATTTCATTGGTTTATGTTTAGTTCAATTAATATTAACATTAAAATAGTTTTTTACATTTATTAATAATCAAATGCTCTTATCTATTAAGAACAAATTTGCCCAAGGAGGTCATGGGATTTCCAGATTTTGAAATAGGTGAAGACCATAAATCTTATCTCCCATCTGAAGATATTTGTGCCTTTCTAAATCAGTATGCCGATCATTTCGAATTGCGACAATTTATTCAATTTAATTCCTATGTCATAAGGGTGGTCAAAAAAAGTCAAAAGTGGCAGGTAAGTAGATTAATGAATTATAACAAAATGAAGTCAATTTAATTCTAATCCCCTCCTCCTACACATATAGGTTATTGTCAAGAATCTTTTGACAAACACTACGCGCATTTGTTATTTTGATAATATTATGATTGCAAATGGACATTATCATACACCAAACTACAGTCAAATTAAGAATGCAAATATATTTCGTGGCGAATATTTGCACAGTCATGATTATAGAAATAACGAGATATTTAAAGGTAAATATAACTCCTCTCATCTTAGATACATCTGACAGTGATAAGCATATCATTAATGTAGGAAAATGTGTGTTGGTTATTGGTGGAGGACCCAGTGCTTTGGACTTGTCGAATATTATATCCAAATCAGCCAAAAATGTTACACTTAGTCAGCACTTGGAAAGCATTTCGAATTCCATTTTTTTCGAAAATGTTCAAACTAAACCAGATGTCAAAGAGTTGGATGAAAATGGCGCATACTTCGTAGATGGATCTTATACAAAGTTTGATACAATATTCTTTTGTACTGGATATAAATATGCATTCCCATTTCTCAGTGTCACATCGGGCATGTATGTTGAAGAGAATTATGTGCAAATGCTCTATAAACAATGCATTAATATACGCAATCCAACAATGGCATTCATTGGTTTACCATTCTATGTTTGTGCCGCACAAATGATGGATTTACAAGCTCGATTTGTTTTAAGCTACTTTTGTGGCACAAATAAATTAGTAACCGAAAAGGAAATGACTAAAGACACATTGGAAAGCATGGAAAAGAAGTGGCAAATGGGATACAAAAGGCGAAAAGCTCATATGCTGGGAAATACTCAGGTAATGCATATATTCAAGAGGAAACATTTATGAAATAATATACAAGTTATGTTTTTATCCAGATGGAATATTTTACGGAATTAGCCAACACTGCTCAGATTGAAAACATTAAGCCTGTCATGGCAAAATTACATGAAGAGAGCAGTAATTGTTTTAATGACAACTTGATTAATTTTCGTGAAGACATATTTAGGATTGTTGACAGTGAAACTTTTATAAAAATTAATTAAATTAATTTTTAGCACACCAGCAATGTTTTTATAAATGTAATGACTTTAACATGTTTATTTTCTTAATAAATAAAACTTTTTTTAATATTATGTTTAACTTAACTTTTTAGTAAATCCATCTAACATGCCTCGGGCAAGCCGTCTATTGCATACAAGGGCATGTGCATATGCATATGTATTATTAACAGAAAATGGTGTGAATTTTACAATATAATGTAAATTCTCACAAACATTCATATTGCCTTTTGCATAAGCCAAGTGCAAAAGCTTACTTTGTACTTTTATTGTCATTCACTTAAGTTTCGTTTGCCTCTTCAACTGCAGAATTTTAAATTCGTTTAAATTTAAAATGAAGTTTGCTGCTTGTATATGCCTTAAGGTTTTACAAATAGTAAGTATCTATATTTATACAGATTTAGTAATAAGTAATGGATTGTCAACAATGTATTTAGCGGTAAATCGCGGACAAGGTCAAGGCCATCGGTAAAATAAATCGACATGATGGTAGATGCTGTTCTTTAAATCGTTCTTGTGTTAAATAATGTTTATATCATTTTTAATATAATTTTTATAATTCATTAATAGATTTTTACTGTTGCAACGTTGATCCTTAAAAAGTTATCTGATAAATATTCTGAGCGGTTATTAACAAGCAATCAAAAGAGACTTACGGAATGGATGCTTCTGAATACCATTTCATTAACGGAAGAAGCTGATGAATTTAGTTCACTGACTCTCACTGGATATACCTTTATATCAGGGATTTTATTGCTATGCAGGTAATTTCGTATGCGAGAGTGTGTAATAAAATAAAATGACTCAAATTAAGCATTCCCACTTTTCTTTAATTATTTTTTAGATTCATAGTGAAGGACTCTAATTACCATATATGTGAGATAATTTTATTGAGTTTTGGAGTAATATTTTTCACTACACAAGGCAAGTAGCACGTGTTTCAAAATTTAAATGTAGCATTAACTAAGAGGCTAATCCAAATAAAACACCTTCTTTTAGAAATTATATTATATAACATATTATTAACATTTTTTTTCTACAATTTTTCCAGGGCTATTAACATTTAGTATTGTGGATCAGTTGCAAGATGACGTATCAGTTTTTAGTTATGCCATCGGAGCATTATCTTTTATATGTGCACTTCTCTTTGCCTTAGACCTATTATTTTTTAAACGTATGTCGGAACCTAAAAATGCGATTTCTCAAACTGATTTGGAGTGGAAAACTGAAACTGCAATCTACGAGCATGGATTGGAATTAGCAACTAACTCGAAAACAAAGCGCTGTCGTCAGGCAGGGTTGAAAAATGAGAAAAAACTCACATATTTACGAACGGATTTATAATTTAAATTGGAAACTCTTTTGTTTATATTTGTAATTACTCAAAGAAAAGATTTTTAAATATTTCAATGTTTTACTAGTTCAAGGCGTCAATAAATGTTTCAGTAAAGAAACAAAATCAAACAAACGTCGAATATAGCTGCTAATTTGTAATAATATTTGATTTTATTCAACGTTGATTTTAACATTTTCCTTTTCCTCATTTAGCGCATTGTACTCAACTTTCTTACTTAAGCAGTCTTCACTTTTTGCTGAAGAATCGACATATTGCTTAGATACGGTACTGTAAACGGACATGGCTTGGGCAACAAGTCCAGTTACATCTCCGGCATTCGATGGTAAGATCATTGTATTATTTGATTTTGCCAACTTCTTGAAAGCTTCAATATATTGCTCGGCCAATGTAAGAGATGCTGCATTTTTTCCGTCCTATAAGAATTTAATTTTGTGTATGAATATGATTTGGGCTTCTTAGATATGTATGTATGGATAATACTTACCGTATGTCCCAGAGATTTTGCAATAGCGTGCAAACTTCGAGCTCTAGCATCGGCAACTGCTATCATGGCAGCAGCCTCGCCGCTGGCTTTGTTGATGTGCTCTTGCCTTTCAGCCTCTATAAGTATGTAAATATATGAAGTAATTTTTTTTAATGTGAATATAAATATCCCAGGCTCTTTTCTTAAATTGAAATTTGAACTTACCAGATGCAAGAATTCTGGATTTTCTTTTGCCTTCGGCAATGTTAATTTCAGCTTCACGGACACCTTCAGATTCTAAGATTGCTGCTCGTTTTCTTCTTTCCGCCTCAACTTGCATTTGCATCGCTTCATGAACTCTAGTTGGTAGCTTCAAAAAGGAAAACAAATTAGAAGGTTGTATTCCAAAAGAAACAGATTGCCAATACTCTGTTTACAGCTAATAGTTACCCGAATGTCGCGAATCTCGTAGCGCAAACAGGCAATTCCCCAAGCCTCACTGGCTTTGTTTATTGAATCGACAATGCTAACATTTAGGGATTCTCTTTCCCGAAATACTTTGTCCAACGACATTTTGCCAAGTTCAGATCTCATAGTAGTTTGCGCGAGTTGAGTAATGGCAAATTCGGGATCTTCAACACCATATGAAGCTGTAAATTAAACAATAATTTGTTTAAATAAGTTAAGAGAAATGTAAACGTAATTTGAAATAACAAACCTCTGTAGGGATCTATAATACGCAAGTAAAGCACTCCATCTATGCTGAGCGTTACATTATCAGATGTAATCGCACTCTGTTTGGGAACATCTATCGCAATTTCCTTTAAGCTTTGCACATACTTAATTTTATCAGCAATGGGCACCAAAATATTAAGGCCGGGATCGAGAATTCTATGAAATCTTCCCATGCGCTCGACAACCCAAGCCTTGATAAAATATTATTGACATAAGAAAAAAAACTCGATTATTTAACAAACAAATATTATCTATATATATATATATATATATATACGTATATATGTACCTCCTGTTGCGGCACAAACATAACAATTGTGTTCACTGGGGTTGAGGCTTTTCCTCTGGATTGCCTCGCAATGCAGGTGCCGGCAAGCAAGAATTCTTGCTGCAAATTATAATATTAGATTGTGAATATATTTAAATAGTTGTAAGTACTTACTTTCGGTAATATTCTTCGCGTGGAATACAATAAACGAGACATTTTTGTTTTATGAAATATGCAAGCTCTTTGGAACTTCAGACAAAAAAATTGTGCTTATGTAGAAAACATATGTTTATCTGAACAGGGTGATTCAGGTAAAATATTGGTACCGATGGCCTGCATTAAATTAAGTGTTTCCAGTATTGGCTCTAATTAATGATCGAACGATTTTTGTGTTCCAATAACTTCATCAAAATAATATGAAACCTTGTATAATATGCAAGATTGTGTATTTAATAATAAATGGAATTAATTGTAAATACTCTTAAATACGCATCTGAATTACTTATACTTAAAATTTGCACTTTTGACATTGCCTATAGAAACAAATGACAGATTGTGAAGCATACTGATAAATATAAAGAAAATCACGAAAATATATATTTCGTTCTTATGTAGAATTAATCAGTTATTAGTCATTTGAAATGAATGTTCTAAAATATGTATTAAGTCGATAGTTCGATAGCTACTTTTCGATTAATCAGAGAACTAAACGTGAAAATTTTAAAATAGGCGGACAAAATTGATTTTATATGTTCTTCCAAAATAAAAATGAATTATAATATCCAAAATACAATTTATTCAATTTCGTCATAAATGGTATAAAGTTATATAAAATATGTAAATGCGTGGAGGATCCAAGAAAACTTACAGGGTGTTTTGTTTGGTAACGAAACTGAAAGAACAGTACGTCGACCAACAAAAATATAGCTGTAGAAAGCGTTTTGTTTAATTTTTAAATCTTACAATACCTTCTGTCACATATTATCTGTAGAGCTCTTTATTCCTTTAGTTAAATGTTCAATTTTAGAATATGTCCGAAGGTGTGGCCTAAGAAAATTTCCCCAATTCTACATGTTCAGATACTTTCCATTATATTCTTTATTAATCTCTATATTAATTTCTTCTTCCCGCTCTCCCTTTAATCCTTATTGATTATATTTTCTGTATATAACATATACATTGCATGTATATAATCATTAATAATTTGTCTATTCGGTTTTTTCCTGGGCTTATTGTTGAAAATAAAAATGCACACCTAATGTGTTGTCCATGATTATATAAAAATAACATTTATTTGTTGTACAAACATTTGCATTTATTTTGGTAAATATTTTAGAAATCGCAGCTCATGCGAGAGCCACACAGCAAAGCTTAGTAGTAATAATGATCCAGATTGATGGGCTGTAGCCAAAGGAACGGGTACATAGTTAAGTAATGTTGTAACGCCTAAGGTAGCCTGCGTCCAGGCCATGATTGTAACTGCATTAATCGCCCACTTTGCACGCTTGGGTAATTTCTGGGTTCTTGCAATCAGATATAAAGCTGATATTAGGGAAACAGTTGTAATTCCCAATATACGATGATTAAATTGAACAGTCGATGGATTTTCTGTTAAGTTTTTGTGTACAGGTTTAAACTGCAAGATATCATCAGGCACCCAATTATCACCCATTTTTGGAAAAGAGTTATAAACTAATCCCGCATCTAATCCAGCAACAAATGCCCCCGAGATAGCTGTCAGGAATACGAAACCTTTCGTTAAGTGTGACAAGGGCTTAATATTAAATATCCTTTTTGCTGTTGAAACAGTAAATGTACCGGATGGTAACAGTTTGGACAATCCATTAGATAAGAACAGGGAATATAGAACAAATGCGGCGGCCAAATGTGAAGCCAGCCGATACTGAGATACTCGCGGCACATCATTTGGATCATCGAATCTGTTTTCCAACCCAGATTTTACCATATACCAGCCCATTAAACCTTGGAGGCCAATTAAAGTGCCCAACACGAGTACCATCTTCTTTGTTCTTGCACAAAAATAGCCTTTTTTCCAGAAGTATGTGGCGGGGATTAGGAAAAATGCACCAATTGCACGACCCCACATTCTGTGCATGTATTCCATCATATAGATAAATTTAAACTCCTCCAAAGTAATGCTGGCATTCTTTCTGGAAAGACATATACACATTATATAAGATTGAATAAAAAATATAATTAACATACAGTTTAAATTCAGGATACTGTTGATAGTTCTCAAACTCTTTAATCCATTCTTCCTGGTTACGCGGCATATGCTCACCCATTAATTTCCAAGTGACCATTGAAAGTCCTGATTCTGTTAGCCTGGTCACACCACCTTTGTAATAAACAATTATTCATCAGTATTATACACCTTGTAAAATTCTTTTGTCGTGTGTATTTTACCAAGCCCAACAGCAACGAAAACCATGCCGCCGCACCCGAGAAACCATTTGCCAACGGTTTTGTCGGATTTCGAAGTACTTATTTGTTTTAGTGGAGCAGGAGCAGGTCGTAATGGTATTTGCTAAAGCGTATTAAAACTATTACTAAATACCATATCTGATGTAAGATAGCTTATTAATTGCATACTTTGGACTGACTTTCCACAAGAGTCTGCTGCAGCCGGCGAGTTGGAATAAACTTCCTAAATCCATTGACTCTTTGGTATACGGACCGCAGCATTGTTAGATATGAATTATAGCTTAATATAAGATAAGACTTGGTACGAGGTATATTTTTTAACTTCAATTCAATTATTTGAATTTAAGAATAATAATAATGAATGAACGTAATGTTAGGGATGGTCAGAATTTTATATTTAGAACGATTACTTTAAAGTATTTTTAGAAGCCGGCACAGGGCCATTTAAATATTTGTCACATTAACGATATGCGCAGGTTTTAATATATATTAAAGATTCGTGGGTATTTTGAGATTAAAATAGTTTCCATTTTATTTTTTAAGATCATCTTTCATTTTTATTAACTACTTGATAGTTTTTAGGTTGTCAGTACTGGCTTCCGGGTTTCACATTCCATTTGTTCCCACAAAAAGGCATCGATGTGAAATATCGCATCAGTTCGATACAAGGTGGAAATAATCGATATTGTGTTAGTAATCGGTGTATATCAAGTAACCTTAGTCGAGCCGACTTTTGCTTGACAAATAATTAACAGAGATTTCTACTGCATTTTGGACAGTGTTTTTCACCATTTCATTTCAAAACCCAACTCTAAGCAATATGAATATGGAAGATGTGTTAAACACCCAGTTTGTGAAATTAAAGGAAACCATGGATAATCTCTTCGAATTGAAAAGCAGTGTGAGTCTGACATTCTTTGCTATGTTTTGATTCTTGAACATACATTTTTAATTAATAGGGACATGTTCCGGATTTCAAGCAATCTTCAGGTGCATTAATGTTTGTCGCACTCAAGCATTCCAATCGGGAAGTGAAACGTAACATTAAATCTGGACGAGATGAATTGCATTTGCAGAAGTCAAAAGTTGATCTGAGCCGACTGCAATTGCAGAATCTATTGTACGAAGTCAGTCATCTGAAAAAAGAAATTGTTCGTTGTCAGAAACTAAAGAGCCGCGATACATATTTAGAATTATTGTCGGATAAGGAATACGCAAGCAAGTTTTCTGCTGATGGTGAAGAAATGGATTCAGATATGTCCAGCCACAAAACACATTTATATAGATTGGAATGCGAGCTCCGATTGCGTAAAGAGCTTCATAGTCAATTCAATTCCTTGCTCGCCTCCAAACAGCAGCTGCTGCAGGCAAATCTCAGTCAGACACAACGGTATCTCTCATTCGGTCCTGCATTGCGAACACTGATGGACTCCACAAAACCATTGCACGATGCTCTGCAGTTATCCCTTGATGTTGAATGGAAACTGAACTCAATTGTTAAATATTTGCCACGGGCGTTATATATATTTTTTATCAACCTGCAGTCTTTGCAACGTGCCAAAGAATTTCCTTTCAATTCGGAGATAGTTGGCTTTGAGAGTGATACTCAAATGCAGCAATTGCTGCTGGATACCGAGAATACTCTAAAGGAACGTCGCCATTTTGCGGAAAAAAGTAATGTGATGGAAAGTGCTCCGGATAATCTATTGGGACGTCTACTCAAGCCACATCCACTTTACATAAGTCTTGTTGTAAGTTCAAAATCCTCTCCTTACTTTAGCGAAAATTCAACTTTTAATTAACCAAGGCTCGTAGCAACTTTGGTATTTTTTCGTGTTGGTTTGTTTACGATCATTTCATGTATTCCTCCAATGATCGTTTTGGTCGTTCCACTTTGCTTGGTCATTCATTACACGAAGCGAATCCGATTTGCATCGTAAACAAACTTCATCGAGCAAACAGCTGCCGACCGCTGAACTGATTTGACCACAATTCATAGATTAATCATGACTGATGCAGATCTTATCAATCCTTTATTTATAGATCGAAAGCCCAGATAAGTCATCTGAGTTGATATTATTAATCCGTTATTGGGAATTACTTAAATGTGTCACAGTACGTGCACAATTTAGCAACAATGGTCTCACAAATAATGCCCAAGCGTAAGTATAACAATATAAGTTTAAAAAATTGCAAATATTACGAGTCTTTTAATTAGAGATATAAATTTGGCTTCGGATCTGCTTGCCCACTTATACGACGATGATTTGGGCCACGATATTCCTGTGCCAGGCATCGAATATGAGGTAAAAGTAAAAGTCTTAATTTAAAATATTTAATTTATAATGCAAGTGGTTATTTTATTTCAGTTACGCAACTTCAATTTAACGGGCGAAGGGTGCATGGAGTATCTGGTTAAAAATGGATACGGAAAGCCATATTGTTGGCTGCAAAGCATGTGCTCCATAGCGACCATTGATAAGAAGAAGAGTTTCAAACACGAAATAAATTTGCACAAGTGGATAGTCGAAGTATTTCAACGAATTTCAAAACGTTGGCGCTCTTGGTTACGCTTAAATCAGCAAATTCGAGGCTTGACCTATAAGGATGTCGATATGTACACTTTAAGGGAGAATATATACCCAGAAGGCTTATCCTGTAGCCTGGTGCAATGGACCGCGATCTCTCACGAAGAATTCAATATTCAAAATTCGGATTTACTTAACAACTTATCGCCTGCCAATGGCATTACATACACCTCTTATCGGGCGGTAATTGTGCGTGGATCCGCAAAAATGGAGTGCTTTATTCGTATACCCAGTAATTACCCACTGGAAATACCACTCTGGATTCTAAGCGTCCATTGGAATGGACGACATACAGCTATGAATAATGCGGCTATTAAGGTAAAATCATATTTGTAGTTATAAGATGTATGTGTTATAATATAGTAAACTTACAGATGATGGAATTCTGGACAAACTCTTTGAGGCCAAAGCAATTGGAGAAAAATCATCGACTGCTTTATTCACAGCTTTTCCGTACGATTTATAGTTTCGACATATTTCTTGAGACAGAAGGAGCTATGCAGGCGACAAGAGAGTACAATAAGGAAAAGCCCTACATTAGCACATTCACCAAGCGGATACGCTTGCGTCCGTACAAATACATTAGAAAGGGATCCATGTATACATTTAAGCAATGAATAAAAAATAAATATAATTTTGTACGACAGTAACAGTTTTGTGTAACACACTTAAAAAACATTTTTATAATTTATTTGATAAAGCAACTGGCATACATAATTTACTAAATATTTAGGAATTAATATTTATTTATGTGGATAAAGAAAATTCAGTTTTTGTGTTGTCGTCGCCGCTAAGGAGCCTGTTGGCAACTGTGAACTCGTATTGTTGTCAACAACTTCGCGACTTTCATCAGGCATTATTTTGTCAACGACATGCTTGCTAATTAGACCATCCTCGCCTAGATAGCATATCGAATATCCATCGTACCATGCCTCCTGATCTTTTAGTATTTCCTGCAGTTGCCAAACTTTGTATTTCCAGAACTGAAACATTACTTTCAGGCCCGATATGCCTCTTACTCGCCATCTGATGCGCACTGTATTATCCTCGGGATGTTTGGTAATCTTAAGTACCTCAAATTTGACATAAGCATACTTCAAGTGGCCCACTGTGCGGAGTATAGCAATTTGTTTGACATAGTGGTACAATCCAACTGTATGCTTGCCAGTTATGTTGTTCTGGAATATCAGATTGGGGCTATAGATGGAGTAGTCAAGAGGCTCGACAAACAGCTTGGGCAGCGTAAGCTTAAGCACATTATATGCACGATCCAAGGCCTCGCCGTTTTTATTCGTATTATTTTGATCCAAGGAGTTAGTTCTTGATTCGTTTTCCCGACTATTTTCATGGGTAGCTTGTAGAATATTGTTGTATTTTATTGAAGGCAATGTGCATTTTGAAGTTTCCAATTGTTGTGTCACATACAACCGCCGAATTACTGACGTCCATGCTCGTTCTGTATGATACCATCGACTAAGGCAAACTATCTTCGGCCCGCGCAGCATTTTGATCGAGAGCTGTGTGTGTATATGTTTATATGTGTTATATGTGGTTAACGCAACGAGATACATACATAAATATGCTTCAGCATGCAATTTGGAATTGATCTGACTGAATTTATGACTGACCGAATATATATATACTCAATCAAGACATGCGTGCCAAATATGAAAGGCAATCTTTCTACTAAATTAGAAATATTTTATATTTTCACAGGTTATAAAATCGAGTCGGCTTATAAAACAGCTGGTAAATCCAAAGACTATCGATTGTCACATGGATGGTTTCTGTGTCATCGATAGTGAAGTATGTTATCGGACTATCGCACCAGTGAAGCAAATTTAGCTATTCTTAAGACTGGTCGCCCTGTGGTTAGCAGAGGACGTTATTGGAAGTAGTACTTTAAAATTTCTATCCCATGAGTTAGTTATTGGGTCGGAAATACGTTTGAGGCACTTTCTGACTTTTAATTAAATATTGCATGTAATTGGGCTTAGTTCAAAATCAGTTGTCAACCTTTATAAAAAACACTCTCTAACACTGCTTTATAACCTGCTTAAATGTAAAACGCATAATTGCACATTTACCTGTTGTGGTTTTCTTTTTAAGTAAATCAATAAGTTTCGAGTATTTTGACAAAGCTTTCCCAATATAGAAGTACTATCTTGAGGTGTTGATTGAAATCGGATGAAAAAGGTACAGGGTAGCTAGGCTTCCGCACTTGAAACATTTCTGTTATTCCTTGTTACACTTTGTTGTCTGCGCAGAAGATAAGTCTGCGCAAAACAAATAAAGGAATTCTGTATGATTGTATATATGTACATATATTAGCCAAGTGTATGTTTGTGGACTATTGTAGCTGTCAGAAGCAGTTGCTTTCCTGTTGTTCGTAGACCTATACAAATGTACATACATACCTATACAAATGCAAAAACTAAGGTGGTTTTTAAAATCAACCACTTTCTCTTAATAGTAAATTTGTGAAATTGAAAGGAAAAAGAAATTGAAATCGAAATCGAAAAGTGCCAATCACTCAAGGTCAAGAATACTAACACAATCTACAAATATTTGTCGTGGTTGGTGTTGTGCGGAAAATCAATAATTATACACACAGTAAATATTTATGTGCGAAATATAAAAAATATTGTCAAAAAGTTTTTTTTTTAAGTAATTAAAAAAACAACAGTCGCAAAAATGTACGGCGTATCACCGTCAGCGCTTGATGTAAACGTAAGTTCCACAACCGGTCAAAAGATTTACCTAAATTAAACTCACTTAAATATGTTACCGAATAAAGGTGTTGATTATATTCTAATAAGGAAAATAATGCATAATAAAATAACAAAGGAGCAGAAAACTTATATAATAAGTGTATTAATTATATACCATATATAATTCAATAATTACTATATAAAATGTATGCTCCAAACAGGTGGGAGGTAGCTTTATTGATTGTTTACATATTTTAAGAAGATATTTTTTGAGTGATTGCAAATTAAAGCTTTGGGTCTTAAAATATACTCACAATATATTTCGTACCTTACAACAATTATTATATTTGTTTATATATGTTTTGTTTTTACAGAATCAGCGATATCGACTTCGTGATATTGACAACGAGCAAATCATGTCAACTTTTGGAAATATTGGCCATTCATTAAGTATATCCGTGGAGAGATTTATAACGATCGGTGAAATAATTGCTGAGGAAAATACGGATATTAAAGCCGATATGTATGAGGCGGCTAGGGAAGCGAGGGATGCTGGTATGTTTCTAATTAATAATCATAAATTTCCAAAATTTAAATGGAAGTGCAACCATGCTTAATAAAGAAGAAACGCACATTCGACACTCCTTAGTTTACATACAAATCCGACAGTTTTGTTCCTATATGCATATATAATCAATCGCATAATTAGTGAATTTACTTATGATAAATTGATAATTAAAATAATCATCAAATAAACTTTTACTTGTTTCAGGCAAATCCATTGAGCAATTATGCGATCTTTCACCAGTGAGCGGAATGGAGCTACGACATCATATTGAACCCTTAAAGGATTATGGTGCTATTGTATTGGCCGCCAGATCACTTCTCTCATCGATAACGCGCATTCTTCTGCTGGTGGATATAATTGTGGTTAAAAAACTACTCACGGCAAAAAAGCGCGCCTCGGAGAGTTTGGAAAAACTGGAATCCGTGATGAATTTCACCGAATTTGTTCGGGCGTTTTCCATATTTGGAACCGAAATGATTGAACTGGCTTATTTGACGGGCCATCATCGTAATTCTTTTAAGGAGGAACGACGACGAGCTCAGATGTTTTCGGCCCGTCAGATACTCGAGAAGTCCATATCAATATTGTTGACCTCATCGAAGAATAGCTTAATCCACAGCGATTGTGTCATTGTTAAGGAGAATCGGGATACCGTATTTTGTCAAATCCGACGTGCAATGGACTTAATACATTTCGTTATCAAAGATAGCATATTTGATTCGGCCAAACACATGGCATTTCGCAATAATGCTCGCTGTAACTCCAACTATGAGAATGAAAGTATCTATACGACAATCAAGCGTATTATAAATCTAATTAAGAGATTCAAGCTGCAGACAATTCAATATGATTGCAATAGCAACAAAGAGGGTAATTTGAACGGGGACACTTTCTATTCGCTATTTGATGATGACGATTGGAAGAGTGAAAAGAATTTGGCACCGATTGCCGGTAGTCATATGATCAAGAATACGAATTATAAAAAACATATGAACTATGAAAGTTTTGACCTGAGGGAGGAACTATCTCTGGCATTTGACAAACTGTTTGAGAAGGCGCACGATTTTACAGATTCGCCGTATATAAGTCACGATCATCGGAAAAACATATTAACCTACTGCCACAATTGTAAACTCGAATTTGATCTGTATCTCAATCATTTAATCAAGGAACAGCACGATAATAATAGTCGCGGTGTGGGAGCAACTGTACAGGGGGATAGTGTGGAACCCGAAATTGGTATGCTCGCAAGTCTGGAGGAACTGTGCAAGCAGCTGGTTATATCTGTGTCAAGTCAGATAGCAGATTTCAATGAATCGCTCACCATATGCACAAAGATTGTAAAATCGTTTTACATTTTGGCCATGACCCACGATCTGGAGAATTTGAATCAGTGTTCGACCAAATTTCACGACTGCTGTGATCATATTTTTGATATCTGCAAACTATTACAACATATAGCTCCAACGGAAAGACTTCAGGTCCATGCCAAATGTCTGGCCATCAACTTAAGAATATACGGACCGCAAGTATTCATCGCTGCAAAGATACTGTGGAAATATACAAACAGCAGTGCGGCAAATGAGAATTTCGAATCATTCTTGGATATGTGGAAGTGGCTAATCAATGAGATATCAACCATTGCCAAAAAGATACTTGCCTCAGTGGACACAACTAAACCGGCTAAGGATACCCAATTAGAGGTAAGTAAACCACAAAAACTTTAATAATTTCCATTGAATCCATAAATCCATGCAATGAAATTGATTTAAACTTTCTTATGTAAATTATAATTTACTTAATTATAGAATAGAATATATATATTTAAAACAAATTAAAAACAAGTAAGAATATCTAATCGAGAACTCAATCCACTTATATACATATATATATATCTTTGCACCTGCTACACAAATGTTATCCTTTTTTCACAAAATTTTAGAAATGTGAAACTGGAATTAAATCCACAAAACCATATGCGGCTACGACAGATGAACGAGAAATGGTCGAGTATTCGGGCATAGATGGTAAAAATAATGGAGAGACAAAATGGTCCGAGGATCTAGCCGATGACAATGATATTTTGAAAAGAGCTAAGAATATGTCGGCAATGGCATTTTTGATGTATCAATTTACGAAAGGAAGCGGCTCTTTACGAACGACACAAGATTTGTTTACTCAGGCGGAATATTTTGCTGAAGAAGCCAATAGACTATATAAAGTTCTACGACATTTTTCATATCAGGTATTTATTATATATATGTATATGTATGTTATCTATATGTCTGTGCGACTTATTTAAAACACAAATGTTTAATTTTTCAGGTGCCAGCCAGTGATAACAAAAAGGACCTGCTAGGTATTTTAGATCGAGTGCCGACTTTTGTCCAAGCTCTACAATTTACAGTTAAAGATCATACAGTGGGAAAAGCAGCCACTTTTGTTAAGGTTGATCATGTCATAAGGGAAACCAAAAATCTTATGAATGTTATCAATAAAGTTGTATCAAAATGTTTTGAATGCGCAAACAAGGTAACTTCAGCTTAAACATTATTTGACATTTTTATTTTATTTATATTATAATCAATTAATTTGTTTTACCTTTTTAGTTTTCTATAAACCTACCTCGGAAAGTATTTATTGAAAGCATTTTCAATGTATTTAATTTTCATAGTCATAAATTTCAAAGAGTTTGATTACAACGAAACATAACTCAGTGCTCGTAGAGGCTAATGAAATTCACTTCCCGTTAACTAAGCAGCTCGATATATTTTTCGATATTTTTTAATTACAATAACATATTCAATCTTTATAATATCCTGGTTAGCAGCAAGTTCGAGTTCCCGATGCTTCTGCCGCACTCCAAAGGCTGGAGCCGGGCTTCATGAAATTCTTCGGAGAGACGTCTGGAATCTTTCTATGACTTCATAAGTTTGATCTTCATATTGCTGTGATCTTTATATCTAGCTCGAAAATTGTGAATTGAGGTTTGATAGAAGCGCCTGCAAAATCGTCCAAAACTATTTTAATGATAAACATATAATGATAGTCTAGAAGGCACAAAAAAACTAGCAACATCAGACAATTGTATTATCATAGGAACAATTGCTTGAAAATTAAGTTATCTTTACATTGATGGCTAGAAATAAAATCCATTTTAAAATTATATTGCTGCGCCAGCTACACACTCCACTCTCTCAGTGTACATTGCTAGTCATACAAGTTGCAAGGAAATCTATTGACGTTTCGGTCACTCTCAAACCACCCCTCGGGACAATATGCAGTAGCAGCTTGCTATCTCGCTCCTTCAGGCTTGTTTGAGAGCGTCGCGCAAAGCACAACTCAGAATAGATAATAACGCTCAATTTAATAACGAAACAGTTACACTTTTCATTTATTGGTCGCAGTGATACTAGTTTGACAGGAACATGACAAATACACATATCCTTTTTCTTCTACATTATTTACAGTCTATTTTTTGGGTAACAAGTAAAATAACAATTTAGTTTTAAGGAATTGTTTAAGATAATAAATCGATTTAGGTATGATCAGTTGAACCACTAGAATGTTTCAGCTTGCAGATTACAGATTTGTTTCTTTTGTTTGTATATCTCGAGTTTTTGCTCTTATGTTTATATCAAATTTAAATCCGAAGAATTACTTTATAACTTTCTCTCCCAATAGTACAAACTAAATTTAACTGGAATAACTGGAGGACTTACATCCGGATCGGTGCGTGGAGATGACAATGTTGCGGGAGGAATGTGTGATTCCAAGGGAACGACGAGCAGCACCGAGGGGAGTATGTGACATTATGGAATGGCTCGAAGAGCCAAGGGGGATGCGAGGAGGACGAGAGTTTCGTTTTTGTTGTTTTGAGCATAGCTGACGGTTTAAGAGAAATCTTTTTATTATTATATGTGTAATCATGAACGAATTAATGTTCAGCCCGTTGTGTCAAAATCGATGTTCTGAATTATTGTACAAAATTGTCAGATACACATACACTCACATATACTTATATATATTTATTGTAGTATCACAATCAAACAATCAATCAATCATCAATTAATATTCATAATTAAGGTATGTGTCCTTAAGTGATCGTTTAATAAATAGGTTTTTGTGCTATTGTTGTTAGAATAATACAAATATAAGGAAAAGCTTATAGATATAGAACTACAAATAAAAAAAAGAGAAGAAAATAACTATTATTGGGATTTTTTCTTGTATTCAAAGTATTTGCTATAATCTTCCGGCAAATATTTATATTTTGTAGTGGCGAAAGTTTTTGGCCTATATTCGATTTTGTTAAATTTAACTTTTTTGGACTTAATGTATAACAAAAATTTAATTTAATTAAATGAAAAATGTGAATTATAACAATTTGAGTGAAAAATTAATTCTAAAATTGAAATAAAATATCAGCAAAATTTGGAATTGCATATCTTTAAGAACGATTTTTATTGAATTGAAGGATAGCATGTGTACAAGTGCTTGGATTCTTATATGTCCGGTTAATCCTTGAATGCAAACTTAGGCAAAGCAGTTGTGAGCTCACTGGAAAGGGAATTTCCAGCAAAGTTCTACAATCGCGTTCAACTTTCAGCATTTCAACGATTATACGAAATGTCATCCAAAGACAGATCATGGCTTGCCAATTTGGCTAATCCCGCAGACAGTTCAGGCCCATAATATTCCTTATAGCTCGTCCATTTCGCCAAGAGCTGTATCAAGTATCTTGTATTCTACCAACTGGCAAATGGTCAAATCGTATCAGAGAAATCAACGATTTGCTGTTCACAAAGAGTTCTTAGAGTTCTTCGGTAATTGCAGGACATCTGGAGTATTAAAGGCACTAATGGTATTTATAAAGAAAGGTCTGTCACTTCTTTATACAATATCTAAATGATATAAGTATACATTAATACTTAAAGAGTGTTGCACGCGACTTATTAAACAATATATATATTTATATGTATTTATTCCAGCAGACTGGCTTTGTGTTATGGAAATAACATAAAATATGAATTAAAATAAGAGTAAAATCAAACATACAATACCAATAAAATGAGGTCTAATCAGTAGAAAAATGAACATATGTTTGTTATCCAAGAACATTGCTGTTTGTATAATTATTTAGCACTGTTTGCAGGAGCATTTACCACAAATTATTTGAAATATGGTGTAAGTGACGCATAAAGAGGATAAGCAAAAAGTAGGAATGCCTCTAGCGAATGAAATCCGACTTGAAAATACCCTTTATACAGCTATGACATTCAAACAACTAGAGCAGGCGCAACTCAAAATGTAAGCCATAAAAATATAGATATTTCATATTTAAATTAATAATTTGAGTCTTAATTTGTCTTGACTAAGTTATCATCGGGTCGACACATAAGTGAATCGAAATGTGGTGCTTTTTACTTTTGCTTGCACGTTCCACGTTTTGGCTAAGATGATAATGTAAAATAGCCAATAAGCCGTGTCATACCCTACTGCCACATTTGTGTGTTTACAGGGAACAGGAGTATAACTAACTTGATAATAATGGGTACGCTTTTAAAAGTTTGCTTTGAATAGAATTAGTTTTGCTGCATTCCACCAACACCCTGTTTATGCTTACTAGGCTAAAAAACGTATAAAAAGAACTGTGAGCAAAGCCAATTTCGCAGTCTTTCCTCACATTTAGCAGTGCAAGTTTGAATAAAGTTTAAGTCCGTAACAACGTACAGAATAATGAAAAGTTTGAAAAATTAAATATTATATTCTCGTGCTTGTGAATATTTTTTTTTGCAATGTATTCGCATAATCTTGTCAAAACATTCGTTTGCCTTAATAACATTTTCTCTTCCAGGTTATTTTTGGGTCCTTGGGGACACAGCTTGCCGGGACTGACGAATTAATCCTTCGGTTTCCTAGATATTTGATTTCGTTTGGGGAATTTATTGATTACTAGCTGGACCACATTACCTTACCTTCTGTGAACTCACAACTTTTCACCAATATTGACCTGGGCTGGGTACACTCGCTCGGTTCCGAAGTTTGAAGTGTGTATAGTTTTTTCACTAGGCACAAAGTTGAAGAATGTTTTACCGGAGGAGGTCTTGATTAATAAAGTTGTTATTGGTGTCAGAATATCTACTAGGTTTTTGTGTTCCAAAATGTTCAGATCTTTCCCAAAGTCATTGTGAGGAACTACTTGATTGCAGATCTAATCTATATCAGTATATATAATTTTTATGTCTTTTGTATATTGATTTCATCTGCTTGTAATATATGAATGTAAAAGAATAAGTATTTATCATATATTGTAAATATTTAAGTTCACTATATTTAAGATATTTTAAAAATTATCTTTTAATAGTCTGTAATATTATTGTTCAATATTTATTATAATTTAAATATTTTTCTTTTTTGTTTGGTTCAGATGCTTCAACTATACATATATATAACGACAGCTACTACCTTCCCCAACCAACCGCAAAAGATTATATCAGCATGTTAACAAAATTGATCCTCTCATTACCGCCAAGAAAAATGTATCCAACCAAGGATATGCAGCAAAAGTTTTCGAAACGTAATTTAGACAGCCTTGGTGGGGGACATCTAATTAAGAGATCATTTGAAATCTAAAATGCGGGCCGATTAGAAGTAACCCAATTTATAATTTCCAATGGTGATCTTCTGTATACTATATGTTATATCGTATCTTAAATGTCTTCAAATGTCCAAATTTGTTAAGGTAATAAAGCAATATGTGTAAATAACTATGGACGTGCTTAACTGATTTGAAAAAATAAAATTATATTATATTTTACAGTCTATAGAACATCATCGTTTTTATATAATTCTATCTAATGGTCATTTCGTTGAACAATTTTGTTATTTATTATTAGAGCAATTTTTGGTTTGGCAAAACGTGCAAGTTTTTACAAATATATAATACTTATTATAAAATTAATACTGACTACTTCTTGATAATTAACTTCAAAATAAACAACCTTATTAATAACTACACTCTCTTTTGTAAGCCTTCTGGAAAAATACAGAAGGACAATTAGTTCTGCGGTAAGTAATCTTCAAATTTTACTGGAAACTCCAAGTTTCCCCAAACATATGTTTTGTCATTGTACACATTTTCCATTATTTCTAGCAGAGCACTGCTACGATCCCACGATTTTCGATCACACTTAAACATGAAATCGGGATCTTGTGATCGTTTGCGAATAGTCTCAAAACTAATGTGCTGTTCGCAAATATGCGATTGGTGCAAAGCATTGCACTCAATTTTTGTTTGTGTTCCTGTGATTTGGCTGAATAACAAACAGTGCGATCGTTAGCACACTAGACACGTAGAGACCATATCTACTACATTAGCCAGAGAGATCTTTTTATTGCCTTTACCCACGGCTCAAATATAATTAAATAGAATACAGAGGTCGCGTTTGACTCTTTTATTTACCATTTAATTTAGATGTAGACTGAAAATACATTCAAAGACAAATTGCAAACACAAAATTTGTTTTTATTTCGGTCCTCTTCAATAATTCGCACCCGTTAGGCTTTCTCCACAACAACAATTTTGAAGTAAAAACTAGAAAACTTCTGTACTTATTACATACATCAATTATTAAGGTGTTGTAATTGTCGCCTACATTCTGCGAAATAATAAATAATTTAACTATATTTTCCGCATTTTCCATCTTTACACCTCGAATCGAAAATGCTCAATTTTACCTAATCACTTATTTACAGAGCTATGTTCGATGGAAAAGGTCAAGAATTGAAGTGTTTATTATGCAATAAACTGGATTACAACACGCAGAGCAACTTTAGAGCCAGCAATAGCGATAACAATGGTGCCGTAAAGCCTTTACTCGTCAGGAAGGATTCGATGTACAACAAGAATGCGGCCTGGCGAAGTAAACTGAAAAGAAACTTTGATGAAATTGACAAAGCCTCCGTCAGTTTTGGCCTACTAAATCCTCTCGTATAGTTATAAATGTACGTGGCTTGAAATTTGAATTTCTTACTCACATTTGTATGTTACTCAAAGTCGCTTTGTGTCAAGGGAATAATTGTATAAAAAAAGACGAAACCAAGTATTATTAATAATACCATTTACAATAAAAAAACAATTATAATTGTTATTAACATGTTTATTTATTCTTCTTTAATGTTGAGTTTTGTGAAAGGTCATACCAGATCTAAATGCAGCGCTTTTTATTTTTTGTTTTTTTGTTTCAAGGGACTATTTAAATACAAATTACATTTGATAATTATATTTAAAACAGTAATTCATTAATATATTCTTCACTTTGTTTATTTGAATTACGGCGATAGGGATAACCTATAACAATTCATATTGACGTAGGTGCATCCTTTGAATTATATCCCTACAATCATTAAAAACTCGCTTGATGTTTTCTGTGTCCACGGCGCATGTGAAATGTGGGTAACAATAATGTTTACCGTCTCCACTTGCTGTCGATATACGCTGTTTAAATATATAATTAGTCAAATATATACATATATATATATATATTTATTTTTATGTATATATGTATTATTATTAGTTTGCCCGCAGTGGGCACTTACCAGAAACTCGTCCCGTATAAAATATTTTGCTCTTATTACCTCTGCGTCATCATTGGATTCCATTATTGCGTCACCTACAACAAGTGTACATGTTTTTAAAAACCTTATGGGTTTCTTTGTGTTTAAATTAAATTTCCTCCTTACTTGGCGTTTGATATTTGTTGAACTCGGAGAAATATTCCGACAATTTACTTTTTCCAGCCTTAATTTTCTCTGCTAACAAATCTTGCTTATTTAGAAAAAGTATAATAGAAATTGGGCGTAGCCATCTGAAAAAAATAATTTTAAACTTAAGTAAAAATAACAATAACAATTTTTCTGGGTTTGAATTTATACCTGTTGTTCCAAATACTCTTAAATAAGTCCAAGGAATCTCGAAGCCGATTTTGAGTGGGATCCTCACGCAAAACCATGTTATAACTTGAGCATGCTGTTACAAATATTATAGCAGTTACATCATTGAAACATTGAATCCACTTTCTGCGCTCATCACGCTGTCCTCCCACGTCAAACATACTGTTTATAAAGAAGGAAAATCAAAGCATTACAAAGTCATATTCACAAAAATACGTATTTATAATTACTCACTGAAAATTAACTTTGTCCACCTGAAATCTTGTTTCGAATATTCCAGAAGTCAAAACACGGCACCGAAGAATATCTTGTTCATTGGGGGTATAGTTTGGATTCTTAATTGTGCTAACTCGATCCAGAAAGCTTTAAAATTCCAATTGATAACATTGTATAGTAATTATTTAATAAATCTAAAGGAAAACTTTAATAATTCTAGTTATGAAAAAATCGCAGAAAATGTATAAGGAAACTATTATTTAATAATAAGATGTATATGTATTCAAGCTAAAGCTTTGCAAGTTGTTCATATTCTGTGTGGACACATAATTGCATACTTTTGAGGAAAGGGGCTATATGTCTTTACCCACTTCATACTTATTACCAAGCAATAGTATTCTTTAACTCGAGTTTAGCAAAATAAGCGATTACAAAAAACTATTCATACAATTGCGGCGTGCAAATATTTTACCACTTTATCCATTTGAAACCAATTTGGACAAAAAACGTCCTAAATAAAGGAATTATATTATTTTTTCATGACAAAAAACTTGGAAAAACAATATGCTAACATGCACAAAAAAGAACTTGAATAATTATTTTAAAATAATTCAGTACTTACTATTTTGCGCAGTCAATTAGTTGATATTCATTTGACCTCTCATAGGTTTGAAGGACACCTTTGTCTTTCCATAATTCTTCTGTGTGTTCATAAAATTCAGGAGGATAGTTGAAGTCGGGACCTAAAGAAGAAAAACAGACGTATAAAATATAACTAGTATAGATACACAGGTAAGTACAATTGCGGTCAAAATAATCGTAGAAGACAAAATCTCACAAATTATCATAATCTTTTATCATTTAAACTACATATTTTGTGAACGACATGTTGTCCAGATCCTCGGAGTTTAAAATAAACACGGATTCGCCTGGCTACAAAATATTTCTCCATTTTTCTGTTATTTCGATAAGAATAATTTTCTACGCCTGGTTTTACGGAACACAAATAAAATCTATGAGTATGGTGTGGAAAAAACATTGTTTTTTTCCATAACAGGATATTCTTTTAGATTGAATTATTTTAATGAGGCCTCGCCGTATATGAGGCAGTATTATATTTACCATGACCAATGATATCACTACAATATGACCTCCTCTATTTTGGAATCCTATTAAAAAGACAGTTAAGTTAAAAGTTATTTATCTTTCTCAATCAACTTTAAATAAAAGCTATCAGTTTACATTATTCTTGATTACTAATTTTTTCCTTGACCTATACTCTACACAAATATTTTTATTTTGACCGCATCTGTATATAAATATGTAGTGTATTTATATCCTTATAGGAATAACATCAATATTAAAACAGTTTTTCTTTCTTACTAGATGCGTAATCCTGAATATATTCCACCCTGGGTTCATTTTCTTTTTTTTCTAAAGCTACAGGTGGATTAAGTGTGCTCATGGCTCCAGTAATAGTCTGTAAATATATATTATATATATAAGTATATATATAAAATAAGGTAAATAAGCTGTATTTCTAACAAATAAAATATACATTTTATAAACAATTTCTTAAAGGAAAAAAGTTACATACCAATATAGCGTCACGAATATTCTTTTTAATATCATCAATTTTCTGGTTTTTCTCTGTTTCAGAAAATCCGTCGACATGCAATATCCGCATTTGTTTGACTATAGTTGATTTACCGGACTCACCCGCTCCCAACAGGAGCAGGCGGTGTGTGGCCCGATAAAGCTGTTTATCCTTCTGCCTGGCATCGCTACGACGCTTTTGACTTTTCGAATCCTCCGAGCTAAAATCAGACTGTTTTGAAGTTGACGAGCCAAAGCAACCCATAGCAGTTCACGGAGCCCACCAACAAGTCGCTCGATTCTCTTGATTGGCGTCGGGGGACTCTGCACCCCAAGTACTTTCTCCGTTCTGCTCCAGTATTATAGAGTCTTATTTATTAATGTTATAATGTTAGTCAATGTCTTCAATTCCAAGAACGACAGCTCTCGCTCGCTCTCTCTCTCTCTCTCTCTTTAAAAATATCGTCAAAACGATTGTTTGATGACTAATCTATATAACAAATAAATTAAAAACAAAATATATTAAAAATTGGATAATTATTATAAGTACAAGTAAACAGCGTTGACAATTCTTAAAGGCAAAAAGCTTTACATATCTAAAAATATATTTGTTTTCGTCATTCAAGTGGTCATTCGGAGTTTAAATCCATATTCAGTAAGAATATCTTTAAAAAATGCAGAATAAATCGATTTATATACCCTGTATATCGATATTTCCATGCCCGTATTTAAATTTTTGCTCTGTAAATAATTCTGCCAATTTTTAACAAAGATCTAATTCCGAAAATTATTTAATCGACTAAACCTTGATCAGAAATATATAAATATTTATACAAAATTTGTTAAATATATATGTATATTTATAAATTATTACGTTCAATATGGCTATCTACTTTAGATACAAAGTACTAAATACTAGAACACATATGTAGGTGGATGGGACATGTACGGTTACTCAAAAATCAAAGCTACACCCCATTAGGTGAACAGAGTGGGTGGTGGGTGTGGCGTAGGGGTGTGGAGTTATCGATATTTGAAACGAATTGAATGTATGTACGTGAAATGCGGAACTGTGTGAGATCGATGTGACATACAGGTGGGGGTGGGGGTGGGGGACGGACAGTCAATAAGGCGTAATCGTAATTAACGTTCGTATAACTTTCTATGCTGATCCATAAGAATATGTAAATGCACAATTCATATATAGATATGTGCGTATGTATGTGTGTATGCATGTATGTATGTACATAAATTGTCGAATTGAATTAACGACGTTAAGCACGAGAAGTCTTCGACTACAATGTAACAGGTGAGAAGTGGGCATGTTTTGCGCATACACAGTACATATGTAAATACATACACCCACTATGTATATATGTACATACATTATATATATCAATATATATACATATACACATATATGTACAAATTAAATGTATATCTAAAGGATATGTGAATGCGTATAAATATATAAATTATCCAAAGTATCCATGCACACATGTTAAATGTTAATAACATAGATAACATGAGGAATGGTAACGGAATATTAATCCAATAAAATATGTATACAAGTAATATAGATATTTTTTTGCATTTGTATGCATAAATACATTTCAGAAATATATATTCACATAGTTACGTACATACATATGAATATATATGTATACTCATCTCTGTCGCATATGTATCCATATATATATATACATATATGTATGTGTGTGTGTGTATGTATATATACCGATGTATTTATATACATCGCTTGTCATACATATGTCTATATCTTAATACATCATGCAACTTTATTTAGATGTATTTTATCGGGTTGTATGTTTTCACTATATTTTATTTTTTTTCAGGATTTAAAGGGCAGACGCGTATCACTACTTTTTTTTAATGCAAGGTGAAGAACGATAACTTATGTATCTGGTGTATACACATAACATATTTAATGCGCTTTGTAAAAATCGTTATTTTAGTTGTTTTCGCATATATTTATAATATTTTTCAAGCGATTTTATGTCAATTGAATCCTCTATTCATTTATGGGGGCAATTTTGGGGAACATCTACCTTGATTGCACATTTAATTATCTACTGCAAGTTGATTTTGCTCATTTAATTAATGTTAATGATTGCAAATAATTTAATGAACTTATTATATGCCTTAACTTGCCACATTATATTATTACACGGATTTTTAACTTATTTTCAATAACTAAAAAACTCACTTTTATGTATTTTTATTTTATGTATCAACCTAGAGGTGCGCCATATTCGATAGGTTTATTTTTCGTTACAATTGAAGTATATCGTTTGTTTCTAGTGATGTTCATTGGGCTCTAGAAAAATTCACGCTGTGTATTCAGCAAAAAATCTAGCCTAGAATAAATATATTTTATTTTCGATTTAATTTAAAAATAACATAATGAACAAATATAAAATCTTTCATTAATGAACATTTGAAAAATAATAAAAATTCAGAAGCGATCCAAGTGAAAAAAAACTGACGGCTTATATAAGTTGGAGTGATTTTATTTTCGCACTTAAATTAAAAATATCCAACTGATAGAGGAAAGCCTGTGTTGACTTGGGCTTTCACCGTATTAAAATATTTATATTTTCAAACAATTATTTTTAAAACGTTTATCAATGTGAGATAGATAATAGCTTTTTTTGGAGTTGTCGATTTCAATTCACAGTAATTCATGCAACTTAACATGGAGGATTTACCTAATATTTTATCTTATGGCAAGCGGTTGTTGGTACCTTAAGTCCTTCTGGTCCAGTGAATCATTGAAGGATGAAGTTGATATGAATCTTGATATGAATTTCACGTTTGCGACTGTGAAGTGAGCGAATGCCCATTGGAGAATTGGACCCTAGAAATACTCTTCTACATGTAAAATATGTATTCAAGTGTTCTCCCTTTGCTACGAAAAAGAAAAGTTTTTCTACGTTATGTGTACCACTGTTTTGCGATTTTTAAATATTAAGCTGTATTGTATTGTATCTAAAAGGGAATTTCAAAGCATCTAGACTTTGGACTCTGTCATATTATGTATATAATATTTGCTATTAATGAATTTATCATGTACTACTCCTTTTAAATTATTGAAGTCATAAACTATATTTACAATAATTATGCAATTTTCAAATATTAATTATATATCCTTAAAATCGTTTTGTAATTAACGAAATTTGTCTTATTTTGCGAAGGTTTGTGTAACAAAATGAAAATTATTGGTACCGACAATTGTATATACTACATTTACATACATATCATGTAGGATTATGAGTGTTGTTATTAAATGGGCCACGCATTCAGGGCCAAGCCGGTTGCATTTTAGGTTGACGGCTTAGACATAAGTATTTAAGTATTTAGTTCACACAGATGCATATTTAAGATGATTGGTATTAAAATATAGATACATAAAGTTCCACATACATAAACATTTGTATATACTCTTACATTATATATTACAATTGCAATATGTATGTTCAGAAAATGTGTGTGTGTGCCTGTGTAGATTTTTTTGGGTATGTCATAAATATTTATGTATGTATAAACATACACAGCTACAGATATATATTCATATATTTGTATATGTATGTATTTATTTATGAATGTATCCAAACATTCACATACATAGGTACAAAAATATGTATGTATGAATAGACACTAACACAGGCGAAAGAAATTTTCGAATAGACGGTAAGTGCTTAAAAGTTTGTGCGTGCTAAAAGTATTTTCCCAGGCCAAAATAGAGAGTGTATCTAATTTTGGGAATTTTGCCAAAATATATGAATTTTGTAATTCAAATAGACACTCTCATCAAGCAGCGTTCTCCTTGCGTTCAGTTGCCGTTGATCGTTATAATAGCGCGATCTTTGTGTTAGCTCTTGGTCTTTTGACTAAAAGATATTATATAATACCGAAATTTTTGTTAACACAAAACAAATTGTAAGTTTTGTTGATTTATTTCAACAATTCAAATAAACCATTGTTCATAATTAGTGTACAAATATAAAAATCTACAACTATACAAGTTACATACCATATACAGAGAATATTGTATATGCAAACATTGAAAAAAAAGAAAAATTTTTTAAAATAAAATAAAAAAACGGTGCAAATTTCTGTTTGCAAATGTACATATAAAACTATTTGCACACAAATAAAAATATATATAGACAATAATATATATTTATTTACGCATATCAAGTTTGTGTTTCAAAAGTGTATCCTGCAAAATATATACATATATAAAAAGAAGTTGTTGAATGTAAAAACTATATTGGAAATTTACAATTAATTGATCCAACCCTCATACGACAGGAGCACATATGCATATAGATATATATTTATATATTTACATATATATACATATGTGGAAAAATACATACATATGTACATGCCTACCCTACAGACAGACATATATATAAGAGAGTAAAGCTCCCTTAACCTACTGACATAACCTGAATTTTTTTAATATCTAGTCATTTACTTCTCGAAACTTGACCATGTACGTATGTATGTATATAACATAATATAATATATAATGTTATGCACCTGTTACTGTGGCCACGCTCACAAGTGTGACATACATAAATACATACATACATACATCAAGTGTTGCCAAAATCAAAAAAATTCAAATATATATACGCATATATACATACTTATTTAATCAAGCCAACTATTACCTGCCAAATCTTTTCCACAAGCATACTCAAAAATTTTATTTTTAAGCATAGATATTATATGTATTAAAAAAATACATACATTCGAATTGATATATTTAAATGCCAAATTGTATCTATATGCTTGGGAATACGTTGATTATGCAACCCATCTGGCTGTTTGTGATCTAAGTGACAACACAAAGACGGCAACAACACATTTGAACAAAAAAGACAAAAAATAAGAAATTATAAATAAGAAAGCTTTTGTATAGCAGGTGTAAGTATGAAGAAACTTTGTAAATGTGTACGTATAAACCATGAACATATGTACCTACTTAAATATGTTCAAATTTATATATATATATATTTATATATATATATATATGTGTGTGTGTGTGTACATATGTCCTAGAAAATACATGTACTGCAATTATATGTAGTTATGAACAACCATACTTATGAGTGCAGTTGGGTACTTTATTTTACAGTGTATGTACCTATTTGTATTTGTACCTATGCCACACATATACACACACACAGACATATAGGTACACACATAAGCTTGTATAGATTCAGCAGCAAAGGTTTCTATTTTTAGCTAATATCTTGTAGACTCGAAATATACAGACTTACATACATATATTTTTTCCGGAACACAAGCTAATATATAATATATATTATTATATATGTATGTATGTATGTATAATTCTTGTATATATGAAATATATAATATATGTAAATATTGCAGAAAAAGCTGTCAGCTTGTAAATAGTATATATGTATGTACATATGTAACTTCTGGGAGAGTTCCTGTTTACATTGATCTCTTTGTTTGTGTATTTATGTGCAACACACATAAACTATATGTATATACTATAAATATCTGCACTAATTTATGGCCAAGTACTTGTACTCATTTATACCAATGTACCTACATCGGTGATCGGTGTGCTAATTTTCTGTCTGTGTAACTAGTCCAGGTAAAATCTAAATGGGAGAGTGCCCGCCTGGGTGACACCCTGTAGCTCGAAATTACGCTAAAATCCATTTGTACACAAAACACACATATGTATGCACACACACACACACGCACAATTAAAGCTGCGGGCTTTTGGATGATCTTTGGTGTGCTTTTTCTTCTTCCCTCTACGCCACATTATGAAAAACATTTAAAATAACTTTTGTGTTTATTGTCTGATTGTTATAAAATTTTCAAAGAAAAAAGCTAATAGAAGTTGAAAATCTTGAGAAAAGGCAATTATATTTATAATATATCAAAATCCTTAGCTGTTCCATTCATATGATTTAAATTTTTGCAATATATTTAAATATTTTCAAGAACTAGTATACTTTGTGCTCTTTTCTTCAAATTATTAAATAATTGCAATTTTTGAAATGTACTGCTCAAGTTGTCAACTAAGGCGGGGACCGCACACGGTTCAATTGTTTGACGTCAATGTCGAATACGTGCGTTTGACACTCAATCATCTACACACACATTTTACAAAAATACACACATAAATTTGTCTGTCTATTTGCGTGCGTGTGTCTGTTTCTCAGCCATGTTCGTCGGCGTAGCTATTTCTATGCAAAGCAGCCTCTTAGTTTTGAGGCATTGGTGATGTAACCTGGCAGAAATCCCTGTTTTTTTTGCAGCAGGTATCACATATATAGTATGTACATACATATTTATTAAAGACTTACGTTTAGAAAATTGTGATTGTTTGTAGGAATTGGTATAATTAAAAAAGTCAAATAGCGAGTTAATGTTTTAAAATATTAAGTATTTCAAACTTTTGAACTTAACATTTAGCGGGTCTTTTTTCAAAAATTGGTGACGACAATACTTTTTATTATCGATAATTGGGAAACACGGAGGGCTATCGGAAAAAATATTTATCTGAGCGGTCACGCGACTTTTTCCTACATTTGCCAAATCGAAAGGCTACAAAATCTAATTAATCAGGTTCATTCTTTAGGATGAGTTAAATGTACTAAATTCTAATCGAATATGCTATTAAATTGCAAAAGTTTGCACTGCGATTACAATACATCAAATTTACTTAAATTCTTGTCACGACTCATTCATTCAAATGCCAATAAGTGTAATTAAAAAAACTTTACTTTTATGGCACCACACTTTTTTTTCTTATCGATACTTCAATAAGTTTGATAAGCAGCCCTGCGTTCGATATTGTCATGTCATAGCACTACGCCGGAAAATTCAGTAATAAACGGCCTAAAACTGCATTTTAGTCACAGTACACATATACGTAAATTTAGAACAAAAAAAAAGAAGAAAAATATAAAGAAAACGCCATGGCCATATAAAACCTGTGTAGTTATTGACTGTAGTCAAAATTAAGTACTTAACACGTCAAGTTTTTTCGTTTTTGAATGATTGTAAATAAAATTAGGCGCTGATTCGCAAATATTGCATTATTGAACAAAAGTGACACGTGTGTGAATCTCATAAGTTAGCATTGCTGAGAAATATATCAAAATAAGTGGTAATGAAAATAAAAATAAGTATAACCATTTCTATTTCCATCGTGCATTTATACATGACGTGTATGTGTGTGCATTGTGTCGAATCTACTTATAAGACACACATATACATGTGTACTACGTACATACACTTTTAAATACACGTGTCTCATTGTTATCTGTGGATATTGAAATACTCATGCAACATAAAGTAACCGTTTACACTTGTTTTCTATGTCATTCTGTTGACTTAGTGGATCTTTGTCTCTCTTAATCTGTTATCGAGAATACACTTTTCAGTATGTCGCAGTGTCTTGCGATACATTCTAATTGCACACACTTATGTACCTGCGTATGTACTTACATTATTTACAAGTCTGTTGCTGATCCATAAAGAGTAAAATAAATATGCACATAAGAAGCTTAAATTTTGGCTCGCCTTTAATTTTTGCATTTGGCGGCCTTATCAAAACATAAAAAAGAAAATAATGAGAAGGGAAAGCCATTTTTGTTACATTTGCAAGATAAATTTAAAAAAAAAAAAAATCAAAAAAGAGCTATCTGATTGAGTCGCACCATGAAATTGATAATACGATTATAATAATTAAAGCGCAATAAATGAGTCTTTCTTACGAAAAATAACTGCAAGCAGGTTTTTTTGTTTGCAGTTTTTTTAAGGTTTTCGAAATGTGATCACAGCTGAATATGCAAATTAAAATTATTTGCAAAAAGAGAAAGTTTTAATTTGATGTGTTTAAAAAGAAAAGATAATTTTTAGCCTATTATTCTTATTATAAATTATAACGAACTGGCTCTGGCAATCCTTAAGTCGAATTAAAAACAAATAATTATTTTATGTATTTTTATTTTTTTGCAGGGTGTTGTAAGCTAAGGATAACGATTCAAAATGGAAGACGGTCACGCAAAAACCGTCGAACAATCTCTGACCTTCTTCAGCACAGATGCAGAACGTGGTCTATCTCTTGATCAGATCAAGACGAACCAGAAGAAATATGGACCTAATGGTAAGCATATATGGGATAGTCAGAGCAGCTGTTTTGCTTTTCTTATTTATAATTATTGACTTTAATAATCACAATTCGACTTCTTTTTTATTTTCAGAATTGCCAACTGAGGAAGGTACGCAATTATCGACCTTGCGTGACACATTTCATATGTGCTCCAACAAATGATTATTTGTTTAAAAAAAATTTGTATATTCATTTATTTTTTGATTACAGGAAAAAGCATTTGGCAGTTAGTTCTAGAGCAGTTCGACGATCTTCTGGTGAAGATTTTGCTATTGGCAGCCATAATATCATTTGTAAGTTTGACGTTTTGAGTTAGTCATTTTTCACCAGCATATATTTTTAATCGAGCCACTATCCTGAGTCACAAAGTGAATTTTTAAATTAAATTGTGAAATTGTTTAACAAGTCACAGAAATAATCAACATTAAATTAATAACAACAATTGTGTTGTGAAACCTGAATTTAAGGTACATTATATTCATGATCAGCATCACTAGTCTGTGCAATATTGCAATATCCGTTTGTCTGTGTGTGTACTAGTCCCTAAGCTTTAAAGATATATGATAAAATTTGAAAAATATCCGTTCGGATCGGATCCTTATATAATACATCTGACAAGGTTTGCTGATTAAATTGCGCAAAATTACAGGTAGTTTTTAAGGGATAAGTTAAATTTGAATAGGTCACATGACAGCCGCTCTTAATGGTGCATTTTGTATTTTGTGGTTAGTGCTCGATTTACCTGTATGATTCCAAAGATTAAAACTTGCAGAATGATTGGAATTTGTAATACAACACACAATTTTTTGTTCTTTTATAGGTATTAGCGCTATTTGAAGACCATGAAGACACATTCACTGCATTTGTAGAACCCTTAGTCATTTTACTTATTCTAATAGCAAATGCTGTCGTTGGTGTTTGGCAGGAGAGAAATGCCGAATCAGCAATTGAGGCACTCAAAGAATACGAGCCTGAAATGGGCAAAGTAGTGCGTCAAGATAAGTCTGGTATCCAGAAAGTAAGAGCGAAAGAGATTGTGCCCGGTGATCTGGTCGAGGTGTCTGTGGGCGACAAGATCCCAGCTGACATTCGCCTCACTCACATCTATTCGACAACACTGAGAATTGATCAGTCCATCCTTACCGGCGAGTCTGTTTCGGTTATCAAGCACACCGATGCTATTCCCGATCCACGCGCCGTCAATCAGGACAAAAAGAACATTCTGTTCTCCGGCACAAATGTTGCCGCTGGCAAGGCACGTGGCGTCGTCATTGGCACTGGCCTGAGCACAGCTATTGGTAAAATCCGTACTGAAATGTCTGAAACTGAAGAGATTAAAACACCACTGCAACAGAAATTGGATGAGTTCGGTGAGCAGCTGTCCAAGGTCATCTCCATCATTTGCGTCGCTGTCTGGGCCATCAATATTGGTCATTTCAATGATCCCGCCCATGGCGGCTCCTGGATCAAGGGTGCCATCTACTATTTCAAGATTGCCGTCGCCTTGGCTGTCGCTGCTATTCCCGAGGGTCTGCCAGCTGTCATCACCACCTGTTTGGCTTTGGGCACCCGTCGCATGGCCAAGAAGAACGCCATTGTCCGATCTCTGCCATCTGTTGAGACATTGGGTTGCACATCTGTCATCTGCTCCGATAAAACTGGCACACTAACCACAAATCAAATGTCCGTTTCCCGCATGTTCATCTTCGACAAGGTCGAGGGCAATGACAGCAGCTTCTTGGAATTCGAATTGACCGGCTCCACATACGAACCAATCGGTGAACTGTTCCTGTCCGGCCAGAGAGCTAAGGCCAGCGACTACGATACTCTGCACGAGCTGTCCACTATTTGCATTATGTGCAATGATTCCGCCATTGATTTCAACGAATTCAAGGCTTGCTTTGAGAAGGTCGGTGAGGCTACAGAGACGGCTTTGATTGTCCTGGCTGAGAAACTGAATGCCTTCAACGTGAACAAATCTGGATTGGATCGTCGCTCAACTGCCATTGCGTGCCGCGGTGAGATTGAGACCAAATGGAAGAAGGAATTCACTCTGGAGTTCTCCCGTGATCGTAAATCTATGTCCTCTTACTGCACACCACTGAAGGCTTCTCGCCTGGGCACCGGCCCCAAACTCTTTGTCAAGGGCGCTCCCGAGGGTGTCCTCGACCGTTGCACACATGCTCGTGTCGGCACATCCAAGGTGCCACTGACCTCCGCACTCAAGAGCAAGATTCTGGCCCTGACTGGACAGTATGGTACCGGACGCGATACTCTGCGTTGCCTGGCCCTTGCCGTTGCCGACAGTCCCATGCGCCCTGAGGAAATGGATCTGGGTGACTCGAACAAGTTCTATCAGTATGAAGTGAATCTAACCTTTGTCGGTGTCGTCGGCATGTTGGATCCACCACGTAAAGAGGTCGCCGATTCGATTATTCGTTGCCGTGCCGCTGGCATTCGTGTCATTGTCATCACTGGTGATAACAAGGCCACCGCTGAGGCTATCTGTCGTCGCATTGGCGTCTTCGGCGAGGATGAGGATACAACCGGCAAATCATATTCGGGACGTGAATTCGATGATCTATCGCCAGCCGAACAAAAGGCCGCCGTTGCCCGTTCCCGTCTCTTTTCGCGCGTGGAGCCCCAGCACAAATCGAAGATTGTTGAGTTCTTGCAGGGCATGAATGAAATCTCTGCCATGACAGGTGATGGTGTCAACGACGCCCCCGCTCTTAAGAAGGCCGAAATTGGTATTGCTATGGGCTCTGGTACTGCTGTCGCTAAATCCGCCGCCGAGATGGTCTTGGCCGATGATAACTTCTCATCCATTGTGTCGGCTGTTGAAGAAGGTCGCGCTATTTACAACAACATGAAGCAATTCATTCGTTATCTGATTTCGTCCAACATCGGCGAAGTTGTTTCTATTTTCCTAACAGCTGCTCTGGGTTTGCCCGAAGCCTTGATTCCCGTTCAGCTCTTGTGGGTTAACTTGGTATGTTAAAGAATGCCCATTCAATTTGAACAGCTTATTGACTTATGAATTTTATTGTCATTTGTCATTTAGGTCACTGATGGTCTACCAGCTACAGCTCTCGGTTTCAATCCTCCTGACTTGGACATTATGGAGAAACCACCAAGGAAGGCTGACGAAGGTTTAATCTCTGGATGGCTGTTCTTCCGGTTGGCAAACTTAATTAAAATGCTTTTTTTTTATCTGTTCGTATCTATAATGTAATTTTCTTTGAATATAGTTACATGGCAATTGGTTTCTACGTCGGTGCAGCAACGGTCGGTGCCGCCGCTTGGTGGTTCATCTTCTCTGCCGAGGGACCCGGACTCAACTACTGGCAACTGACTCACCATCTTGCCTGCTTGGGCGGTGGTGATGAATTCAAAGGTGTCGATTGCAAAATCTTCAGTGATCCACACGCAATGACCATGGCCCTGTCTGTGCTGGTGACCATTGAAATGTTGAACGCCATGAACAGGTAAAATTGTTTGCTAACAACTATTACTCACACTTGATTAATATGTTTTTTCTTTGTCAGCTTATCTGAGAATCAGTCTTTGGTAACAATGCCACCATGGTGCAATTTGTGGTTGCTTGGCTCAATGGCCCTTTCTTTCACTCTTCACTTTGTTATTCTATATGTTGAAGTCCTCTCTGTAAGTAAAAGTCTATATTTATCAACTGCCTTTGTTGTGATAACAGCATTGAATATTTATTTATAGACCGTCTTCCAAGTGACACCGTTGTCTACAGAGGAATGGATAACTGTGATGAAATTCTCAATTCCTGTAGTTTTATTAGATGAAACATTGAAGTTTGTTGCTAGAAAAATCGCAGATGGTGAGAGCCCTATATATAAGATGCATGGGATTGTGTTAATGTGGGCTGTATACTTTGGCCTGCTATACGCTATGATGCTTTAAGAATATAATTATAATCATTAAGCCCAACATCATTATTCTAATTAACTAGCATAAAGTGTTACTAAATATAAAACAGAAAGAATACCTAAAGTAACGACTTTAACAAACCAACCAACCAACCACAACATAGACTTATTTCCGAATATAACTAAAAAACAAAAAAAAAAAAATCACGCGTGATATTTTAATAAGAGATCGTTTTTACTCTATGATTTATACAAAGAAACACCGTGAACTGGTCAATAGATTATGAGAGTTAACGATTAATTACAAAAACCTACACATAATAATACTTTATTTTGAATATGTTCCACATACATATATACATATAACATGGCATTGCTTTTTGTACATACGATGCTGTAAGCAGAATTGCTCGGTTGAAAATTGTTTTCGAATTCAAATACACGAATACGTAAGTTTCAAAATGTCATTTTTCGATAACATTCAAATGTCATAATCAGATTATTGCTGCAAAAGTGATGATCATTTTTATAAACATTTATAAGTTGATTATTACAGGTTTAGTTTCTCTATTAAAAAAAAAAAACGTAAAACCAGGACAAAAAAAAGTTTCAATCATAGATTTTGTTAGATATACAAATTATGTGAAAAATTCAAATTGTATTTAGTTTACAATACAAAAAGTCAACAATACCGTACATTTTCTAAAAAAAAAAAAACGATGAATCTATGTAAATACTTCTTCACTTAGGGGTCATTATTAACAAAAAAAAAAAAAGGAATAAACCTACAAAATAATTCAAAATATTAGATAAATCCTAAAAATTCCTATTTATATGTAGATGTCAAGCATATATACAACACACATATATATTTTATTTATTCAACAACAATTGGTTTAGCTGCCTTGATCGTGGATGGAATAGCGGATATATATTTTGTATTCAAGTTATTTATGTACTAAGTAGTCTTATTTCAGGCGAGGACTTCCGTTTTGAATCTAGGAAAAAATTGGTTCATTCCATAGTATATAAGAAGTAGAAATTCAAAATGTGGATACAGAAAGACAAAAACAGTCAGCTTATGAACAAAGTGTGTACTTTATTATTGGTAGGTTACTTATTATACAGCTCAATCTTCCGTTCCGCTTTATTAAATTCCGATAAATTATGGTAATTGGGGTCCATAGATAGCGTCCGAAGTATTTATTTTTACGGCATACACTAACATGATAGCAATCATCCAATTTGACTCGCAGTTTAGTATAACAGTTTTTTTTACTTTCTGTCAGTCAGAAATAATTAAGAATCTAACAAGTTTTTTTTTTACAAATTTCACTTAAAATTTACTTTATGTACTTTGTTATTAAACAATTATAGACGCTGTCAAATAAAAACCTTAAATTACAAACAACATAATCATTACTAGAAATATGCGAAACTAAAATGTGCGCCAGAGAACCCATTGAATTAAACAGTGCTGACGATCGCTAATCTTACAAAAATTCACATATTTTTTGAATGCTCGCTCGCATTTTGTTGCAACACGCTGCTGATTGACGATCGAAACAAACGTCAATGATTTGAATATACATACATATGCCTACTCCATAAATTTATAAATAATTTATTGTTTTATTTTATACAGTAAATCCCCGATTTCATTAATTGGATGACTCACAACCCCCATTAATTTAAAATTAATTTAGTCCATCCCTGCTCTATAGAAAGTATGTGAAGTTGTTAAATGTTTGATTAAAAACAAGAGTGCCAAACAAAATTCCAATGTGAATTCCGAAAGAGAGATCAATTGCTGTACATTATGGTCTACTACATTTTGACACCACAAACAAAAATAATGAAAGAAACACACTTTTAAATCGAATGAATTCATATTTCAAATTCAGCATGTAAGATATCCATGATAACGAAATATAAACACTGAACCCCGAACTCTACTGGTCTACTTTTTAAATGAAGCGTAAACGTAGTCGTCATGTAGAGTTGGCTGATGTCCTACTGCCTACTGCCTACTGCCCACCCACCCTACCCTTTGTTACAAATTTTGGTTTGCAGATCGCTTTGGTTTCCTTTAGTTTTTGTTGGTACATTTAAACATATTGGTAATTATCGACAATATTATTTGTATGTGTATTTAGTTCCTGATACCGTCATTGATAAATGGTAAAGGTCTTGGTCATTGGAACGAACGAACGATCCTGGAGATCCTCAAGGATGTCTATATCGTAAAACCTTTATCAATCTTGTATTCATTGCTCAGACAGCCCTGTTACCTGAATTTGCAAATTGTATCCAATATGAATAAAATTAATTATTTGATTTAGAAAGTAATTACAAAAAAAAAACACACTTTCTTGACTTGACGGGTTATACAAAATATGGTTTAAATAAATAAAGAAAAAAGTTCCATAAAAACTATGCAATTGTTGTTATTAAAAAAAGAAAGAAGTACATTCAAAATGGTAAGTACAACAATAATATTTTAGGGAAAATACTTTAATTTTCTTTTATTTATATTTGTATTTTAATTGTTTATAGTAACTAACATGAATCTCTCGTATACTAATTTTATATAATCAATAATCGATTAGATAAACTAATGTTTTTAAAATTTAAGAAAAACTAAATGTTTTTTAAATTGGAAATAAGCCAACTATATTTCTCAAAGCTTAAAAATAGATCCAAACAGTTTCAACAAGTTTCGATTATTAAAACTCAATGGTGGCAAATGTAAATTAATTTATTTATAGGCAAATTTAGTTTTTGATATATTTTTTTTTCTGACAAACCAGTTTTTAAAAATTCTTAGATTCGCAACTTAAGTTTGACAGGATATTTTTTTGTCACTTTGTGATCATAGAACCATGCTTGGTGTAATATACTTACTCAAATCAATAAACGGTCAAAGTGATTTTTCCGAAGTATTAATTAATAATGATCTTTCCCCTTAATAAGTAGTACCACTTGTTAAGACTTGCTTAAGACTTTGGCATATATGTTTTATGTTGTATATTGTATTTATAGAAGATGCGATTCAATTGACATAACATTTATTTTTATTTTATTTAAACAAGTTTTTACAAGGATTATTTCTTATTTGAAAAGAGGTATGAATCATTTGTGCCTAGTGCCAATTTGCTAGCATTCTCATTGCCAACGATATTACTTAAACTTAGTGTATCGAATTTCGTGTAAAAGACTTTGACACTCATTACATCCTGTAAGCCATCGCGTGGATTTTGGTTCACTTCAAGCATTAAATTAATTAAGTCTGAGTAAAAGTTGGGGAAATTTGGTGGCTGATAGAATATTAAATGCCGTATGCCTTTGATGCGAGTACGTCGAAAGAAGTGTGCTCTCTCCGAGTACAACAAAAACGGTGCGCCGCTGTGGAAGAAAATGTCTCTTGCTCTAGAAATTTTCTCCTTTTTTGTATATTCACTTATTTGAACGAAATTGATCATCTCATTTTTAAAATGATTTCTCAAACGTACATAGTCAAAATAGCTGGGTACATATAAAAGACAATGTGATAGCCCTGATTTGCTGATTTCCGGCAGAATATGGCGAACGAAGTGTTGAAAGCGATCCTCAAAAACCGTTTCAACACCTGAGCAATCGATGCGTTGAAAGACTTGTTCGATTGGCGTCAGCACGTTGGAAATATCGCCACGTGCAATTTGATTTATAATTCGCACTTTCCCCTGGAAATTATAGCATTTGTTATTAAACAGCCCACGAAATTCTGGTAGCTCGTGCGATGAGAAAAGTAATGTTTGCCGATAGAAGCGCGATGTGCCACTGAGACAATATTGGCGTACACGCTGACAGTTTGTGTCTGGCAGCTTTTGCGGCTGTAAATGTAAATGATCCAGCACGTAGAGCAGATTTTCCCAGTTCTGAGCTATAAACAGCTCAGCTTGATCAACGATAAGTAGCTCAATTGAATTGAGAAAATCGTAGTCTTGGTCCTTGTCATTAATCATCATACGTAGTGCCAGTGGCGAAGCAATTAATATATCCGATCCACTTATGTCCGTGTATAAGGACATTGATTTCTTTGTGAGACGTATGCCCAATTTAAAGTTATCATCCGTATTTCCGCTAAAGGTTTGTTCATAATCAAATGGCTTGGGATTCGTTTTTGGGAAATAAATAGTGTTGCCGGAAAAGTCATTAAGAAAACGATCATACTTTGCAATCGGAAAGGTGGCATTTTGACCTAAAAATTAAAATGAATAAGAAATATATTAATATAACAAAATTAAAAATATACTTATTTATAAATAAATATAAGCAAGATTTCCAGTATGAATATCTATTTATTTACAAATATATGAGAGAGTTCGACTAAGAGATATCATTAGATATTAAAAATAAAAGTACAAAAATATCGTATTTACATAAACTTTGATCAGACGGATATGGCTAGTTCGACTAGATCTTGTATGCTTGTGAAGCATTTTATTTGGAGGTGCTTCATATTGTCTGTTATATATTGTTGCACAAATTAAAAGTAATTTTTAACTATTTATAATGGGTTCAGGGTATAAAATGTTCGGTATAATTAAAAGCATAATGGTAAGATATTTGTGATAGTTCAACTTATATACATACCTTTTTGCTTGGGAAACAGCAAGCTTGCCATAATTTGTACAGTTTTTAAAGCGGATTCTCGAAAAGGTAATAGGATAAGTGCCTTCATCCGCTTAAGTCCCTGATCTCTTAAGCTATCGGGTATTGCAACATCGCACAGCGGTTGATTTGGATACTTGACGAGTCCGGCTATTTTTTCATTATTACGCAAAATTTGTGCTCTTGTCTTCAGCATATGATTAATCACATGCAGGCAGTAAACGTATCGAATTTCCTCGGCATTATCGTGCGTACGTTGAGGATAGTAAAGGTCTAGGTAATTGTTGGCAATCTGCAATATTTCAGTCTGTAGCGCAGATAGTGGAGAGGCAACATTTGCAGCTAATGCCATTTTAACATCCATTATCTGCAGATCTGTGGATTTCACAGTTTCTGGGGGCTGTTTGTTGTAATCTTTGTCGTGTAGACTTGGCAATGATTTTAAAATTGGTATTTCAATTTTGAATTTGCCAATCGAAGACCATTTAGCATTCGATACATTCGTGATTTTGGAGTTCATTTCGGTAATATCATCTGAGGTAAGATCGAAATTAAACCGCTCACTAAACGAATTGTATGGCTTCAAGTCCGCAGGTTCTCTTTCTTCTTGGTTCTTAACGACTTTTACTTTTTTTCGTAGTAAAACGCCTGTATTCGATTCTGTTATTGTTGGAGCCGCTGTATAAGGTATGTATATGTTGAGTATTCATGAAATAAAATATTTAGAACGGTTTACTTACCTGCTGATCGGTACTCGTTGACAAGTTGTTCGTAGAATTCATTTTCCTCCTTCACGGACGGTAAAATATTTACGGTCATGTTTGATTCCTCACCGGAAACAGTGCTCTGATATTGAGATGCCCTTTTATGCAATTGTTCCATGTCTCTGCTCCTCTGAATAAAGTTATTGTTCTTTGAAAACTTTTCGTTTCTTCGAACGGAAGTTCTGTTTGGCTGAGAGCCTTTAGTTTTTCGCTTCCCCCTCATTTTCGTTAATTCTTAAAAACCACTTGTTTATACTTCAAACGTGGAAAGCAGCTGTTGCTCAAGTGATTTAATTGCAAGTGAGAACATATTTATAACGATATATCGAACAAATGAGACAAAAAGATATCGATATCTTAGCCGATTTATTTTAAGATTTCAGGTTATGGGGAACGAATGGAATTTCAAGTAGATATGAAACTCAGAAAGGAAAATTCTAAAACATACGGATTCAATTCAATGCAGTAGAAAACGTGTCTTTTATTTAAAAAGTTAAAAACATTATTTTACATGAAACCTGTTTTAAATGCAAAATTAAAGCGTTGCAAACACTTTATTTGAATAAATTCTTGATAACATTTTCCAATTTCACTGTATCAACAGCAAATTTCCTGATGCCTTCAGATAATTTATCAGTCGCCATGGGATCTTCATTCAGTAACCATCTGAATTGAGTCTCATCAACAGAAATGCGCTTAATATCTTGCCCTTTGGCATCGGGTACAGATAAGTAAGTTTTCAACACCTCCTCGTCGTTTTCCAAGTCTTTTAGCAAGGATGGACTGATTGTAAGCAAGTCACAGCCAGCCAATGCCTTGATTTCACCTGTATTTCTAAAAGATGCACCCATGACCAGTGTTTTGTAGTCGAATTTCTTGTAGTAGTTATAAATGCTTGTCACAGACATGACACCAGGATCAGCAGTAGCCTCGAATTTCTTCGTATCTGTGTTGGCCACATACCAATCCAAGATTCGGCCAACAAATGGCGAGATTAGTGTAACACCAGCCTCGGCACAGGCCACAGCCTGGGCAAATGAGAACAACAGTGTCAGATTGCAGTGCACTCCATGCTCCTTTTCCAGAATTTCGGCCGCTTTAATACCCTCCCACGTTGAGGCAAGTTTGATTAAAATGCGCTTCTTGTCAATGCCAAAGGATTTGTACAAATCAATCAATTTCAATGCCTTCGCTACGCTTTTTTTTGTGTCGAACGAGAGACGGGCATCTATTTCAGTCGATACCCTACCGGGTACAACTTTTAAGATCTCGCAGCCAAACAACACGCATAAGTAATCCATAGCTTCTGCGACTTGATTCTCTAGTGATCTAAAAATAAAACAGTTATACCTTTTTAGAGCACCCGATAATTTTGTTGTGAAATTTCTAAGGCATTGACACCATAAATTCTACATTCTTTATCAGCATCCTTGTCCGGGATGATGTAGCACGCCTGTCCGTTCAATTAGTGTATAAGAGCGGAACTTCCTAAGCTTTAAAGCTAGCTTATTTTATATACATCGGAACAATGTCATAAAGCTCACATAGAAACAATGGGGATACAAATTGTGGCATTGAAATATCCACAGAACATTACCCTTCTTGAGTCTTTCCGTAATCGACGGCCTTGCGTACCAAGTATTGGTAGCGTTCCATGGTTGACGCCGATAAAATGAGCGATGGATTAGTCGTTGCATCGGTAGGTTTGTAAATATTTATCGCTAAAAAGGGGAGAACACGTTAATAAAGCAGTCACATGCAGTTAAACATAAGCTTAAACAGTGTTTTTAAAATCTTTTTATATCATATGCCCACATTAAAGGGTATATTTAAATTGAGCAAACATTTTCACCTGCTTAAGGTCGTGAAAAAATGTTGTTGTAACTTGCTTAATTTAAAAACTGAACCGAATTCAAATACCAATTCTACTGTAGTTATTTTGAGTTCTCACTTAACTTAACTAAAATTGATTATTCGCTTATAACATTTAACACGCAAGCGATACGTATTACACATTCACCTGCATAAGGTTAAACAAATGTCGACCTCGCTTTCGACTTTAACTTTGATTTGAACTTCAAAAAATCTATCTGGAGAAAGCTAAGATCGCTAATACATACAGATGATCGAAGGTGTTTAGGTGTATGGAAAGAATCTCTAGATGAATATAATAGTAGTTCCGTTGTAAAGCATTTAATGTAATACAATTATTTAACCTTTAAACCATATGCACGTACTCATGTGTGTATGTAAATATATATACTTCAAGATGCTTAACAAATATAGGGAATCTGAGTGTTTGTTAATAAAACTAACTCACCATCAAAATCGCCGGTATCGGCAACAATTGTGGTAATTTTTTTAAGTTGTTCTAAGGCCGACATTCTGAGCTTCTTTATCTGACGATCACTTCCCATCTCCTGTGTTGACTGAATATTGTGCTTAGTTCTAAACTTTAACATTGAGTTCAGTAGTTCCGCTCAATTGAACGGCTCATTGAAACTAATTCAGTGATTTGTGAAAGACACCAGTGATGCCATTTTAGCTTTTTCTTAGATAAATTTATTTGTTATCGAAAAATATAATTTTACACATTCTAATAAAATTTGGTTGCATATCTTTTCAACTATTAGCTGTTGTTAAAATTTTAGAATTATTGGATTGACAATCGATAATTGGCAGCAGCGAACGAGACTTGAATTTGTTATTGTTGTTAGCACCTAGTCTTTTTCTGATAAGATTTTACTTTTCCTCATTACGTTGTCCGAAATCTCAGCAGTTCGAAAATCTACCACTTCCAATTTTTGCAGGACATAATTAATCAAAAATCCATCGAAAACCTTTTTATTTAATGCCGACAGCTAAGCTTAGTGTTTTTTAGCATATATGATTCCACTGATTCCGTTACGGTTTTTTTTCCCTTAGATGTTTTTATACTAAAACATATTTGGATTAGATATTACCATTGAAAGCCAAGCTTACAGTTTAGCGTATCGAACCAATTAGATTATTTTATTTGTAAACAGTTTTTTTTTAATTATATTAATTTAGTTTTAATGAATTCTGACGAAAGGAATACAAATTTGAAAGATGTGAGTAAGACAGTTTTAATAGGATTATCATGGGAACTAAAATGTATTTGTGCATATATGTACATATACTTTCCCCATTCGCATTGCAATTCACAGTTATGTATCCACGGTGACAGTTAACAAAGTTCGTTTTTTTACCACGTTGATAGTCTTCATTTCCACGAAATGCAATAATAGTAATAGTATTGCACATGAATAGTTATTTTGAATAATATAGAAAACGGAGTTAATGGATTGCTTGTTGTCAGCGATCTTTCTAAGTTTAGGTGGATGTTTCGACACAAGTTAAATATGGTATGGGAAAAAGTTGAGCCAACTCGAATAATTCAGTAGATCAGCATTTAAACACGTTCGCACATATCCGTAACGGGGTCTTGTCAACTAAAATCTGTTAATTTTATTGATAAAAATGGTAAACAATGTTATAAATTTGGTTTACCATATGACGGTAAAATGCATTATAAATTCTTTATATATTTTGTCATTGCTCTTTATACTCTGTCCTTTTTTACTTTCACTTTTTGAGAGGCTGGCTTAGCACAACTATTCAAAGACGATTAAATAATGCAATTACACCCTTTTTCATAGAGTGATGTAGAGCGCTCACATTTTGTGGCAGTCACCACCATATCGGACTCACAGGCGATTCGCAGCGTGGATTTTCATCCAGATGGAAAGCTTTATGCAGTCGGGTCGAACTCAAAAACCTTCCGCATCTGTCAATATCCTCAACTATCTAAATTAAGGTGATATGAAAATTAATAATGCATTCACTGTATACTGATATGTAATTGTAAATAAATCCTTAGACAAGATCAGCATATTTATCCACCATCCGTTTTGTGCAAACGGACGAAACATCACAGAGGCTCCATATATTGTACATGTTGGTCGGCAGATGGCGAACTCATTGCGACTGGGTCAAATGACAAGACCATCAAGTATATGCGATTCAACAAGGACACCAATCAACTGGTGGGTCAGGAGGTCGAATTGAATATGCACGATGGCACCGTTCGGGACATGTGTTTCCTTGACAACCCATCAACCAAATCACGACTGCTCGTCAGCGGCGGGGCTGGCGACTGTAAGATCTATGTTACGGATTGTGTGACGGGTATGCCGTTTCAGGTATTTAGTGGCCATACCGGACACATCTCATCGCTATATAGCTGGAACAATGCAATGTTCGTATCGGGATCACAGGTAAGATTTAATTCCTGATATCTTAATAAAGAAGAGTAAGAAAGAAAATTCGCAACTCAACAGGATCAAACAATACGGTTCTGGGATCTGCGAGTAAACGATGCCGTTAATACTTTCGATCAGGCTGGAGCCATACAAAACTCGCCGGTAACTGCAGTCTGTGTGGATCCGACTGGGCGATTACTGGTCTCAGGACACGCAGATAGCGCTTGTGTCCTTTATGACATTCGCGGAAACAGGCTTATACAGCGCTTCTTTCCGCATAGTGCGGAAATAAGGTATGTGATTAAATTAAATTATAAAACAAAAATAATTTATTCACATTTTTGGTCGGTTTATTTCTTTTTATAGATGCATACGCTTCTCACCATCGGCGTATTATATGCTCACATGCAGCTACGATAGCACCATTAAGCTAACCGATTTACAGGGTGATCTTGCCAATGACATCGCATCCGTAGTGGTGGCAAAGCACAAGGACAAGGCGATTACAATCAGGTGGCATCCAACGGACTTTTCATTCATTTCCACATCTGCGGACAAGACTGCCACATTGTGGGCCCTACCTCCATCTTAATTTATTTTATAATCCATCACAAAAATATATCAGTATATTTTAAAAGTAGTACATTATGCATAAATTAATAAAACAAAAGATTTAAACACATTTGAGAATAGGGTGTGGGTAGGATACATAAATGTTTTCTATTCCTCTAAAATTCTAATTTGTGTAGTTTGTTTGTTTAATTATAATTATTTTGAAAACAGCCCTCGCCACTGACGCGATTAATTTACTTCTGAAGAAAGCGAGAAAAGACCAGGCATGGCAAATGTAAAGTTGCCGAGTGTTTAGAAATGACTTTAAAAGAATAAGTAAAAATTTGAAAAACTAATGCACAATATACATAAATATATTTATATGCATACATCAATCATTACGTTGAGACTGTTTCTCAAGTTCTCATTTCTGGTGCATGTATACCTTTATAAATTAATATGTGTGCATCCCACACAAATGTATTTTAATAACAAACCAATGTATGTATGTATGTAATAATATTAAAATACGTATGTATGTATGTATGCACAGACGTATTTATATGCACAAATTTCTATTGATGGTCAAAGACTTAATGTCAAGACCTACGTATGTGAATATAAATACATGTACATACCTACATATGGATGTATATAATGTATGCCCATTTTTGAATGTATGTCTGTAAGTATGTATGGGTGTCAGTGAATTATGTTTTTTTTTGTCTAAAATATAATCGGTATCCCATGCTAAATACGCTAAATATGTTTTCAGTTACTTTTTCTTTAATGCAACAGTATTTCCCCCAACTCGCGACTCCAAATTATATACAGTAGAAAATTATTTTCTGTTACTCATGCGCCTTCAATATGATAGTTTAATTTTATTCGTACAATTGAAAAGTTCACAAAATATTAAGAAAAGCAGATCAACAAGGCTGAAAGTGTTTTTGCATTACAACGCAAGAAGTTGACAACATTTTCCGGTTATCGTTAACCTTGAAAAAAGGCGCTTTCACAAGTAAATAACCATTTAAAGTACATTCAAAACATACTTACGTGTGTATAATTTCAATGTTTACAATTCATGTTGCTGGGTATGCATATATGCATCTGTGTGTGTGTGTGTGTGTGTGTGCATTTTGGTGTAGGCATATGTAATTACTTTATACATGAATTCATCAATTCTTGCAGCAGCTCACATTTAATAGATTGTCTGCTGTGGGAATTTTATTTTAATGTGCTCATGCATTCATTCACACATGCAAATGTCATGCGCTATGTGTGTTGAAAATATATACAGACTGCACTCTATGTACATACATACATATGTATGTATTTATATATATGTACATATGTATATACAAGGCTAATAAAGTTGAGACAATGTTATCAAGTGGTCATAAATTTTACGTCTGAATATGCTGCGGCCGGTCATGTGACGTTTATTTCAATAAAGTTTTTAGCTGGCTTACATAACTTTTAACTAGCCTTAATCCTAAGCAACTTGTCTGTTAGCGTCAGCGCTTGCAGAGATGGCAACGGGAACAGGGTGGCACGAGTATTTCCCGAATCTGGAGCGGGGGATGTGTAGTTACCCTGTTGACAAAGGATTGTCTGCAAATAACATTTACTTGCATTTTTATTTACGTTTCTAATGTCTTAATATCGTAAGAAAACAAATTATCAATTTTTCAGATACAAACCTTTTACAGATGAATATATGTAAATGTTTCCTGGTATCTACTAAGCTTGGAGCATATAGGGTCTTTTTCGAGCAGTGTTTTATTTCTGAATAACTCAAGAACACTTGCCTAATGATTTTGATTTTGCGGCGCTCAAAATGATCGATAACAAATCAGCTGGTGTACGTATAAAATACATATAAATAGCAGGGCGATCATTTAAATAATAATCGGAGAAGCTTGGTCGCGAGAACTGAACGGAAGAGGAAGAATGGAATAACCCGCTTGATTTAATTTTGATTTTTTTTTCTGTTACGTATACGTACACGTATATGCATACATATTTTCAATATTACATAATGTTCAATCAAACTTTAAGCCAAGAATATTATTTTTAGTGATAAAAAAAACATTTACTATTTAATTTGAATTTGTATTTGCAGAGCGCATCGAAAACAAGTATGCCAGATAGATTTCAAGTGACAAAAACAGACGAAGAGACTGTATTGGACTATCTTCAAGATGAATCAGCAAGTGGCAAACTTCTAGGAGATACTCATGAGGACTTACAAGGTAGTTGAAATTTTTGTAATTTTAAATAACAATAACATTTTTATAAATATTCAACCTAATTTAGTTTTAATGATGATCTAAATGAAGAACCTGCGAAAAATTGTTTGAGTTTTGACAAAGTTATTGCAGTTGGTAATTTTGACCTACCCTAAATGTGATTCTTATGCCCCGTACATCGTACATATTAAAAATAAAATTTTCGTCAATAAGATTTCAGTTAAATAGATCTTAAACTATATTTGGCAACAAACCCATCGCGAACAACTGGCTTTAATATGCTTTTAACATTAAAGCATCAATTTATCATACATGCATTTAATTCGCACAAATGTACATACATAACATACATATTTATATGTATTTACTGGTATATACATGCCCATTTACATATGTGCGTCCCAGATGTCCCGGTGACACATTTAACGCCACCTGCACATTAAAGCTCCAAGTGCGGAAAGCTTTCGAGAGCAGTTAAACGGTTTTGGGCTTTAGCTGCTGATGCTGTTGAGAGGACTTTCTCTATAATATGGTGAGGCTGGTCCAAATACAGACCCGTAATACATATAAATGTATATATATAAATATATATATATACATGTAAATCTATAGGTATGCCAGAGTCTGGCTCTCTCTGCTGCAGCCTCTCTCTTTCTGGTCCTTTGCTCAGAATACGGGGTGAAATTTTGCGTGTAGATAAAAGCTTTCGTTTTCATCTCGATTTCAATGCTGAGAGTCCTGGGCAACATAATTTTTATTCGGTAGCATACAAACAGTTTTCATAATTTTTTCTATTAATCCACATTTAAAAAAAATAGTACAATTTAAATCAATTAAACTCGATAAAAAAAAAATAAAATCTACTGCAATTAAATGACAAAATAACATGTATAGTTACATAAAACTCATCAGTTCCCATCAGAGCACCAAAAATTGCCAAAAAGTTGTAATAATTGTTTAAATACCTAACAACGAAGTGCGTTTAAAAATCAAAGTCAGTCGTGTATCCAAATTGATTTTTATTAATCATTCAACTGCTTTGCCATTTTTTTTTTTTTGCCCATTCCTGTTTGATTCAGTGTTTGTTCATTTGTTTTTTAATCCTACCAGGCTTATTATTCTTGACCTAAATTTTTCTGTTTCATGTCCTAGGTAGGATTAATCTCTTTGCAGTTAACAAAGAGAGAAGCGAAAAAATGTACTGAACATTGAAAACAGATTTATGTAAATGAGGCCCCCATTTATTTCGCAGCCTTTGGAATTCCTTTACACTCCATTATAGATATTTACCAGCTCTTATTATTTATTGTGTTGTCATTTATTGAAGGTCTTTTGAATTATAAATGAAATAAGCATGTTATTAACTTGTAAAATTCTTTAAACAAATTGATGTTCGTATGACGACCCAAAAGTGTTAGCTAATTTTAAGTGAGAATCGTGATATGAGAGAAATGTTAAACATGCAATGTAAAAGTGAAAAAGATGATGCCGATGAAACGAAAATTACGCCATCAGAACACAATGGAACAACACTCGACACAAAACAGTCAGGTATGAAAAATCACGAGGCTGATGCTGCTCATATGCAGAGCGGATATTTGCCTAAGATTGTGTGTACGCCCTTGCTAATGGTCATTTTGCATATTCTATACCTAAATTTATTTATCTACCTTAATTTAATATCCTTTTGTTAATATATCTTTTGAATATGAAAACGTCTGTTTCAAATTCTGTTCGCTGCTAAAATTACACACTCAATATACGTTTTTCCTCCCTCTGGTAATAATGTCAGGCTTCTTGTTCCTGTTTTCTTGAACACTATGCTTATGTGGGTAAAGATCAGCTGGACCATTCTGCACAAAGTTCTATACATAGGTTTCTTTGGTGATGTTGATTTGCAGATGTTGAGCGCAATTTCTATGCAAATTCAAAAACATATTACAAGAAAAAAAAAAATCTTCAAAAATCTTTATTTTGTGCAACAATCAAAATTTCAAATTAATTTAAACTTTTTTTATCCAAAGATAATTGGTAACTGCTCCTAATTAGAGAAAACATCTAATTACAAATGTATTGAGATAATATATTTAGGCATACATATCTTTTGTAACCCATGGTGCAAAACAAAAAAAAAATCACAAAAAACTTGAAGTTTACAAGGGGAATCCCTTGTGCCAGTGACATTTTTCACCTCTGCTTGTTAACATTTTTTTGCCCATATTGAACACAATCTTGTATAACGTAATTCGAAATATTGTGCTTTTCCTTTTCTGTTTAAAAAAATATGTTTCTCGTGCTACCTGTTTCAGGTCTGACTTTTAGTTAGAAAATAGATAGACGTGGACATACATATGTATGTACATGTATGTTAAAACTCATCTGGTCCATAGATGATTATTACTGTCATATCATATATATACATATATACGCATATATATAGTGGTCCGAGCCAGTCATCTATGATCTATATCCGGTTTCGTCAAGATATTTTTTTGGATAGACGGTTGGAGACGTCACAGACGACACTGTTACAATTGAATTCAAACATGTACACCATAGAGCTGTAGCGATCAAATGATTATCGATCATACCCGAATATGGAATTGTGATTTTTGATCGTTCATATGCTGTTTGCAATTATCGAACTTTCAATTCTTGCTGTGCTTACGCCCTTGCCTAATTAGCATCTAGCGATCGTTAGCTCACCAGACACGAACAAACCATAACTACTTCATCAGAGGACGTACGAACTTTTACTACCTTTAAGTCACAATATTTTCGCGCAATGAAAAGAGATGGATACATTTGTTTCGCACTCTGGCTGTCGCAAATCAACGACTGATATTTCTGGGCGTGGCCCGAAGATGATTATAGTTTACAGATAACATATAAAATATTTATAATTTTATAAATTACTTATTGTATTATAATTATATAAATTACTCCCAGTTTGCACATCAATAACTAATCACCGCTGTTTCCTTGTTTTAAATTATTTGATGTAGATTCGCGTGATGTCCACAGTGCAGAGGAAAATCAGAAATCAACAATCGACCCCAATTTGTACCTATACGACGATGACTTGGAGACCAGGCCACACATTTCAACATTCATTTCATCAATTGCCAATTATGAAAACACGATACCAGCGGCCACCGACCCAGATGCAAAGCCACCACCGCCATCGGCTCGAATGGGTACGTTTTAAGAAGAAAACTCGATTAAATAGTTAGTTATATATTTATACTTGAATTGGCTCTTTTGTAGGAACTTTAATTGGAGTGTTTTTGCCATGCATTCAGAACATCTTTGGTGTCATATTATTTATTCGGTTAACATGGGTTGTTGGTACAGCTGGAGCAATTTGTGGATTTTTGATTGTGCTAACCTGCTGCTGTGTGGTAAGACTAACTTTCAAACATGTACTTAAAATCTTTAAGATACTCAAAGAACATTTCGAAACTTAGACGATGCTAACTGCGATATCTATGTCAGCCATTGCAACAAACGGAGTGGTGCCGGCAGGAGGAAGCTATTTTATGATATCACGGTAAATTTTAAAATTACAATCACAAAAAAAACATTTATATTGAATTACTTATAATATGTGTGTTCCCGTGCGAAACAGTCCTCTGTGTTTTAAGTTTCTTTGCTACCTCTTCGAAATTATACGCTGAACACAATACAATCATTTAACACACAATATTGCAATTAATAATTAATTATAATTAATAGAATTAGAATTAATTTTCCTTACTCTTTCCATTTTTTTTTTGTTGAATTTTTAACAATTATTTAATTATTTTATTTATATAGATCACTTGGTCCTGAATTTGGCGGGGCTGTGGGGATGCTGTTCTATACGGGGACAACGTTGGCAGCTGCAATGTACATTGTAGGCGCTGTTGAAATCGTATTGGTAAGAAGAAATAGATTAATGATATAATATAATTACATATATAATATAGAAGATATATACATATATATAATTGATTAATGTTGATTATCACTGGGTCATATCATAGACTTATATGGCACCCTGGGCATCCATTTTTGGGGATTTCACCAAAGACGCTGAAGCCATGTATAATAATTTCCGAGTTTATGGAACATTGTTACTCATATTCATGGGTAAGCTTATATAAGATCCGACTCCTAGATACATTTGATGAATATTATTTGTATTTGTTAGGCTTAATTGTTTTCTTGGGCGTCAAATTTGTCAACAAGTTCGCAACCGTTGCCTTGGCATGTGTAATATTTTCCATTATAGCCGTATATGTTGGTATTTTTGACAATATCAATGGCAATGAAAAGTTATAGTAAGTGACTTATAAAATATTGTAATAAGTTGTTGTTGTTACTCTTAACTTTCGTTTGATGATTTTTCAGCCTCTGTGTGCTGGGAAAACGCGTTCTGAAAGATATCCCAATTGAAAACTGCACAAAGGAGGATCCAATATTACAAGACATGTATTGTCCGGATCACAAATGTGACGAGTACTTTCAAAGTAATTATTAATTATTAATTGTCTTATCAATATGCGCTCACTCAATATATATTCATAAATAGATAACAATGTGACCAAAGTGAAGGGTATTAAGGGTCTTGCCAGTGGCGTTTTCTACGACAATATAATGCCATCATTTTTGGAGAAAGGACAACTTATTGCATACGGTCGCAATTCCGTTGATATTGAGAATATTGGAGGTCAATCATATAATCAAATTATGGCTGATATAACGACATCCTTTACACTGCTCATCGGCATATTCTTCCCATCTGTCACTGGTATGATTAATATTTAATATAGCACACGCACATTGACAAATTGATTGTATTTTTAGGTATCATGGCTGGATCGAATCGATCTGGCGATCTGGCTGACGCTCAAAAGAGTATTCCCATAGGCACAATTTGTGCGATTTTAACCACTAGTACTGTATATTTAACAAGTGTTTTGTTTTTTGCTGGCACTGTTGATAATCTACTACTGCGGGACAAGTGAGAATATTATCAGAGTTTACATCCCATTGCTATTTAATAATCTATACATTTAATTTTCAGATTTGGACAGTCAATTGGTGGAAAATTAGTTGTGGCAAACATTGCGTGGCCCAACCAATGGGTTATATTGATTGGATCGTTTTTATCTACTCTAGGTGCTGGCTTACAGAGTTTAACGGGCGCACCCCGTTTGCTCCAAGCTATTGCTAAAGATGAGATTATTCCCTTTTTGGCACCATTCGCAAAGTCTTCTAAGCGTGGAGAGCCTGTAAGGGCTTTGCTTTTAACTATTGTAATATGTCAATGCGGAATTCTGTTGGGTACGTATTTTTTATGAAATGCTATATATACTATATTACACATAATATTCTGTAGGTAACGTTGATCTACTTGCTCCATTGCTATCCATGTTTTTCCTCATGTGCTACGGCTTTGTAAACTTGGCCTGTGCCGTACAAACATTGCTAAGGACGCCCAATTGGAGACCACGGTTCAAGTTCTATCATTGGAGCTTATCCTTGCTTGGACTTACCTTGTGTATATCGGTTATGATAATGACATCATGGTATTTTGCACTTATTGCCATGGGCATGGCGGTCGTTATATATAAATACATCGAATATCGAGGGTATGATCTTTGTCCCTGGCGCTCTACTTCTCAGAATGAATCATATATAACCTGTTTGCTTACAGTGCTGAGAAGGAATGGGGCGATGGCATTCGTGGAATGGCGCTAACAGCAGCCAGATACTCACTGCAGCGTCTTGAAGAAGGCCCACCACATACCAAAAATTGGCGTCCGCAAATTTTGGTGCTTTCAAAACTTAATGACAACCTAATACCAAAGTATAGAAAAATATTCTCCTTTGCCACTCAGCTGAAAGCTGGCAAAGGCTTGACAATTTGTGTGTCTGTGATAAAGGGTGATCACACAAAAATTACAAATAAAGCCGTTGATGCAAAAACCACACTACGCAAATACATGACAGATGAGAAAGTCAAGGGCTTTTGCGATGTGCTAGTTGCCCAAGAGATCGGCGAGGGTCTAAGTTCAGTGTAAGTATTTTCACATTATATGTACACATAAATATATATTTCATTTAATTAATTATTATTTTACTCAGCATTCAAACTATTGGATTGGGTGGAATGAAGCCAAATACCGTGATTATTGGCTGGCCGTATAGCTGGCGACAAGAGGGACGATATAGCTGGAAGACGTTTATTCAAACAGTTCGCACTGTTGCCGCATGCCACATGGCACTGATTGTTCCAAAAGGAATTAACTTCTATCCAGAATCAAATCACAAAGTAAAGCAATATGAATAGCTATATGAGTATTTTAAATAACCAATCATTTCGTTTTTGAAGATTGGTGGCAACATTGATATTTGGTGGATTGTTCATGACGGTGGCTTGCTTATGTTGCTGCCGTTCCTGCTAAAGCAGCATAGGACTTGGCGTAATTGCAAGCTACGCATTTTTACCGTTGCTCAAATCGAAGATAATTCGATCCAAATGAAGAAAGATTTAAAGACATTCCTGTACCATTTGCGAATTGAAGCAGATGTTGAAGTAGTTGAAATGGTAAATCCATAATCTAAATATGTTTTTCCAACAAAAAAAAAAACATTAATAATATTTTTATATATCAGAATAATAGCGATATCTCTGCATACACTTATGAGAGAACTTTAATGATGGAACAGCGCAATCAAATGCTTAGAGCATTAGGTTTAAACAAAAAAGAAAATTCCAAAGTGGTAAGTTGTTTAAAATATAATTTTCATGAGTTTCGGTTTCTTTTCTTTTCCATTCAACTTCTTCAAATGACATTTATTTAGTACAAATCTGATATGTACCTTTAATCGGATAACTTTTATGTTCGCACATTAAACTATAATTTCTTACAACTCTTTTATTTTCTGATCGTTCGTTTCATAAAAAAAAATATCTATTGAGATCAATAAACAATTTTAAACTCTGTATATTTGGTCAAAGGTTCAAACTATAATGGATTTTAAGGAAACTCCCAGTGATAATAAGTTATCTTTGGTAAAGCTAACATCAAGAATATAGAATTTATATACGTATACAGATATCTATGTGTTGTATGCATATCAATATTGAGATCATAATTATTACATTACATATAAATGTTTCGCTTGCTTTCACACATTTTTTACACATACGACACTATGACCAAATTTATTGACGTCCACAGTAGTTGTTTGCTTCTTGCCAACGAAATAGATTAGGATATATTTCACTATCTCTGGCATATTAGGACTTAATCATTACACAAAGTCGAGCTAACTTACCATTTACCTATATGTCCGTTTATTTACACTTTTAGACCTCGAAAATATTGGAAAATCCTGAAAAAAAAAACGACCATTATTTTCGGGACACCAGTTTTATTTCGCATGTGTTCTTTGAAAGTTCATAGGTCACGCACGCATCCCACTTTTTGTTTCTAACCATATTTGGCATGCAAATACAAAAGTTCTCGATCTTTTTAAAAGAGTATAGTATGTATGTATTTATGCACCCAATAAAAGGTTTGTGCAATATCCATCCGTCCGTAAGAACGTAATATTTTTCACACTTCAAAATTTGAGCATATCATCGTGAATAACCGCTAGGGGCGAGCAAGATTTAGACCTTTAGTCACTCAATAGAAAAAAATTAATAAGTTAAAAAAATCAGTATATTTCTTTTAACGCTTTGAGCGCACAGTCTTTGAGTCTTACAGTCTCTAATAATGAGGTACTCCTAATAAAATCAAAAGAATTTATCTACCCATGATAAAACAATATCAGTCGTGGCATAAAGTATATATTCTTATGCTGAAGCCTTGGTATTACACTATTGAAAAGTATTTATAGTAAAGAAATGCCTTGATTTCTTTACGATAAGACTCAAATTTAGATTGAACATCAGTAATAAATAATAAATTATATGATGCTCTTTTACACATTAACTTTTGAAAATCGATCACAATTATGATCATGTATGTATGCCAAGGATTCAACATAATGCTTAAGTTAATGGTTATTAGTATTTCCACTACTACATAAGGACTTATGTATGTATAAGTATGTAAATACTTTATGCTAACAATTTCAGGTACAAACAATTGTAGACCACCATTATGACGCCGTAAAAACAGCGTCGAGGGTTCGGTTTGCCGATCCTACCATCGAAGAAATACAAAATCACGTATGTATGCTTAAAAGTTAGTTCTGTAAACACATATTTAAAACCAAGAAAAAACAAATACAAAACAATTAAAAAAATAAAGCTCTCGGTTCTAAACTTAAGATAAACAGATATTACTTATTGCAGATATATATTTATATATTTTATCTGCCATTAAACAGGTGTCGTAAGCTAAACTAAAGCTTCTAACTTAAAGCTTACCATCGTATTCTCTTTCTTTATTCGTAATTATTTTTGGTTTTACTTAATTTTGATTCATTTAAATTTTCAGTGCGTTTATAAAATTATAATTTTGTTAAAAATGGCACGGTTGTAAATGAGATAAGTTTATTATGGATATTGAATAATTCCTTTCTTATGTATACTCCAATTAAACAGGATACTCATAACGAAGAGAAACGTAATTCAATTGATTCAGATGGTCCTGAAAGCGCGGATGCACCTGATATAACATCTAACAAAGATGAATCAACAGAGAAAACTGACGAAAACATCAAGTCCAGTGTGAAACCGTACGAATACTTTATCTTACTTAACTATTCCAATTTTTTTAAATACGTTTTTCTCCAGGGATGAATTCAATGTTCGTCGCATGCACACGGCAATAAAACTGAATGAAGTTATAGTGGAAAAGTCTCAAGATGCCCAATTGGTTATAATGAATTTACCAGGTCCTCCGAGGGAAGTGAGAGCGGAACGTGAAAGCAATTGTAAGTACATTATTACAAATTCTTTATCATTTATTTGGCTATTACGTGTGACGCACTTCTTGTTTTTATTTTTTATTCAATAATTATAGATATGGAATTCCTGGAAGTCTTAACAGAGGGTCTTGAGAAAGTATTAATGGTTCGTGGAGGAGGTCGTGAAGTAATAACAATTTACTCTTAAGGGCATTAATCGCTCGGTGTTTAAGAGTTCGCAACATTAGACAAGTTTAAGAATCAATCAAATTTTTAAATGAAAGTTATTATTAATTTGTTATATTAAATCATATGTCCAAATATTTTATTTTTACGTAAATAAAATATCAAAAATTGTAACAATAATTAATGTTTATTTTTAATGACTGGTTGTTTTATGGTACCTTCAAAGGCTTGGATGAGATGAGGGAAAATGAATATGAATGAATGCTTTAATTGCTTGAATGCTTGAATTTTCCACTTATTTATAAGATAAATCTGATCTGATCTGATCGATAACTGATATACTATCAACACGCTAACCATGAATTTGAAATGAATTTTTTGGCTTGTCGCTGGTCAAGAGTTTTAACATTCCTTATATGAGCCTTGCACACAGATACAGAGATCCAACAGTGTCACCCTGTTCGTTGAAAAAACTTTTGAGTTAAATAAATTTATTAATCCTATATCCTTTATTGTTTATTATTAGGTTGATTGTTTATAATGTTTAAGATTTGTGTATTTTCAATAATTTATCGGTAGAAATAACTAAAATAAATGAAAGCATCTTCTCGTGATTTAACACCACCACAACATATCGACGCTAACTTGACCAGCTGTATGACAGTCATATTTTCTCTAATATTAAAAAGCTTTAAGGCACCCTGTGTTTTACATGGGTAGCCCTGTGGACCTCAGCCAGTTCTTTTGAGTCGACATTGTTGCGGCGTGCTCTTCGTTTGAACATTTTGTCTAAAGGTATGTCCATTAAAAATTATATTTTCATTGCGAGAATTGTCTCTAGCGCATGTTGAAAATAAATTACATTTAAAAAATGATTGTTTGACTTAGAAACTTAACTGCGACATTCACATGCTTTTGTTAAAATAATAACACCTAACACGTGTTTTACTTGCTGTTCAGGAATGTACGCTTGCATCTAGTATATAGCCGATGTATGTATGTATGTACGCACATAAATGCTTAATTAAAATTTTTCGTTTAGAATTCACCAGAAATTTATCATAAGTCAGTTAAGTATAGTTATGCGTATATGTACACATAAGTATGCAAGATAAGTGAGTCTATTCAGTCGCCTACTGCGAAAAAATGCAAAAAACGTGTTGGAGAAGAATAGACAAAGAGAGGGTGGAGAGTCAACCAATTTCTTCATTTCTTAAATTTATCATAAAAAATACAAACAAATATTATTAACTACTTAACGATTTTCGTCACAAATCCTGTATTTTTTCTGCGCCAACTGAAAGGCATTGTTTCCATCATAATGTTCGTAATTCATATGCAATTTATTAATGCGTATATTTAAACTTCGTGCAAAAATTGCAAGTTACATGAAGTAAACATAATATACATGTATACATGAATTTATAATTTACATGCATATTTACATGCTCTTTTATGTATTAAATATGTGTTTTATTACATTTGTGCATTTGCATTTGTGTATTTATATATGCGTTTCAGAATTTTCGCGTTTAATTCAGAATGGATGCTCCCAAAGAAGGAAATATCGATGCTGAGTCGTGTAACGAAGTTGATGATGACAAGTCGAACTCTGATTGCCAATCCATGTAATTAAAATAATTTCTTTAATTTAATGTGCACATTGAGATTTAAAAAAATGTTGGCAGGCCGGCTTACATGAATTCGGTGCTTAGGCGGCAGTTCCTGCAGGAACTGGTGAAATCCCTTCCATTACCTGTTCAGAACCGGATAACCGTGCTGAAGAACTTGCAATTGGAACATTTAAAAATCGAAGCCGAGTTCTTTGAGGAGGTTTACAAGTTAGAAAAGAAGTACCAGTTGAAATATCAACCCATGTTCGACAAGCGCAAGGAAATCGTTGTCGGCACCGTTGATCCAGCGGAGGAAAAACCCAAATGGAAGGAGCCGGAGCAACAGCCCAGCGATGGCGAAGAAAATCGTGATGAATTACGCGAGTCCCTAAAAAATGTGAAGAGTATGCCTCAGGATGCCAAAGGCATTCCTGATTTTTGGCTAACCGTGTTCCGCAACACGGCTATGTTGTCGGAAATGGTCCAGACTCACGATGAGCCCGCCATTCGCAAGCTTACGGATATTGCCATCAAATATGACAATGAAGTATGTACACACTTAATAGATTTAATTACAACAAGTTTAACAGATAGTTTTGATATTTTCAGCACTCATACACCTTGGAGTTTCACTTCGATAAAAATGATTATTTCACGAATACTGTGCTTACAAAGCAATACCTCCTGAAGTCAACGGTCGACCCAGATGATCCTTTCGCATTCGAGGGCCCCGAGATTTTCAAATGCAAAGGCTGCACTATCGACTGGCACAAGAAAATGAATCTAACGGTGAAGACCATCCGGAAGAAACAGAAGCATAAGGAACGTGGCGCCGTGCGCACAATTGTCAAGCAGGTTCCGACAGATTCCTTCTTTAACTTCTTCAATCCACCAGACGCTCAAAATGATAAAGACGAGATCGATGATGAATCGCAGCAAGTAAGCTGGGTTTTAATTGTGTCAATTCGAATATCTTTTTAATTTGATTTTCTCGCATAGATATTGGCAACCGATTTTGAAATCGGGCACTTCTTACGTGCAAGAATTATACCGAAAGCTGTGCTTTACTACACGGGCGACATTGTCGATGATGAGGACGATGAAGATGAGGAGGAATTTGAAAATGAGGAAGATGATTATGATGACGACGAGAATGAGGGTCAAAGCAAACCCTCTGCTGGCAGCAAAAAACAGTCTCCAAATGACTGTCCCAATCAGTAGGTCATAATAATATCTTGATGTTTCAACTTCATAAAGTTGTGTATAATAAGTATATGTAATAAAATATATTTTTGGTGAAATAAAATTCAAGGAAAGCAAAATGACGTGTTTTTTACTACACTACGCTATTCTGCGCAATCGAAAATTTTTATTGAGAAAATGCCGCATTTGGCGCGTAAATGTGGTGTACTGTGACGTCACACTTGGAAAGCTTCTGAGCACGCAGGCTTAATTTTATCGATAACTCAGTGTCATCAACATTTATGAGCATCGATTGTCGATCGTATTTGTTGTAAAAAAAAAACAATAGTTCTTGTCGATAGAGAACTTTTCTGGTGTTTACAAACTACTGATAATTTCCCAAATGATGTTTTATTTGACTCGTATTGTATATTATTTAAATTGATACTTACGAAATAGCTTTTAAAATTTGAAACAAATATATTATTTTTGTAATGAATTATTTAAAAGGGAAACAAATAATTTATTTCATATTTTTAACGATTTGGACATTTCTGTTTTATAAGGTTCATGCCAAGTTGGACCTAAAACATATACGTAAACATGCCCAGAACGAATCATTGAGTATGTACATAACTATTGTAGTTCATGTAATATGTTTGAAATAAAACGTAATAAATATCTTAAGTTTTCCAACCTAGATCATTAAAACTTGATGTTCACAAAACTTTGCTTTTGCATTTCTACAAGTAAGTAACTGATAGCTTTATATTATTTGAAATACTAAATATTTTTTGATAGAAACAATACGAAAACATTAGAAACGCCTGTTCCTTTCAATGTGAAGACACTGGAAAGCTCCGGCTGTTTGCCGTCAGATAAATTTGCGATCGTACTTCATGGATGGATTCAAAGTTGTGCGGATGAATGGGCAGTTGCTCTTATTGACCGTAAGTTTCAGGGTAAGCTATGCTATGATTGTACAGAATATATTTGACATATTTATCTTTTCAGGGTTAAGTTTTTATCGTAGAGGATGTATAATATGCATTGATTACAGCATTGTCGCTAAGTCATCTTACATGAGGTATGTAGTTTATATACATATGTATATAGGAAAAAGTAAAAGCCTAATTTTTAAATATCTATTTTTAGGTTATACGCTAATTTTCAATATATAACCGAAGCGCTTGTTTCAATCATAATTTCCCTATTTCAATATGGGTTTGATCCCAGTCGAGCATATTTGTTTGGCTTCAGCTTTGGTGGTCAATTAGCTTCAGCCGTCGGACGATCCTTACAACCACATTTTATTATACAAAATATTGACAGTAATTATACAAAACACCCGATCATTAAATACCTAAATGATGCTAATTCGTACAATTGATAGCTTGTGATATGGCTGGTCCCGGATTTGATCCCATTGCTGTTGATCACTCGAAAGCTGGCAAATATGTTCAATGCTTTCATTCAAGTCGTGATAAGGGAACTCTAATATACACTTGCCACAGGAATATTATGTTGGGCAGCTGTGGACTTAGTCAGCCTTCGATAGCCAGTCAAGTGCACCTCGGGAGTCATGGCTTATGCGTTGATATTTATATTAATACCTTTGATTATCCGTTTTATGCGCTAAAAACTCCACCCACTGATTGCATTTCGTTTACACAGTCAGCTAAAATTCCCAATGATTATACGGTGGGGTACGAGGAAAACTTTAATAAGTAAGTAACAAAGATCAAAGCACAATAATGTATTTTTTATGTTAACGTCTTCCTTCAGACTAACACATATTCTTAGGCTTAACATCTTAGTGATTTGTAAATTTTCTTGAATTTTAATTGATTTCTAGACAGGTTACTGGAAAAATCTTTGTGCCAACCAGCTTACATTATCCCTACAATTTGTCAAAAAAAGAGCTCCAACTATTATCGATGCAGAATGGATAGATATTATAAAGTGTAAATAAATGATTAAATTTCCATCTAAAGTGAACTAGAAAAAATAAACTAATGTACTTTGATTGTTTTTTATTGATGTGATCCTAAATACATTATACAACCGTGAAAATATAATTGTGAATATTGTCAACCCTAAAAATAATATACATAATCAAGCTGAGTTCTTTTCGTTTTCTTCAAAGTCCAATGTGTTTAGGACATTGACGTCAAGTTCTGGATCGGCATACTCCAGTATATTGAAATCATCGCCGATTTCGGATGTTAAAGATTTAAGTAAGTCATCATCATCGCCCTCCCCGAATCCACCCAATATATCACCGAATCCAACATTCTCTAATTCCACAGCCGAGGATGATATCCCTTCCTGAGCCTCTGCCATTTTCATATCAAGCTGACTTTTTCCGTCATGTTCAAGACTTCTAAGTTCCGTATGCTGTGGATTCCCACTCATACTTAACATTGGATTATTTTGAGTGATGGCAGTATTTTGTATCAGACCCATTCTTAGAACATCATTAGGTAAAAAGAATTCAGAGTTTGAATTCATAATGACTGCTTCCGAACTGGTTTTTTGCAATAGATTTCTAAGCTTCTTGTCGCCAACTGGTTCCGGTTCATATGTCGGATTATGTTCCGTTCGGTTCTCTAATGAAGGCATTTTTAATGAAGGTGCTGGACTTATCGTAGTATTAGTCCTTTGTTGTATTGCAGATTTCACTACTAGATTTGCATTAGAAATGGCAGTCGGGTGATGTGAATTCACATGGTGCATGCTTGACCCAATATAACAGTTTGCGTCGTACGAAATTCCATCTGTTGTAAAAAAAATAGTGGATATTTTTTTAAGACGCGAAACACTTCTACTTTTCGTGTCGGTAATTGTTAAATTTTAACAAAACCAAATTTAGAAATATCAATTATCACGAGCACTTACTGTAGTTGCCAAAAACATTTGATTGTTCTTCCTTTGGTTTGAAGGGCTGTTGTTTCCACGTGCGATTATCTTCCTGCTTTTCCGGCTTTGTCGGCTGGCTAACCTTGCACTGTTCACGCCTTTGGCGCAATGCAGACCGGTTATCCTTCGCTTTTTGTAAGAATGGTGCCTTCTTCTCGTTGCATAAGGAGCGCCAACCCTTGAGGATCTGCTTACAACGGTCATTCCAGTTGGGATATACTTCCTTGAGATTGGCATGCTCGGTATTTGCGTACAATACAGCAGAGATTGTGGCCATTAAACCAAGATCTTTTAGAACAAAATACTGAACTTAATATACATTCGCTGATAACTGTTATAATTTGTATTTACCCTCATCTTTTCTCATTTTTTCCGCTGTCTTTTGAGTGCCAGCATTTATGCATTCTATGCTGGGTTCAGTGGGTTTTGGGTCTTCTCTCTTCTCAGTTTGTAATGGCAATTGTTGTCCCGTAATGTTTTGGGATTCCGCCTGATATAGCAGCTGTGTCGATTTTGGCGGAAGTTTGCTATGAAACTTTGGTTCTTGTGTTATTTGTGGAGGCACCACATAATTATTAATATTCACTGTAACTAACGGCTCACTGAAATAAAAATGTAAATTAAATATTTATGCTTATATTATTGCAATCAATAAATCAATTAAATATATTTTACCTCTTTATGTTATCTGCTGTTGCAATAAATTTAACGGTTTTATTTATAACATCTACTTCCGTAATTCCCTTGGGCGCCTATGAAAATCAATTGTTAATTATTATAAGGATTTAAAACTTAAATAGCACATATATACCAAGGGATCCAAAGAGAGTATACTATTTGCGCTCGTATTCCTTGTAATCTCCGTCAAAGATGTATCTAAATCTAATTTTTGAAAATATTATATTTTAATTGTATATATTTGTAGTAATAACACATACCAAATAATAAGCCAGCAGATACAGGATCTTTATTCTGTTGAGTAGCTGTTGAAAATTGGTCTCCAAACATGTTTTTATTTTCAGTAAGAATTTTTTCAGATTTTGGTTTCTTGAGCGTTTTTGCAGGACTTTTAGTAATAGCTTCATCGTCCGATTTTTTACCATTTGAGTGATTAAAGTACATTTTCATTGTCGTGCCGATTTCATCTGAAGTATCTGAATCGTAAACAACCGGATCTCCCGACTCCAACAGGGGTTTCCCAAAAAACGCCTCTTGTAAATATGCTGGATAGGCTTCGATAAGTTTGTTTTTTTGCTTTTTGCGTATAATTTTCTTTTTCTTGTCTTGGGATGCAAGTGCATTTTGTTGATCCGTAGCATCCTCATTGTCTTTTTTAATAGCACGGTTTCGCACTGAAAATCCACCGATGCCCAATTTTTGTAAATTGCGCTGTCGCTTCTTGCGCAAAATATGAACACCATCATCATTCGTGGAAATAGTAAATCCCTCCGGAGCTTCCGTTCGATCCCAAATCATGCCGTCTTTATATTTATCGCTTTGTATATCATCGGAGGCACCCGTTTCGTTTAGTGCATCCTTATTCGAATTGCCAATCGGTTGACGCATTTTTCGCTTACGTTTGATTTCCGTTGACAATGATTTAATCATGTTCAAACCATTTTCACTTAAGCAGACACCATCGATCCAGTGAATGGCCTCGTTGCTCTCCAACAGCTCATTTGTCAAACGAATATTTTGACCAACTGCTTTGCCGTCGTGACTCTGCTCAGATGTGGAAATCTTTGCAAGTGCAGAATTCTCATTTAAAGTATTTGAACTCGTAGGCATGGGAGTCTTCCCTGTGGATCGACATTTGATGCACTTGTATATATTATGATCGTAATAATCCACGGTGTATTGCGAATTTACGGAGTCGCATAGAAAATGTAGCCATTGTTCGCATTGTTCACATTGTATAATCATCTCTCCATCGCTATAGCCTTTTGAGCAAATGAAGCAATTATTTTGGCTGGCGCAGGGTGGACATTCTGGAGAGTTCGGATCACTGTAATTAATTTTCTCAGTGGGGTTACGACCGCATTTCTGGCAAATGGTGCAAAATGAACATTTCCAATTGCCATGTGGCACCTGCTCAAGAGGTGGGTTCACACAATAGATGTGATAAGAAATGTCGCATTCGTCGCACAGAAGCAAACGTGCCTCGTCATTCTTCTTGCCACATCCCTCACAGACGGTGCAGTCCAAACAGCGCCAGCCCTTCTGCAGGATGCCTCTCGAGTGTTTAACACTCGCACAATACGGATGATAGCATTGTGCACATTGAGCACAAGTAATTAATACGGCATCGCCTTCAACTCCTACCGAACCGCACATTACACATATATCCTGCGACGTTATAAACTTATCGCGGGCCGAACACAACAACAGTTTCTTGTCGCTGGAGATATCCGTATCCATATTTCGGCTCATATAACGATCACTTGAGCCGCCATGCAGGACAAGCTGTCGTCCTTTTCCACGATTGCTGCGCTTTTTTCCAATCTGCGACATAGAACCCATGCGATGCAGCACAAACTTGCCACCTTTGCCACGAATGCTGGGCAAAACCATTTTCTTTTTTGTGGTAGGCAACTTTAGGGGATCTTCGCTATTAAGCTCTACACAAGGTTTTCCATTTAATGGATCAACTTCAACATCTCTGATACTAAAATGTTCTGAGGCTTGCGAATCTGCGATGGAACGCTCTAGCGGCTCAATTTTGATGTTACTTCCTATTTTGCAAACGGGACAAACATAATCATAGTCGGGATTATATTCTTTTCTTTTGTGATAGGCAGTCAAATCGGCCTCCTCATCGCAGGTGCTGTGCACAAATCTGACAAATGTTTGTTTAATTTTAGACGAAGTATCATTGATTATCTGCATTACTTTTACTTACTTATGACACCAACTACATTTGACCATTTCCTTGTAGGCGGCTGCTCTATATGCCTTCTGGCAAATTGGACATGAAAATCCCTTGTTCCTCTGCTGATAGCAGGAGTCACAAATCGTATAGTGACTGTGCCAACGAGATGAGCTCCCACCACCAGGGGTCCTGGAGCCACAATCTGTGCAAACGCGACATCGCTTAAAATTTGATATGAAAATTAAATTAGTAAGGGAAGCAGATAATTGCATCGGGATGATAAGACTTACATTACATTTCCAACCATATTTGGGAATCGAAGATATTACCGGCCTTAGACAATTGGCATGATAGATCTTTTGACATTGCTCACATTTGACAAATTTTATATCATTGGCATCCTGTTGTCGACAAATCTGGCATTTCGTACAGCGTGCACAGCTCCAACCAGAACGAGTATCTACCAAAAAAAAACTTTATAATAAATTCTAAAAGCACTGCCATCAGGCACCATCATACCTGGTAAATTGGCTAAGCCAATACAAGTAGAATGAAAATGATCTCCACATGAACAGCACATGATCAATTTGGATAAATCTCCCAATGAGGAGCAAGTTAAACACTCTAAATTGTTATCACTGCCTGAAATAAAACAAAAGAGATATATAAAAAATAATTTAAAACATTATCGCAACACCAATGGATACATACAGATTAACGGAACTTGACTTAAGTGTTCCGTACAGAATACGGTGAAGCTCTCCAGGATCAAGAAACAACCTGCAGCAGCGGCGCATGGAAAATGATGCATTTGTCGGCAGTTCATTTTGCAGTTAATTGACGCACCATACTGATCACAGAAACTGCACTTCTGCTCCAAATAGTCGGATAATTTCGTTAAGAACTGAGATACATCTTCCTCCTTGACTTCCACCTTGCGCAGGGACCACATTACACACATACGATGCACATAAACAAAGTTATCATCGAGAAACGCCGAAGTATTTAGTATATCTGTGTAGCCGATTTTATCCAATTCATAGGTGCTCTCACTGTTGCTTACAGCTCTGCTGACAGTTTTCAATCCGCACTTGATTCTACGCAACGTATCATCTTTTTCCTTATCTACATCATTTGGTTGGTTTGTGGAATTCTTCTCTTTGAAATCGGAAGGCACTTTTAGTTGAAACATGGTTCCTTGACCAAGAGCACTGCGCTCTCCCAGGTTACAGAGACAACAAACTTTTCCGGTATACTTTTCGGGAAAGTATGGAAGATCATCGAGGCTGGTTAAAGCAGCCTTATCTTCCATATTTCCCAACATGTTGAAGCTCATAGTATAATTGTAATCATATAAAAAAAACTTCACAGATACAAACTAGTGATGCAAGAAAACATTGATCTATCGGTTATCGAAATTAAAAAAAGAGTACGAATCAATCGATTATTATCCTACACTCGAAAAAAATATGTTAAAGTATATTTAAGAAGATAGAAAATTAAGCGATCAGACAAAGAATGCACATTATGCTAACTTTAAGCTAAATTATACTAGTCGTCACTGGTCGACTGAACCCAGCTTTTATTCCAAATTGGAATTAATGGGTTCGTGGTATCAAGAGGGAAACTCCCTTAAGCAAATTATAACTAAGTTTTTGGTATTAAAGTCTGGCATTCGATTGAAAATTTTAATTTAAGATTTGTATTATCACGAACTCAAAGTTAAAATTAACAGAACTTTCACAATATATATTTAAAGCTGATTAAACAATTTATCGGTTGCTGCAATGGGACGCTAACTTGTCTTATTTATTTCAAACCTATCGTTATCGAATATTGAACGCACACTCGCTCACTTGCGTGCATGTTATCTTGTTTGTTATAAAAATTAATAGTCACTTATTTGTTTTGAGGGTATGTAAATGTGAATTACCAACATTGTGCACGTTGTGACATGGGAATGTGAATGGCAATCGTTAAATAGCTAACAATGGCCGTTTATCGACCCAGGGGCACTTTGGCTCGTGTTATCTATGCCAAATTCCATAATGACAATTTTCTGGAGAATATAGACACACAACAGGTGAATATATTCCTAACATAAAATATACATTTCTTATTTACGTTATGAATGCTTACAGTGGTATTCATTAAACTGCAGCGAATTGCCAGAAAGATTCCAGTCGAAATTCGTTGCCCTCAAGCAGCCAGACACAATAACAATAAAATGGCTGGAGCGTGCAAAAATGTTATCTTCAAATATTTGGTTGCACTTGTGGCATGCGTTGGCCAGGTCTGTTCTACAGTTTTTTATGACACAGACGGATATTAATGGCCTTCTAAAGCGGGGCTCTATGTTCATTCTGTCTGAGGAACAATTCTATAAACTGCTGGAGGCAGGCGGCTTTGTAGCGAGATCTTTACCTCAAACGGTAACCTTTTTTATCTAGATTATGTCATTATCAATTCAGAATCGTTATGTTTTCTTAGATTACGTTGCTGGACATTGGCGCGGGCGACGGTGAAGTATCGCTGCGTGTAGCAAACAGTGTCTCGGAACTGAGTGGAAATGCAGTTTTGCAGGTCTTTGCCACCGAGGCTAGTTGGACAATGCGCGAGAGGCTAAAGAAATTGAATTTTAATGTAGTTACCGAAATACAAGAGCTGCAGAATGTAGAACTAATTTCATGTCTTAATGTTCTGGATCGATGTTTTGACTCGTTCAAATTGTTGGAGGATATACATACCGCCTTGGCTCCACATGGACGAGCTGTAATTGCATTGGTGCTGCCCTACATGCACTATGTGGAGACGAATACATCGCATTTACCATTGAGGCCACTAATGGACAATCCCAACAAGCGAAATGGTCGCGGCACATCCTTCGAGGAGGAAGCAACAATGTTTTTGGAATTACTCGAAAACTGCGGCTTTCGTGTCGAATCCTGGACAAAGGCACCGTATTTATGTGAAGGTGATCTTCGACAATCATTCTATTGGCTGATCGATATTATTGTTGTACTTTCCAAAAAGACTACTTAAGTATATGTACGTATATTATATTATGTATTATGTATAATAAACTTTCTAATATAATTTGTATAACCTTAAAAGGTGTTTGCAATTGCAATTCATATTTACAAAAAGGATATTTTTGAGTTAACATATAGGATATTTTCTGCATGCCAATATCAAAAAATCAAGATAAAATGATTTTTCTATGCATTCAAAAACGTTATATCTCCGTATTCATGGACCAAATTATTCAAACTAATTAAGACCAAAGGACATCCATATGGGATTACCAGTTTTTGCTCTCCGAAACTAGTGTGCACAATCGTTTTTTTGTTGTTTACCCTAAAAATATGCTTTAAAACATTTGAATTTCTCAATCAGCTTTAAAGTTCTGAGGAAATACAGGTTTTTGCTGTGCAGGCCATTTGATTCATCCTAGAAGTATGCAGTTTTACCTTGTGGAGGGGTTTTTCGATTGATTTTTGAGCTTGCAATATTTTAAAGGAGACATATTTATTCAGCATCTTTGTCCGATTCGAAATAGTCATTTTGCGTCAGTCACATCTTTCCTCGATGCAGCTTTTTGATATATTTCACTCTCTTTGCTATGAGCAGTAGACAGGTCGACAGGTATGAATAAATTGTTTAAAATGTACAATACTTTATCCCCAAAAATAATGTTATTTGTCACCAGATTAATCAAGGTCTGCAAATGGATATAATGTTCAGCGTGCCTTAGATAAGCGTTATTTTTTGTTTAGTCATTTGCTTTTATTAGTCATCCTAAAATAATGTTTCAGATTATCAAGCATAAGCTAAGATGGAATATAAGTGATCAATCAGAAGCATTTTACTTTTGTACGAATTATTCCTTAACTTAAAGAATAATCGATAATGGTTTTAATTCTAATTAGAAAGAGACTTTTTTACTATTGTTTCGACAAAATAGATGTATTTGTATAATTTATTGATATGTCGTATTTGAGTCAATCAACGAATCAGTGCAGCCATTGATATAGGCTTTATGCAACTTGTTAACAAATTCCTTATCGTTTTTAATCAGGTAAGTGAAGGCCTGCACAAATTGCGCACAATTAAGTGGTATCTCCGATTCCGATACTGACTCCTGTTTGACTTTTGGGACAACATCAAACATTGTGGGCGGCATAAGCGCCGGTCTCGCTTCTGGCCGATTGCCAACCAACAATCTTCTAAGACACTGTTCGGCTTCGTCGCTTGCGAACAAAGCTGATGCCGATGGCGATTCATCAATATGCTGCTCAAACTTCATTTCGCTTAAAAGTGAAATGGGTTTATCCGCATGCCGAGACGATGATGATGTAGATGCTTTTAGGAATGGTGACAGTGGACAGTCGCCATCTCGGTTATTGGATTGATGATTGATTGGAGGAGCCTCGTTGGGCGTCACTGAGCGCTGCTGTTTTTCCAACTGATCCACGGACAGTGGCGTAGGTCGATTCAACTGCGCCTCGACAGTTGCCTGCTTGGCCGACTCAAAGAACTTAAGCACATTGTGGGAAGTCACGTTTTCGGATTGATTTAAAGCCGCGGCTGTCGCTCCAGATTGCGGCTGATTTGCCTGGGCATTGTATTCCATTTGCGCCTGGCTGAGCATGTTGAATATGCTTAGATTGCTCGGCTTCGAAAAGGACAGCAGGGAATTGGGTTGCTGTCCATTGGCTACCTTGTTCTGCAATAACCCATTGACCAGGCTGCTTATACGATCGCATTCCTCACTATTGTAGAACCAGAAGCCGCGAATGCGCGAACGTTCGTTGCGGTAGAGCAGAAATGGGGGCTGCGATTGCAATTCCAGACTACCAGTTATTGGCTCCACAAACGAGGTCGTATTGAGTCGATTATTAATGAATATGCTGTGAAATGGCTCGGCGTTTCGATGGTAAATAAAGAAAGCGCCTTCCACATCCGTTTTTTCCCATTCATTTTGTTCAGAATTAAACGTGTAAAATGCAACGTGTGATGACGAGTCCACAATTTCCTTTGCATATGGATCTATTTTCTTGATGGCTGACAAATTCATTCGAGTTATGCTTTCGTCGGCCATGGTAAATTTTTCCTTAAACTATTATTGTATTTATTCAAAGATTCAACAAGCCTCTTACAAATGTTAGAGATGTGCAACAGTCGATTAATTTCAAGTAACAACAAGCACTCAATTGCATATGTACCAACCACCGAATAACTATTGGAATGAATGAATTCTTATTTCAATAAAACATCTTACTAAAAACACAATTGTGGACAAAATTTAAAGTGATTTTAATTCTGACGTGGCATTGCAAATATATTATTTAGTAGTTAAAAAGTTTTTCAACTTAACAGTGTTCTCCTTACACAAAATATATACAAACCAAATGTATTAATAATTGAATTACGACAATACTATTACATATTATAAAAAATTATCTTATGTATAAACAAAATACGTGACAGAACACAAGATATCAATTTTAATTATGTTTATTTTCGTTTACAACATTAAAAAAGGTTAAATCTAACGCAAAAAATAGCTAAATTGGCAACACTGATATCAGTACAAAATGCTAAACAAATTATCGATATTTGGGCAAAAAAGGCGGGAATGTGAGTTTGGCAAAATAAATGTTTGTGATTATATTTCAGGCATGCAGAAGTCGATAACGTAATTACAATAATATATATAAAATAATTTATACATTTATCTTGAAACTCAATTGTCTTTATTAATGTAGCTCATTTTTTAAACGAAAACCAGACGACTCGGTACCCAAAAACACGAAGTAAGTTTTTCACTGTGGCACAATTTCTTTTATTGAAGTTCCTTTTGTACAATAGAGATGCCGAAAGTCCCAAGAATAAGGTGCCTAAATGTGAAGAGCTCGATGTGGTTAAAAAAGAACTGGAAGATGAAAATAAGCAACCATCGTTAAATACAGAAACTAGGGATGAGCCCAAGGAACCGCTGCCGAGCAAGCCGAAAATGATTGGCTTGAATTCAGAATTGAATGAGAGCGAGGGAACTGATATTTACAATCCGTCAATGGAATCCTATCATCCCATTAATCATGCGTACTGGAGAGCCGAAGGCGTGTATGTATTAGAAAAATAATTCTATAAGATAGAACTGTCCTAATAATTATTTGTTTTTAAAGAACTCCTTACTTGGCGCTGGCCCGAACATTTCAAGTGATTGAGGAGACGAAAGGGCGATTGAAAATGATTGATATATTGAGCAATTTTTTTTGCTCGATAATGGTGGTCAGTCCGGAAGACCTGGTGCCGTGCGTTTATCTCAGCATTAATCAGTTGGCCCCCGCTTACGAAGGACTCGAACTTGGTGTTGCCGAAACAACACTGATGAAAGCAATTTGCAAAGCAACTGGTCGCAATTTGGCACACATTAAATCTCAGACACAGTTAATTGGCGATCTGGGAATTGTCGCGGAACAATCGCGTGTCTCGCAACGCATTATGTTCCGCCCTAAGCCATTGAATGTGCGCGGTGTTTTCGCCAAACTCAAAGAGATTGCAAACATTTCGGGTCAGTCGAAGATTACTCTGGTTTATGATGTCTTTGTTGCTTGTCGCTTGTCGGAGGCGCGTTTCTTTATTCGCTCGCTACTTGGCAAATTGCGTATAGGTATTGCCGAGCAGAGCCTTTTAACGGCCTTGGCAGTTGCTCTTGTCAAAAAACTTCACATCAACGATTGCAAACATATAAACAAGGTGGCCGAAGTTTATAAAGAAGAAATAGCAGAGACTACGCTGATGTTAAAAACAACTTTCTGGTAAGTGCTAACGTGGAAAAACTTGTTATAAAATATTATTCCCTTTTGCACTCATGACATGCTTCATTTATTTTTGCAGTCAATGTCCCAATTATGACATCATTATACCAGCAATATTAAAATATGACATTAAGGAGCTGCAAGAGCGTTGTCCCATGCATCCAGGCATGCCTCTTAGACCCATGCTGGCGCAGCCAACCAAAGGTGTCCACGAGGTTCTGGAACGCTTTAGTGGAATGCATATTACTTGCGAATGGAAGTACGATGGCGAGAGGGCGCAAATTCATTTAAATGAGCTGGGCGAGATGAGCATTTTCTCACGGAACTCGGAGAATAATACACCCAAATATCCGGATCTCATTGCAAGAAGCAAGTCTTTCCTTAAAACTGACGTGAAGTCGTATATCATCGATAGTGAGATTGTCGCTTGGGATATAGAGCGCAAGCAAATTCTACCTTTCCAAATTCTTAGTACACGTAAGAGGAAAAACGTTGATATCGATGATATAAAAGTTCAAGTTTGTGTATACATATTTGATCTTTTGTACATCAATGGAAAGTCCCTCGTCACACAGCCACTTTCTGAGCGTCGACAGATTTTATTTGAACATTTCCAAGAAGTCGAAGGTGAATGGCAATTCGCCACTTCCCTTAACACAAATGACATGGATGAAGTGCAGCAATTTTTAGAGGAATCAATTAAAGGTAAAATAATATGCACTAATAATCCGTCAATTTGCACAACGTCTCCGTTAATTTTCAGGCAACTGTGAGGGTCTAATGGTGAAAACATTGGACGAGGAGGCCACTTATGAAATTGCAAAAAGATCAAGAAATTGGCTTAAACTGAAAAAAGATTATTTGTCAAATGTGGGTGATTCACTGGATCTGGTAGTAATCGGTGGCTACAAGGGCAAAGGACGACGTACCGGAATATACGGTGGCTTCCTGCTAGCCTGTTATGACACGGACAATGAGGAATACCAAACCATATGCAAAATTGGAACTGGTAAGCTATTTTGAATGTATTTCAAATTACACCTACTTTATCTTGATAATTATTTTTTTTTAGGTTTCACTGATGAAGATTTGCGACAACACTCTGATTTCTTTAGTACCAACAAGTTGAGCGAGGCCAAATCATATTTCAGATACGATCCCAGCTTGGAGCCGGATGTTTGGTTTGAGCCCTGTCAAGTTTGGGAGGTTAAGTGCGCTGATCTATCGCTTAGTCCCATTCACCGGGCAGGTATAGGAATTGTGGATGCTGAACGAGGTATTTCACTTCGGTTTCCCCGTTTCATACGCATCCGAGATGATAAGAGTCCCGAAAATGCAACGGATGCAAATCAGGTGGCCCACATGTATAGTTCACAAGATATTGTGAAAAATAATCAGAAATCTAGCAACTCAATGGATATGGAGAGCGATTTTTATTAATAAAGCGGAATTATTTGCCACAATCTAAAATAACAAGTTGATTATTTATTGCGCAGAACTTGTGCTACTTTCCGCTGGCTTTGATACACCACCGCGTGCCTGTTCCGCATTGTCCTGATGCTTTTGTCTGTTGCGTCTATTGGAACGCTTATTGGTTGGCTTATTGTCCTGGAAAAACGTATCTCTTTCGAAATTTGGCGCAGAATCTTTACAGTCTGTTGGTGAAATATCATCGGAGTCCACTCGCATTCGAACCTTGGGCTGATATATGGCAATTGATGGACGATCCTGTAAGCAAATAGAAGCTATATATTGAAAGGCGACACGAATAATTATGTGAGACAGCAAACCTTATTTCTAATGCGACGCTCTTCAGCTAAACGTGAGTTGATTGCTTTACTGCTACTCGTATTTGGCTGCATAGCATGTTCTTGTTCTGATCCTGACTTAGGGATATCTTTCGATCTCTTATAGTTCTCAGCAGGTTCTTTACTAGTACCTTGTTCGTTTGAGATAACTGAGGTAATCGCTTTACTTGCACTTGGCAGCACACAATTATCTTCGTCTACTGATTCAGATTTAACTATTTCTTTTGGTCTTTTTTCTGCAGTTTCTCTTTTACTGCCCGCCTCTGGTGATTTAACTGGCTCTGTTTTGGATGCACCGACATTTTCCACTGATTTAGCTTCTTTCTTTAAAATAACAAATTCTTCGTTTTTTTTCTGCTGTTCTCTTTTGATTGGCTGGTTTGAGGGTCGCTTTTGAACTGTCAATTTTTCATGGCGATCATTTGTATTCTTGTCCCGGTTATCACGTTCTCTGTCCAATTTTCTCTGCTCGTGTTCTTCGCGACGACGCTGATTGCGTTCTGTGCGTCTTTTTGAGCGTGAATTTTCCGATGCCTCTTCTTGAGCTTGCCCTTGACCTTGACCCTGGCCACCTCCTTGTCCAAATCCCTTTTTTTGATTATTAGTATTAACAGATTTCTTATTACTATCACCAAGAGCTTCTTTCTGTTTGCCAGCTTCTGATAAATCGAATAGAATTCTTTGTTTATTTTGCTCTTCTCGATTTTTTTTCTTCTCTTCGTTTCGTTTGCGTGCTTCTTCGCGACGTTTTTCCTTCTTGTTAGCTAAATACTGAAGGAGCGGTGTCGATTTAACCTTCTCATCAGACTTCAGATCGAATGTGAAATCGATCTTCGTATCACATAATCGACTCGCCTCCTCGCGCTCATCAGCCATTTTCTGGAGATACTCTAGATAATGCGGTTCTTTTTCGATGGTATCCATTTTGCAGTCCTGACTGCGTCCTTTGTTCTTCAGAAAGCACTGAAACGGTGCATATTCCACAATGGCGATGTATTCCACGCCCCTCGCATCAACAAACACGTAGCCATCGAATCGATCGCGAAACTGTAGAACTTCTGACATATCTTTCATAGACATGTCAATGTATGCCCGGCATGTTGCCTCCTGTCCGAGCGACCAGTCTGCCTGGCAATAATAGTAGGCCTCGTTGTCTGGCAATGGCTCCACTTGTTGCAAAAACTCCTCTTCAGTCATTGTCGGCGGCAAATGCCGAATCACAATCTAAAAGACAGCAATTAAATAATTTATACTGTATATATTAAACGGTGCGTACTTTGATGGCCTGACTAGACTTCTCCCTCCTCTCTCTCCGCTTATTAACTCGTTGTTTCTCCATAATAAAATAAATTGCTGTTCGCACGTCACCTACAAGTTGAACTTCAAAACATTACAACAATTCGATTAAAATATCGAAAAATCGATGTTACGATTAGCAGCGAAAGTTGGCAATGGGAACAGGTTGATAGGAACACGTAAAAATTATAACTAGTCACTTTTAAAGGGTTATCCCACAGAGTGGCTCATCAAGCGGAACGGTTGGGATTTTTCATTGATGTGAAACGCTGCTTACCCTGGCAAAACCAGCATCAGTCACAGCTGTGAATTGATTATAACAATATAAATTAAAAATCAATTTTAAATATTAATTTGATGTTGTTAAAATTGTTTATGTATTGTACTGTACTTCGAGTGCAAAGAGCAACCGACAATTAATAACAATATCTCAGTCTATTTTTTAGTTTTATAATATTTAAATGCGTTAATGGGTCCAGTCACTGTGACTTTTAGATGACTACTTCAATATTATTAATTGAAATACATATAATTATATATAACAATCATAAAATAATATTTTCAACTTATTATCCTGATTTTAAATAATTATTTATGTCGATCTGTGTAAATTGAATTTGTTCGTAAATAAAATATTTGAATAGTGTTAAGCCAGGATCAAATGGACTTTTGTAATAATCAGTTCAGTTTTTATAAGCCTCGAAAGTTTTGGCACATTCCACATTTAAATACAGATTGGATAATTCATAATTTAAATTAAATTTCCAGAAGATGAACATGTGTGATATTTACTAACTATGAAATTTCAGTACAAAATATTTGGCCCGTGTAAGCCCGGTTAATAAATATATCATTGTAATTAATAATTCATTGGACTAGCAATGTTTACATTTTCTACACTGATCCCAAAAGAGAAAAATTGTATATTGGTTTCGTGAAATGTCTTTCTGACTGACTGTCAAGAAATTTTAGTTCTCGACGTAATATATACATATTAATTGAAGTATAATTATTAGACCTTAATAATTCTAGAATACAAAAAAAATTAAAAATATTGTTCACATATTTTACTGTTACTGCGATTGGAACAGTGTATTTTAGAGTCGATTATGTCTCAATAAGTACTTTACTTGTTTTCTTAGGTAGAATTTGTACTAATAGTAAGTACTATTTATAAACGTATTTTATTTAAATGAGAATGTAAATTAAAGTTTAAATTGTTATACATAATTCCACAATATTTGTACGGATACACTGAAAGAATATGTGGGTGAGATAGATCTATTTGCTAACATAATATATACTGAATTGAGTAAGTTCTCAAAATTAAATTAAGCGTATTAAAAGCACAACAGTCGACTAAATTTGATTAAATTAACTTAACTATTAATATAATGATAGAGCTGTAGCGATTACTTAATGTCAGTATTGCACCTGTACTTACTATACTTTTTGGCACGTGTATGGCGTAAATTGAAACATTTCCACCCCCAAAAATATAGTCAGTTTTTAGGCGCCGCCTCCAAATACGTTAAGCGGCAGTTTTTCTCTCTTTCGCTGTGTGAAAGGGAAATATGCTTTTTTTGTACAAAGGATGTTCGATGTTAAGACAATCGTTACTGAAACCTATTTATTTAAGCATAGTTACAAATTGTATTTCCTGAGTGGGCTGCCAATTTAATTTATTTTATTATAATGTGATTTATTGCCAAATTAAAATATTCTATATATATACATATTAATTAAGTGTCGGGCGATTTTGCTTGCGCGACTGTTCGGTTTATATGCAATGGAATTTTCATTTTTAAACAAAACAAGCTATGATAAAGATTGTCTTTACAATTCCAATACACAACTGATCAACAATACGAGTGCAAGTACCGGATTCGGATCGGTGGCGAATCACATGAGCCACTATAATTTAATAATCGATTCGAATTATAAGCTGCGGGCCAATGAGAACGTGATTAGAAATTCCTTTAGTCAAGAGTCCAATATACTATTTTCAAAAATTACAAATGTTGCTGATTTTTATCCCGGTGCACACAATATTACGCCTTTTAATTCTGGTAAGTCAACAACGCAAATATGGGAATAATAAAAAATTTAATATTTCAATTTGTGGATATATTTTATGTGAAACTAAACTTCCAACTGCAAACGACACTTTTGAAATAAATAATTAATCACATTAACTCTATTAAAGTTAGATAGAACTGTTTACTACGGTTACCCACGGCTCGTACCTCGCAGGCTATTTGTTATTTACTTTTAAGACAAGTGCTCTTCACATTCCTATCTGACAATTTGTCATCGGACATTTTCTGCTCCTAATATAATTGATCATGAGTTCAAACCAAAAAGTGCCAATCTTACAAATTGTAACTCTGTTTACAAACATCTACCATATACATCAATCCCCTAAAAACGAAGCCTGCCCATCGATTCAACATCAGAATATATGAGTCTTAATATCTAAGCTTTAAAGTAAATATTTGTTATTTTGATTTTAACATAAATGGCTTTTCAGGAATTGTATCTTACTATTGACTCAAACACTCTTGTGTTAAAGTATTTTTAAAAGTTTTGGGAGCCTGGTTGTGGTATTGACCTGTCTACAGGCAAGCAAAGCTTTACTTGTCCAAACTCAGAAAATGAGAATTATCATGCCCCAATATATAATTCGAAATTTTGTTAGCTTGAAGCCCAGTTCATCATGTATGCCGGCTTCCTTTTCTCTTGGAATAAAAAAACCAAGCAATGACGTTGCTGATCTTTTTTGCATCTTTTCCAATTTCATATATACATACTCCCTTATATTCTCCCCAATAAACTTCCTTATCCTTATAATAATTTAACTTAAAACATTGTACACTCTCCCACAAATTGATATAAATCTATTAAAATTACTATTAAATCTCTTACATCTTATTTCTCTCATAATTATGTGAATAAGGAGTACTGTAATTCCTTACTACATCCATTACCTAAACTTTCGAATTGGGATTGCCACGTTGTCTGCCATTCCTAAGCTATTCGTAATTTCCCTTGCTCAGGATGGTTTCATGAAATATCTTCATACTTCTGTTAATTTGCTTGAATTTACCTAACTGATATATGGTAGTAACCCATTCAGTTCAGTTATAAGCTTCTCTCTAGCCGGATTGGTTTTAGGTCGACTATTTTGACAACGGATCACGTCAGTGTAACTGTATTTGTTATCCTTTTTCAATAAAGACTTCCTGTCAATCTTACCATGTTCATGTATTTTCAATTACGCAGACGACGTGAAACTTATTTTGTAGTACACCGATCTTGCTCACTCGTCTACAAGATGATTTGATCTCCACTCTGGTTCTTGGTGAATCAGTTGCTCCTTTATTGAACAAATTAAGTGTGCTGAAAAGCATTTCCTTCTCTTCTCTTCTCTTCCCAGGTCTCCCAGTCTATTTTGTCAGAGGTTAACCACAGAATACTTCACTTTTCTATTTGCTATGAAGTACGATTACGTTTTATCTTATTAGAAGATCTACTAGGAACTTCGTTGCCTTTCTCTTGCCCTCATACACACTTGGTTACACTTTAAGCAATCCGGTTCGTGTCAATTGCAGATCTTCCAATTGGTGTTTTCTCTCTTTCTCTTTTCCTTGAATTACGTATTCAATATAAACATATATCCATCAAATCTTGGAGACTGCTTAACTGTGATAAATTTATATTACTTTGCTTTTCCTATCTTACTCTTTAGAGACTCAATAGTCTCCATAATCTCTGAGAGAAACGAAAAGACAATCGTAAATGGCGAGATCGTCCCGGCTGTTAATGCTAATTGATAATATGTAAAACACGTTAAATCAAAATACTTTAATTAAAAAAATTCTTCAATTTATTATAGATTTTCAACTTAAATCATATGCTGACGAAGCTTCAAGTCTGACCGACAAATCGAAACAAAGACGAATACGAACAACCTTTACATCCAATCAACTAAATGAACTCGAAAAAATATTTTTGGAAACACATTATCCAGATATATACACAAGAGAAGAAATTGCTTCTAAATTACATTTAACAGAAGCGAGGGTTCAGGTAAATTTTACTTCTACGCTAATTTTATAACAGAATATAATTCCAATAGATTTGCAACTATTTGATCAGTAAACAAGTTTGTATAGTCCCTTTCGCTTTTAATTTATTTCTAGGTTTGGTTCCAGAATCGTAGAGCAAAATTTCGAAAACAAGAACGGCATGCCATCTATATAATGAAGGACAAGTGCACGAAAATGGAAAGCCGACAGAATACGATATCTGGATCCCAATCGTATGATGTGGCGCTCAACGGATCTCAAAATGCATGCCAAATAAAATGTTTTTATGATAAAATATAGAAAGAAAAAATACATACTCGTACTGAAATATACAACAACATTTGCTTATGTGAGTTTGCAGATATTAGAAGGTAAGAATAAGTTAAGAGATACAAGAGAAGAGATAAAAGGTTATAGGGATACCAAAATTCGATTGCAGAAATTAGACTCAGCTACTACGAAAAATCTGGGATTAAAATAAAATTTTATCAATAATTTATTTACCAAAAATACATTATTCGTCATCCTTTGTGTAATTTAGTCATATGACATAAATGTCCTGCAGCAGCATTACACTATTTTTGCCATTGCCAAGATCACTGCTCAGATTATATACTCAATTCATTTATTTTACCAAATCAAAACGAATCTGGTTAATTATTTAATAATATAGCAATATGCTGAATTGCGATTTTTATATTGTTTGAAAATGGATTGATTGCTGATGAATCTGTTTGAATTATGAATCTGTCCGATAAATTGCCAAAATGGCCAGGTGATCGGCTTCTCCTTATTGATTATTTAAAATTTTAATTTTAGCGAGTGTTCAAATTTGTTGATTATAAATTCTTAGAATTCAATAATAATAAACACTCAGTAACACACTTTTTTTCCAACAATAAAACAACAAATATTTATTTAAACTAGAATATTAGGATGGGAAAATAAATAATACACAAAGGAACTTAACAATAATATTCGAAAATCTATGCAGCCCAGACAAACAGATCCCGAGGTTATTACCGTAGTCAAATTCTGTGGATAGCCCTCAAAAGTCACAACACATTTGTGGTAGTCGACATCATCATCATTATCCTGGACGACAGCAAAAATAGTTGCATTAAAGTAACCGTCCTCATTTTCATTAGGATCGTTGGTCACAACTTTAACAATGTCATCGTCATCATCAGATCTACAATTAAGTTTAGATCAAATATGAATTTTCAGTAGAATTCAGCTTATTTTTGGATAAATTTACTCACATTATGCTTAATGTCGGCTTGGGAAATACATTAGTGACCTTGCACTCTAATTGAGTCTCATTTTGAATTTGATAACGATTCATGTTCAGTGTATAGTTTCGTACATCGATAACTTGTACGCTCTTGTGAATTGTTATCGTTTCCGTACTCGTTTGGACAACACACTTATAGTCCCCAGTGGTACTTATTGAAGGATTAATCAGGGCCAATGCACTATACTGTTTATTTGGGTCTTTTGAGTGCTCATAGGAGCTGTCTACATCATTTTTATATTCCGGCTAAAATAAAATATTTTAAAATATGAAAATATTTATGAATATACTATGATTTTATTTTGTTATACATACAATTGGTGCTGGCTGCGATCCACGTATCCACTGATATATGGTTTTATCATTTCTAAACCACTTGACAGTCAGAAATGAATCTGTATCCTTGATCTCATATTCGCATTCTAATACAGTTAGATCCATATCATCATCATCATCATCTAGGACTAGAAACTTGGTTTCCTCCTCGTTTTTGACTGGCCCACATAGTATACCTAACGAAAGAACATATAATGTTAATGTGATCTTATTTAAAGAAAGAACTCTTAATTATCTGTTTTTAATATCAAGGTCGAAGTTGTTCAAATATAAATAGATCTTACAAGTTGAGTTCGATTATTTAGGCCGAATATTAATCTTTCGCATAAGTAGCCATGAAAATCCAAATTTACTGTACTGTGCGACAAATGTGAAAAACCAAATTTTTGCATATGTGATCCATAAAAACATACAGACAGAACCAAGCATGTATCTTTTGTCGTTTCCATAGTTTCAAGGACTGAAGTATTTAAGTCAAGATCTCTGCACCCCCTTTTCACAAATAACATTAACACAACTCCACAAAATGTCCTTAAAACTTGTTTATTGTAAATTTTGAGCAAACACGAAGTATATGGATGTACACACAGATATATTGTATATCTAACTAGACAAACGTTTTGATATATACGAAGTATTATTCACACGCTGAGATGATTTCATTTCTTGATTTAAAAATAGTTTTCAAATGCTCAAATAATATTACGCGTTCTTTTCCACACAGAGTAAAAGTAATGAGAACGGTAAAGGCCGTTACCTTTAAATATAATTGATGTCACGATGATGATAACGAATGGTAGTTGCATTATTAACTTTTATTTTATTTATTGTGCTCTTTTGAAGAGGTTAACACAGAAAAGAAAATTTCACTACTAAATTTAAACACTGCAGCTGAACCGTCCGCTGGGCATGGTCAAGCACAATTGTTGGATATATCACAACTGAGAATGTTGTCGACCGTGGCATAAGCCCAAGCACACAAAAATACATACATACGTATACATCACATATGTGTATATCTTGCGGAAAACCGTCAACAGAGAACAGGCACGCGAAGAGAGTCAAAAACAAAAAATAACAAGCAACCCACCCAAATGAATAAATGTTTGTACCTTGTTCCGGCCACTGTCTCTTTTGATCGTGTGTCTTATATACAGTGGCTCAAAGCGGGCGGTAAGCAGCGACAAGCAAAAAATATAATTGCCTGCCATAAACTCATTATTCATTATTTGTCAAAAATTCCAAAGACCGAAGGCAGGTAAATATATTAACCACCAAAATGAATATATTACCCTAATAAACGGGAATTTCCACACCCGTTAGGTCGGGTTATGTAAGAAGTACCTAAGTTTTTGGGTCAAGTCCTCGGGAAACAGTTACATTGTGGACACCTGGGTGCCATAAAACCCGGATTTTTTTACCTAAAGTTGAATTTTTTCGGTATAAATAAACCAATCGTCCGTAGCCAGTTTATTTTTTTCCTGCATTTCGGGTGCAACAAGCCAACAAGGACAATGGGTAAATGGACTACCATTGAGCAAAGTAAACTCATCCTGGTGCACTTAAAAATCGGATATTCATATCGAAAAATAGCTAAAATGGTCAATCTAAACACCTCAACTGTATTCCACATCATTTGGAGTTTCATGGACGAAAATTGGACAGAGGACAAGGGCGGAATTGCACCAAACCCGATTTTCACCGAGCAGGACGAGCCAAGGATCATCAAGATTTCAAGGGGAAATCTTAAGCTATCGGCTCAAAAACTGACTCAATAGGTGCAGGATGAAATAAGGAAAAAGTTCAGTATGGGAACTGTGCTCCAAGTTCTGCGCAACCATGACTTGAAGGCCCAAGTACCACGGAAAAATAAATTTACATGAGCAAAAAACAGAGGGTCTAGGATGACGTTCGTCAAAATCCACTTGGACAAGGATTTGGAGTTCTGGAACACAGTCATATTTGAATATGAGTAAAAATTCAACATTTTTTGCCAGAACGGGTGGGATTATATGTGGCGACAGTTCAATACTGAGGTGAAGCCCAAACACTTAAAGGCAACAGTCAAGCACGGCGGAAGAAATGTTTTGGTATGGGCATGTAACTCGGCAGCCGGTGGCTGAAATTTTGTGATTATTGAAACAACAATGGACAAGTATGTGTACTTTGATATACTAAAGAAACATTTACTCTAAAGTGTCGAGAAGCTAGGAATCCGACGACCTTTCCGGTTCTACCAGGACAACGATCCCAAGCATAAGTGCGGATAATTCCACCGGCCCAGTCTCCAGATTTAAATGTTATTGAAAATTTGTGGTCTCTGCTGGAAAATAACATCCGGAATCACAGCAAATCCAGCAAACAAGGTCTCAAAAATGCTCTGCTGGAGGAGTGGAGCAAGATCAACCCAGACACTACCCGGAAGCTGGTATCTTCCATGAAAAATAGGTTAAGCGAAGTTGTTAAGGCTAAAGGATATCATACTAAGTATTAACATCCTTATTTAAGCTTTTATACGCCAAATATTTAACCTTTCTTAAGACTGCTTACCGATACATTGAACTGTATTTTGGATTTGTTTACAGTTTTTGACTAATTATAATTAATTAATTAATATTTTAATAAAAACTAAAGTTCCTTTTCAAATGTGATATAACATTAAACAAATTGGCATTTAAACATTTTGAATTTGTTTATTTGTTTAAACTTTATAGCATTTTACATTTTTTGCTGGTCGCTGCTTACCGCCCGCTTTGAGCCACTGTATATGTATTATATGGGAGAACCTGTGTAAATTAAAACATGTGTGTTCAAATGTGTACAGCCCGTGCCACTTGTGCCACCATAACAGTGTGTGTATCTGTGTGTGTGTGTGTATCTGCAGCTGCCTCATAAGCGAGTGTGTGAGTGAGTGAGGGGATGGAAAGCCTTTCTGCTTCGCTGATCGCCTTTGTCTACTGTAAAAAAAAACCGTCAGTTACTGTGTGGCATATTATCTACCCATGAATCAACCATGCAACTAAAACTATGTACGTATGCATATAATATGTATGTATGTGCACCAAATCTACATTCTAAACACATGCTAAAGACATTCTAAATGCGAGTATTTATCTACACAATGCATACATATACATATACATATGTATGTATGTATGTATCTATGTATGTACATATGTGCAATGCAGAGCGTCTGCAAAAAACAATCTACATGTGTGAAAAAAATTTGTATACATATGTATATATGTATGTATACATAATGCGTGTTCATGGTAGCGTATGAGAAATGAAAGTTAGTCAATCTGCAATGTTTATTCTTGTGATCAGATACGCTTGTTGCATTATCAACATAAATTACCAAGGAAACAAAACAATTTGGTTTACAAGAAATCATCATTCGATCGATAGTTTCTAAGTATGATATGTTATACAGTACTTCGATCCTTTTATCTAATACGAATTTATACTAATAAAAAGAGAACATGTAAGAAAAAAAGATATAGTCGAATTTTAATCAAGATGTCCTAGAGCTGTGGGATTGGTTCATAAAAATATAAGCTGACTTGGCCATACCACTTCTCTTTGCTGACAGGCTCAAACATATCTTCTTCAAGGTGTCATAGACCGTGTGTTTCTAAAAAAGAAACCAGTGCTCAGCGCTAATTACCCTGACAAACTTAACGTTTTTTAAACTTGAAAACTTTAATATCGATGTAGAAAAATATCGCATTTGAGGCGATATAAAATATAAATATAAGTAATCGATATATCGTATCGTGTTTTCATCCCTGGGTCACACTTATTCTGCACGACATGCTACAACCCTTTAACCTGCCTATTTATTAATATTAAAAACGCCGAGCATGCTTAAGTCGCGAGTAATAGGTACTTTTACACACAGAAGATGCCTGTCATACTTCTCAAGCGCCTTCAACAATTTGGCAAATCAAGGCCCGCCCATGGCCCCCAACCTGGCGCAGAGTACAAGCGAACGGGTCAGCAATTTGGATTTGGATGTTTTCATTAACCGGGATCACAGGCAAATGGATTTGTTGGATAAACTAGTGAAGCTCAGGTGAGTTCGATGAGTAAAACCCAAGTCAACATTTCTTTCTTATACGAACTTACCTGTTTTTGCCAGGCAACAAAAGGAGTGCAGCAAGGTGCCCCTGCTGCCAAACATATTGGTGAAGCAATTGCTCGACGACTCAGGACCACAGGAATCAATTAATGTGCTAAAGAAACCCTTGCAATATGGCATATTCATTGATCAGTTTACGGGATGTCATTTAATGGACTGGTTCTTGCACAACGGCAACGCACGGGAAGCGGCACAACTTGCCACACTTCTTGCGGAGCGAGACTTATGCAACAATGAACTCGTCGCTACACTGTGCCTTCAATCATTTTACGCCTACGTTAAAAACTACGAAAGCAAGGAAGTGGAAAAAGTAGAGCCCTCCAAGGAAGTGGTACGTAATCAAATATTTATATTTATATGTATTATATTTATATATATTATTGCTAAAATTCTGTCGCTAGGAAAAAGTTCGTGTTAAATTTCTACGAAACTACGAAAATGCCAATGTTAAAACTGAAGAGAAAATTATGAGCGAAGCTATGATAAAATTGGGATCGAACACAAACCTAGACAAGGAACTTGTCCACAATATTACACTGATTGGCTTAATACTAGATTGTCGTCTGGCTGAAGCAGAAACGTGGCTAACAGCAAATCAACAAAGTTTAAACAAATCTGTTTTACAAGTCTGTCGTCATCTGATTGATGTCTTGAAAGTGGAAAGCACTCCTGAACTTCAAGAACTACTCGTTCAAGAATGTAAACAAACTAAGTCATTTGATGAGATCTTGGAGCCATGCGTGAAACGTTGTGCGCAAAGCTTTGAGCCCCAACTTATGGAGGAATACAACAAAAGTTACCAAGCGTGGCAAACAGGGTTTCAACTGGCTGTCAAGGAACAGGCTGATATCCAAGATGTGCAAAATCGCGTGGAACGCATTCACAATACATTAAACAGCTTGCAAACGATGCGACAAAATCTTTGGTACTTTGAGAACAAAGAGGATATTGACATTGCAATTTACAAGAAAAAAGTCCATTATCCGAAGCGTTGGTTCGGCAAGAAGAAGACGCCCAAAGCAGTGGATGCTTTCTATGTGCCACCAACTATTTCGCGGGGAAATTGAATGCTGTTTTTGAAACATTGTTAAATGCGAAAAACGAAAATCAGTCCAGTTTTAAAGATTTAATTAAATTACTGGAAAAATAATGAGAATTTTAAATGTTGTTTCATTTTTTGTTCGAACGGTCAATTTGTTTTTAAAATTACCATAACGTAACATTGAGGGTCACAGTTATATTCATTCCATCTCAGGTTACAACATTATTTTTTTTTGTTTGTTTTTATAACTTTTTTGAGTTTGTTTTTTTTTTTTTTGGTTTTCATTATTATTTTAAATATTAAAAGCTAATCGTCTGTCATTTGTGCATGGCCGAAGGGAGAGCAGTTTTTAAAACGCGTTGTCCTGGTGCCGATGGCGACAGATTAATTGGTGATGGTAAGTCGTGCCTCTTATCCTGTATGGTCAATGGTAAGAATTGCTGTTGCTTCTTTTTTCGATTCATATTCATTGGATGGGTATTGTCGTTCTTGCCAAACAATATGGTCAAATGTACAGCGCAAAAGATACCCAAACTCTATAAAATATATAATTGAGTTCACATCCATTAAATTTTCTCATATCAACATAAATATTAAAATACCTGTAGAATGGCAATGATGGCAGCTCCAAATGCGGTTATCATCAGACGACTCTTGATCTGCTCCGATACTACGGCCAAGCAGCCGCGCTTATAGTGAGTATCACATGCCGATTCGTAGGCGTGCTCGGGACGAGAGCAGCACGACCAAGGAAGCGAAAGGCGACGATAGTCAAGCGGTCCATCGACACCGCAGCATTGCAACTGTAACAAAAATTAGTCAAGAATATATTATTAAGAAAATTAAGATATATTAGAATACATTTTGTAGAAAGCATTTTATTTCAATAATATAAATAAAATAAATAATATAAATACTTATAAGGAGAAATTGTGCTATGATTTATATTTTGGTATTAGTTTGCAGCTTTTTATAGCAATAAGATAAATATACTTAAAATTAAAGCATTTCTATGATTGTAGAACAATTGTTAGCTTGCAACTCTTGTTTCCTCTATTCATGAAAAGTTTTTCCATTGCCGAAAAGCAATAAAAAAAAACGTTACCTAGAAATTTAATTTTCGTTTAAAATGCATTTTCGTAGACATTATTTCTTGGTTCAATTTAGTTAAATAATTTAATCGTATTTTTATTTAATTACCTGAGATTGCATGCGATTCCACAAATGCAAGTTGTCAACTTTAGTTCTGGAGAACTTGTCCAAAAACTCGACAAAAGAATCGTCAATGAAAATCTCCACAGATGTTGGGAGATTCTCTCGCATTGCCAAGGACCAACCACAGATAATGAATTGAACACATATACAAGCCACCAAAAGAGCTGCGAACTGAGGGATCCAATAGGAAATACATATATAAATTGTATATTCATATTATATATAGATGTATATATAAGTATATGTTTTTAAATAAATGATTAGAATTGCTTACCATGCCGAGGAGACAACGTTTTCGTTGGTTGGTTGCCTGACATCCCATCCAGCATAGTATGAATGTAACGGGACCTAGGCAAAGGAGGATGGCAGCTGGAGCCCACAACTTGTTTTGTACGATCCCATAATAAACCGAGTGTCCCCACAAAAGGGACGTTCCCAAAAATATTTGAGCTGCTCCCGTCAACTGCATTTTTATGTAATAACAAAAAAAGTTTTTAATTTATTACTATATTATTAATTAATTTATAGATAAGAATTTTTGTTGAATTATCTTCTTCTACTTCTCATTAAATATTATTGACTTTTTAAAAGTTTCACTATTTGTTTTCATTCATGTTTAATTTTTGCAATAGATGTAAAATCAAAATCGAAACAATTTTGCTTACTTAAATTTAAACCCCAAAACAACTTGGCCAGTTATAGAAGTAGATGCTGTAAGCATTAAAATATATATACATATGTATACATATACATATTATTTGTTGTACACAAAAACTAGTAATTTACTTAAATGAGTTCCACAATTGGCGAGAAAGCTTACGAAAATCAATTCAATGCAGGGAGAGTTCTTGACGAATGTATGTAAACATGTACACATATTCTATGCTACCTTTTGACGTCATAATAATGCTGTTACGCATCGATGTACCGATTTACATATATGTATGTATACGTACATATTATGTACTCGTAGAAATTAGCTCAAGGTTATCTTCAAATTTTCACTGGAGTAGAAATGCATATATGTATGTACATATATATTACATATACACGCAATGCAAACTGTATGTTTGTACATTGTACATATGTTCATTGTGTACATATGTGTATTGGCATATCTAGTAGGCACTGTATTTTGTAAAATCCCTGTTAAGAGAAGTTATCTGACAGAAATTCTCAAGCGTCAGATTACAATTTTGAAATGAAAGCTTGTTTGTTGTTTTTTTTATGTAGGCCAAATAAGACTTAGATGTACACAGAAGTTCAGACATGCATTTTACATTTGAAGAGTGGTTGCATCACAAACGTATACAAAATGCAAACATAAAATGAACACAAATACTAATTATTTATTTATTTATTACTTACCGCCAAGAGGAACACATAACTGTAAACTAAATATTTAAAGCATTTAATCTTTTTGGGCAGAGCCATCATTTACAGTTCTCAGAATACTCTCTTTCACCAGACACTTTTCAAATGTTTTTTATCCTGCCGTTTAATAGAATAATCAACATTATCTTTTAATTTGATATAATTTAATGCATTGTTAAAGTGCATATGTATATGCATGTAAATACGTATATATGTGTAGAGAATTACATACAATTTGTATTCATACGTAAATACATAGCTTTATATGTACCTAATATTGTTAATTTTATTTAATTTCGATATTGTGCAAATTGATTAACGCTTAAATGTGAATGTGCCTACAGACTTGCAAAGAACTATATTCTTGATTTATTTGATTTATTTTTTTTTTTATTTTATTTTTTGTGATTATGTGGTTTTGTGGGCCTCTATGAAAAGTGGCAAGCTTTCAAACATTATATGTTTTGCCTAGTTGTCCTAATATAGTTTACACCACACATTAACATTTTCGCAGCGATAATTCTGAACTTCACTGTTGTAAATTTTAACTAAAAATAACTGTTTAAGTTTCAACTTGTCGAGCGAGCAAAGTTGCGTCCACAGATAAAAACACGCAGTTTACGGTCTGACGTTTTGTTCCTTGTTTTGTTATACATTTGCACAGTTTAACAGTGAAAATATTATCTATAACCGTTGCGCTGCCTCGGTTGCAATTTCGGTCGACTCGTTTTTCACGTCGATGGCTCGATGACAGCATCTACGATGATGGCGCTAAAATTTGGATTGTGCTAAAATCTGATTCTAAGTTGCATTTACACATAATCTTATTTTAACCAACAAAATTGCATTAATATATTTTACATAGTTTGTCGTTTGTTGAGAAATCATTTAAAGTTACATATTTAAATACATTTCCAGACTTTGAAAAGTCTAGCGAAGTACACAGTAACTCTAATAGTTTGCAATTATTACAATATATGTAACAAATATTTCAATAATAATATTATGACGGCGAATTAATAACACGTCTCACGCCTCTCACTTTTTGTTATTGCGCATTTTGTCGAGAGATGCTAACGGGAGAGGATGAAAATTATGTTAAGATGTAAGGGTGTTTTACATGTATTAATTTTTTTATATTTTTAGTTGCAGCGCTGCAAATTAATCGATTGCCGTGACTCATTATACCCTCGTACAAGCTATTATAATTTTGTTGTGATGCTTGTAACTAATTAAAGGTGACGATTTTGACGCATAAAATATGTGTATTCTTGATCAGTATCAAAAGCCATGTATGTCCTTTTTTTGTAAATAATCAGAACTCACTCAGTTTTAATGCTTTCTTATTGAAACTTGGTATATACACGTTTCGTACATATGTAGGAGTTTACAGAATCGGACAACTATATCATATATACGCATACGAACAATATGCGTAACTTACGATTTATTTTTAAAGGGAAAAGGACGCCATTTTTATCAGCCCCTAAAGAACTATTCAATAGTCGAAACAGCCCGCAAGATTCAAATAATTTCCTAGCGAGTATAACAGTAGGTTCACAGAGGCAGCCAAATGCTAACAGTTGTGTCCCAATATTAACAGTCCAGTTACAATGTTAATGATTTCGGAATCATTACATGACGAGTGTATCGGTCGGTTAACAGTAACAGCCCAATGTTAACAGTTGCAGTCCCAATTTTGACAGTCCAGTCCCAATGTTAACGTTTTCGGAGCTTTAACGAGATTAACATTACATATTGCGTATACTCTATTAATTTTATTGGAGTACACATTTAATTTTGAGCAAGTTTGAACATTATCGGGCTTTCAGTTTTTTGGATTAAAATACACATTGAACACGGAGGGTTAACCATAACAGTATGTGCTTGTATGGAATATGTTTCATCCATTGTATCAAAACCATAAGATACCAACAGACTTACGTTAAAATTTTTGATTCCTTAATGCTACTCTACTCAACGTATGAGAAAGCAAAGGAATGGTTTGAAAAAAATCGTCGATCTTTCTGCGCAGTAGCCTGAGCTCAATTTAATTGAAAATGTCAAGGAAGAATTGTGGACATCTAAGACAACCAACAATCTTTTTAATTTTTTTAATTCTTTATGGGCTTCCACTTATAAAACAGTGTTCATTATGTAGCAGGCCTGTTGTAATGTAGATAACAGGCCACTAACTGTAACACTGTAAGACAACATATGTAGCGAACATGCAACTATTTACTTAGCATTGATATCGATGTCGATCGATACTAATTGTGTGATCACCAAGAAAACGAAGAAGAGTTAGTCGTTGTCAATAAAGAAATTGGGGCATACGTACTTTGAAGGAAACAGTATAGTTTTGACTGCTACAATAAGTACCGTAAACTTACAAAATAGACACAATTGAAAACACTTCTTGCGAGGGTGCTAATAGTTTTTCCCAATTGTATATTTTAAGGTATCCCCGTGTGCTTACCCGTTTTCTAAAAGGCAATAGAGGTGTAAAAATGAAATGCTTTAGTTTTATTACATTCTTGTAAATTTATGCTGTACAATTACACATTTATATTGACGAATTTAAAGATTTGAAACTAGTCCTTGTGGTGGTATGCAGAGGAGTGTAAAAAAATAGAAATGTTTCATCAAATGTAAAATATGTGAATTATATATATATATAGATGTATGTATATAAAACAGGTAGAAAATACAATACAAATTACAATACCTTTGAATAAAAATTATATACCTATGAACTAAAAGTGTGTTCCACTTAAAAAATGGACCAGCCGGGCTTAAAAGAGGGACCGCGTTTTGTATAACGATTTCGAATGGAATAGAATACTCAAATCCGATTTTTTAAATAAAAAAGCCAATTGTGCACCTTTTTCTTATTTTTTTTGGGGTCTGTCGGCACATGTCGACCAAGAAAAATTCAATTGATTGTTAATAAAATTATTTGCTGATTTAAATGTACATTTTACATATTTATACAGTTGCTTTTTGTTTTTCCTTATTTTGTTGTTTGCTCTTGTTCTTTACTGTTTACCGTAAGTTTATGTTGTATATATATATATATATGTATATAAAATTCAGGTCTCTTTGCAATTACTTATTTGAGAAGCGACGACGACGACGACGTCGCCAGTCAAACAGATCTGTTGTGTGTATTTTTGTTGTTTTGTTGTAGATGATTATTCCCGAAGATTCTTAGTGAGCAGCAGATTGTTGTGATGCCCTGACAAATGACGCACCAGCTCCTGCACGGACTCAAAGCACATCGAGCAGAAGCAGCAGCTATATCGATTCTCCGTATCGGTGCCATTCGTCGTCGTTATAACATTCCGATGCACCGAACACAAATGCTTCAGCAGATGCGCCTTCTGCTTGAACATGGCGACGCACAGTCTGCAGGCAAAGGGCTTCTCGCCGGTGTGGACGCGGAGATGGGTCTTCAGGTTCCAGGACATGCCGAACTGCTTGCCACAGTATTCGCAGCGATATTCGCGCACAGACGACGACGACGATGAGTGGGAATTTGTATTGGCGGCGGCGACGACGGTGCTGCTATTGTTGCGACCCCCATCCGGATCGAGATTTAAGTTAATGTGCGATAAACTGGAGAGACGTGACTGCAAATTGGGCATTGTTGAGATGGCGGCATTTTGATTCGACTGCCATTGATACACAAACTGTTGCCCAAGATGCATTTGCAGCTCCGGACTTTGACCACGATGATTGCGATGATGCTGCTGTTGCTGTTGTTGTGCTTCCAATAGTTTCCGTTCCGGAGGCGTTAGAGTGTCCGTGTTGAGGGTGCCATCTTCCAGATGCGATAATAGGTTCTTTTCCGCTGCTAATCCCGCTATCGGTGACGTTGTCGACTTGACCAATCGCAGCTCCTCCAGTAGATTATGCTGATATGTTGTAAACGGTTGATTGTCGCTCTGGGTATTATGGAAACCGGGTCGTCTCTTTCGATGCGGCGTCACCACATAATTCTCCGGGGAACTATTGATGTCCGAGCCATCGGACAGTGGCTTCATAATATCCTTATGGGTGTCAAAGAAGAGACCCTTACGCTTCGTACTCTCATTGGCGCTGATCGCCTCAGCGTTATTGTGTTTGGATAGAAAGGATTTGCTAATATCGTTCCGTGACGAGTGATTGTCGCTCTTCGTTCGCAGATCGAGTGATAGATTAACTGGGTTTACTGTCGAATTGTTGTTGTTGTTATTGCTGTTGTTATTGTTGTTAGTGCTACTGGTGCTGCTGCTGCTGTTGGCAAGTCCGCCGCCAGCTGGAATGTGTGAGAGGTTAACAACTTCATCGGTGTCTTTGTCGCTTTTATTGTCCTTGCTATTGTTGTCGCCCCTTGCGGCGCTGCAATCATCGTCATCGTCATTATTATCCTTATTGGTGCACTCGTTGGCGCTCTCACAATTTTCTGCCGAATATGTGGAAAAGTTAGCTGCATTGCGTGCCTCATCCACACTCTCGACTTCATATTTGAGGGACTGATCCAAGGATTGGGAGGATGTGTATTGCTGCTTCCTCGGTCTGTCGCGTAAGCTAGCGCATTTACTGCTCAAATAGGCGGAATCTGTCGTCTTCCAACTGTCCGATTTGATCTGCAGCAGCAGCAACAAATCGTGCAGATAGTTCACATCTCGCGATGTTATACACGTCTGGCCCGAGTACAAGAAATCCAATAGAAATTTAAAATAAGTCGCATTCACATCGGGAAAGTATACCGTTGTTGTGCAATCGCTCAAGTGAGTATCCTCCAACAAGTTTCTGCAAATAAATACATATAAATAGGTATATATAAAAAGTAAATCGACTGACTTACCTTATGAGTGGACTGGCAGCGGCGAGAACTAATTTGTGGGCATGCAGCTTCACTTTGTTCTCACAGACTATGGTTAGGTCCGCTGGATGCTCTCCTCTGAAGGCTGCTCCGATTTCTTTGAGGATGCACTCGCCATGCTTGCTGTATTGCAACATCAACATTCTTTGAAACTGTAAATATTGAAACAGATCGATAGAAATCGATATTTAATGTGCAAATTAAAATATATAAATTAGGCTTAAAATTAAAATAAAAAAAAAATTTTATTTTACGGAGCTTAAGAATTATTAAATTCAACGTACTTTCCAAACTCTTTTTCTATGTATTGGGGGACTTCAAGTTTACTTAAGCTGAATGCAAAGCTTATAAAGCTTTTGGTAATTGTGTTTTATGTCTGAGGGCAACAACAACAGAAAAGCGCATTTTTACCTCATTGTAATATGTATAAATATACAAACTTATATTCATACATACATAGAAATAAAAGGCCATGTGTCATTATTGTATTGTGCAAGAGCATGGCTTGTAAGCTTGTGCATTTAACAACGTTCACATACACGCACACACATATGCAATATATATATCTGTGTGTGTGTGTGTGTGTGTGTGTGTGTGTATATGTGTTTATATGGGTGTGTGAGAGAGTCTACAGGGCCACACATCGAAGCGAAGCTAAAGTTCACAGATATCTTGGAAACTTTAGAAAGAGATAGTCTCGCGCTGGCTGCTTTTGCTGCGGCGAATGGAGAAGAAACGTTCACTTTCAATAAAACTTGACTGACTGGCTGTGGCTGGCTTACCAAGCAAGCAAACAAGCAAGAGAAGAGAATGGTACGATTGTTGTTTTTGTTGTTGTTATTATGGCATGAAGCTCGACAGCAACAAAAAATAAATAAAATAAACGGAATTGTAACAGTCATTGTGTGCGTGAGTGTGAGTGTGTGTGATATACCTTATCCAAGCAGCACTTTAGCCAAAGCTGGGCCAAAGTTAAACATACATTCACACATACACAAATACATTTGTATTTAATTACAAAAGGAAATCATAGGGAAAAGTAGTCAGTTATTTCGTATTAAGAGCATTTAGCAACAGGTTTAAAGATTGAATACGAAATCGTTTGGTCATAAGAAAGTCACCTGGTATTATATGAATAAATTAAAGTCAGTTTTAAATGTGAAAAGTTCGATCTTTGAACAAAATGAAGATCGGAAATTAAAATACAATCAGCATATATAAATATATACAATACGATATGTATGTTCATTTAGGCAAATAAATAAAAGAAAACAATGAAATTCTCCCATTATACATTTGAAAATTATTATAAAAACATTACAAAATATTTCTTTATTTTATATAATTTTGTTTATAGTTATATATATTTACTTATACACAAATAATTTTCTGTTTAAATATACGTAAATATATGTCTATACATACACTCATTTAATTAAACAAAAAACTAGGAATTGAAAAAGCAAAATGCAAAATTTTTAACAGACAATAAAAAAAAATGCGCTTAGTTAAAAACGCGCACAAAAATCACCTTTCACAAAAAGCTTTTCTCTCGATGATTTCAGTTCTCTCTCCCTCGCTCTCGCTCTCTCTAAACATGAATGGCTGTGTGAGTGTATAGTATATGTGTGCATTCACGTATTCATGTCTAGTTGCGTTTGTATTAGATAGCAGCAGGCATGTAAAAAAGCTTTCGAATTACTCTAAATAAGTCTCAAAACTAAACAATACAAGCATACAATATGAAAATATGCATGATGTTTGTGTGTATGTGTGTATGCACAAGCATATGTACATATGTATGAATATATGTCTGTATTTACACAAAGACGCGATCACTTTTTACGCTTGGCGTTTTCAATTCGTCGTCGCAGTTTCGATACCAAACAGTTTTGCAATTCGTAACTCGTATGTGTATGTAAATAAAAAGTAATTTCAGAATAAGGACAATTCATTTCGATTTATTGTACATATACAAGCATACTTACTTACTTCGAAATTATGAAGTGAGCGCATTTCAAAATGATCAAACTTGTTTTCGTTGAAGTTTGTCACGGGCGGACCAATACTAATGCAATGCACACAGTTTCTGCTCATTTTCCCCTTTCACGAAAGCTCTTTTGGTAAACCAGCCGAAAAAAATCTCAGACTCACACACACAAACAATAAACGCCACTCGCCGTTGTATGCTTGTTTATGTTTGTGTGCGTACATGTTGTAAATGCCACACTCGTAAAAATGACCCAAATTTGAATTACATAATTATAAAAATGAACAAACTCTTCTTTCCCCATCGATCTTTAATATAAGAGAGTAAAATACAGTTACATATGCAAAAGTGTAGACAAAAAGTGTACTTCATACATATGTTCATATATAAGTATGTATATGCATACATAAGTACTTATGATTTTATATTGGCTAAGCTTATTAACATTTCTGCGCAACAATAAATGAAAGAGAAAGAAAGAGCAACAGCGTATGCGACGACGTGACACACACACACATGCATACAACTAATGGAGATATGTTTGTGTACGTATATAACAGCAGCAGCAGCTACGTAGATGTGTGCAGACAATTATACATGAATGTGTGTGTATATATATATATATATACATATAAGCACGCTATGAAGGTCACTAAGCCTTTCTTGTCTTTTGCTTTTGCTTGGGTGCTTTGCGTTCCGTTGCGATCTTTTATTGCTGGTAGCTGTTGTTTTTGTGTTTTCTGTTTTCTGCTGTCGCTCGCTGCTGTTAATCGTGACGATCAGACAGTCAGTCAGTATACAGTATGTATACAGAAAACTCGAGCTCTGATGTTGCTGCACCACATTTACTCACATACATACATATACTTATAAAAATTTATAAATGTATGCGTGCAGTTTTTGTATTGAAACTTTTTTGTGTATTGCTTGGTTTGATGCTTTTCTTCATAACTATTTTTAAGTTGGCCTTGTAAATGTATATTATGTATTCGTCTATACTTTTTTAATGGTATTATATTTAATTGATCAATGTTGATAACATTGCTCAAAAATGTTTGCATATTTATTTTCACTTTCAACTTTCAATCCATTATGTACGTTTTTTTTTAAGCATAATTAGTACTTTCTCAATTTCTATATAGAGAAATATACTTTTAAGCTTACCTCTTTCATTAAGTCTTGTGGCAAATTACTCCCTTTCACAAATAGCTGGAAAATCTTCTGTAGACTTTCGGAATATGTATGTAATATACATGCATACACATACACGCATGCACATATGTAAATGCAGCAGTTGTAGTATTATGCATATGTATACATATATACAAATTCACACACACTTTACACACACATAAATGACAAGTAAGCAGATTGAGCAGAGCTTTCCACTTTCACAGTCTCTGGTTAAAGTTTCTGTATGCCCGTCGTTCACATATATATATACCTGCACATTAATATATGTATGTATGTGCTTGCGAATGATTTAGTGTGAGTGTGTGGATAAACGCGTTCTATTCCTTTAGCATACATACAGATGTTTGTATACATGTATGTAAAATTATTACTTTCAGTTTCAACACATCCACACCAATACAGGTTCATATGTACAACATTGGACAACTGTTTCTGTTCTTACTGATCGATCGATTGTATTCGAGATTTTCACAATACTACAATATGATCGTAGAGAGTAGATTAAATTTCTCTTTATTTTGTTTTTCGAGTTGAGTTGAATGTTGTTTTGAAGCAAGGCACGTACAGTTCACAGTTCCATTAGCTTTTGCTGTTTCGATACGAACGAAAAGCAAACAAACAACAACAAATACACATACACATGCACAATAGAGCGATGCCAATCCATATGCATGTATGTTCCGCGCACACATACACAGAAAAGTTCACAACAACAACAGTAACTTTTAACTAGGTTGAAGTTTTGTTATATGTAATACATTATTGCGAAATAAAAAACTTGATTGGTAAAACTTTTTTCCCGACTTTGCGAGCGAGCGAGCGAGTGAGTGAGTGAGCGAGAGATCGGGGCTTTTGCCTCTCTCTTTTTGTATGGGAAGAGTGTATCTTTAGCGTTTCTCTTATAGCACGCGGGCACCGTCACCGTACGTCCGACTTACCAAAGCACTATTTGTGCACTAAAACTACAACCGATGGCAGCCAACAGCACCAGCAAAAGCAACAGCACAGCGCAATAGCAGCAGCAGCAGCAGCAGCAGCAGCAGCTAGCGCTGGCAGAGTGATCAGAGCCGACGTCGTCGTTGTGTGTGAAAATGTTGTTTTTGTAGCTGTTGTTGTTGATGGTCTTCGGACTCATTCTCGCAAGACACACTTCGTTTTATGATGTGTTATGCCCTTGCCAAGAGTGGTTATTAGTACAACACTGTAACAAACAAAATTAACCTCTGGATGTACATACATAAGTATGTATTTACAAACATATACATATATGTATGTGCCTATTTACATCACAAATTTGTGTAAATTATATTCGTATTTTGAATTGTTTTAATTCATTTATAATATGAACCCTAAAAATACTTTTAATGAATATTAATATTTCGTATAGTGCGAATGTTTTAATGCAAAAAAAAAACATTTACTCGATTTTGAATTACTATAAAGTCCTCTTAAAAATATACCTTTATATTTGGTATTAATTACTCCGCTGTCACTCATTTTCAAATTGAGGTTGTCCTTCAAGGCTTCAAACTTTCACAAAGTAACATATTACTGGATTTGTAGAAATTGTTTTTAAAGACACACAAGGACACCACACCTAGTGTCACATACCCAAGATCCACTTCTCTATTTACTAGAATATAGATATATACATAGTTACTATTTGTATTTATTTACTTCTATTCCTGCTATGTGCACTTTTTCTTACAGTGAAAATTTCATGCCTACTCCGATTTGCATACGCCTCGTAGCTCAAGGACAGTTCCTTAATTGCTCTTTGGAAAAAGGGTTGATATATGTATGTAGGTGTCATGTGTTTCTTATCGCTATCACATTAATGAATACTGCATGATCAATGAATCAATTTTGTTTTTTCTAATCAATTCTAAAATTGTCTGTTACAATTAACACAACGCAAAGAAAAAACTAATTTTCTACATTAGTTTGGCAGAAGAATAGCACTTATTAATTGTCGTTTCGTATTCCTATTCGCTTTCGAATGACAACGCGTAGTAGTGTAAGCAATAAAGATTTGCTTAATTTAATGGCCTTGATCCTTTCAGACCCATTTACACACAATATAACAGTACATACATATGTAAATGTTGCACACGACTCGAGTTGTGTACCCTTTCTTTTACAGGGATACAATTAAATTTGTCCTTGAATCAGGCACACTGCACCATTAATTGCACCCGCTTTCTATTGGTAATTATTTCGTATTCAAATCGGAAAATGTGCAATGATCTATTCAGTAGAGGATGTGATGCATTTTACAGGCCCACTTGACTAGTATATACCCTGTTATTTTATTTTATTTTATTTTTTTTTTTATTGTAAGGACTGTGTGATAATAACGGTGTAGACAATAAATAAATAGAAATAATTTTAAAGGCCGAACCATGATTAAAAGATCATAGGTTATATTTTTATAAAGTTTTGGCTGTGGACTATTTGGAACATCTCCGCATGACAGACGAATATATTCCAGTGATAGGTTAAAAACTGTTTTATTTCCAATTTTTAAAAAATGTTAAGAGTAATCGAATAAATCAGCCGATTGGTACTTTTGTACCAATCGTGGCAGCAGTAGCGATGACCCTTATGGCAAGTACATATCGTATGACTGCTAGACTGAATTATCGATACGTTTATTGTTATCAACGAAAGTTGTCATAACATAATTTAATAGTATACCGACAGCCATCACTAACTTAAGAGTTAAGCATTGATCGTCGAGTATTATTGCAGTTTTTTTGTATAAGCAATCATAACAAATAAAAGATGAATATTCGAATCATGCAAAGCCGAAATAGTTTTAAAAATGCAACAAGTTTGTTTAGAAGACGTAAGTATTTATTTTGTAAAGTTCTGAACGCTCATATATTGTACGCGCAGCATATGACGACGGCGAGATCAAAGTCCAATTTTTTTTAAGTAAAGTGCAAATGTATATATATAAATTTATTTAAATCTGTTGTCAAATACGTTTCTTTTCTGACACATAGTTGAGTACCGGCAATTATCCGCCCAAGTTGCCGCACAACCAAAACGTAATGCAACTGATCAAAATATCGTCCTTGTCGATGGAGTTCGTTCTCCATTCTTGACATCTGGCACGGCTTATTCGAAATTGATGGCACACGAATTGGCTCGGCATTCGATGCTGTAAGTCTAAGCCATGAAATATACATATATATATAGATATATATATAAATATTTGTTTAATCATAGGTCACTATTACAAAAGACTCGCCTCGATAAGGAACTTGTCGATTATATAGTTTATGGCACCGTCATTCAAGAGGTCAAAACATCGAATATTGCACGCGAGGCGGCTTTATCAGCTGGATTTAGCGATAAGACACCAGCACATACGGTTACAATGGCCTGCATCAGCTCCAATGCGGTAAGGCGGAGCATCTCATTGATTTCCAATTCGTCCTTGCAGTGCAACAATTAAGTAATGCATTCCAATTTCAGGCGATTACCACTGGCATGGGTCTAATTGCTACGAACACATACGATGTGATTGTTGCTGGAGGCGTTGAATTTATGTCCGATTTGCCAATTCGTCATTCGCGAAAGATGCGATCTTTGTTGATAAAGTCGATTAAGGCGAAAACAATGGGACAACGTTTGTCCTTGCTATCGACATTCAGACCCAATTTCTTGGCACCCGAAGTAAGATAACTAACTTTATTTTAAAAGCATTTAACTAAGCAGCTTATCTGCAGCTCCCAGCTGTTGCCGAGTTCTCATCTGGCGAAACTATGGGCAAGTCCGCGGATCGTTTGGCATCCGCTTTCAACGTGAGCCGCAAGGAGCAGGATGACTATGCCTTAAGATCCCATACTTTGGCGAAACAAGCTCAGGAAAATGGTTACTTTACGGACATAATGCCTTTTAAAGGTGTGTAAACTATTAATAAATAATTAGTATTATATAATAAATTATACTTTCCCAGTTCAAGGCGTTGATCAGATGGTCGATAAGGACAATGGCATACGTGTGTCCTCGCCTGAAAATTTGGCTAAACTAAAGCCAGCCTTTATCAAACCATACGGCACAGTTACAGCGGCCAACGCTTCCTTTTTGGCAAGTAATTAATGTTTATTGGTCTAATTACAGCAGTGTTTAACATTTTGATTTGTAAATTGTAGACTGATGGCTCCTCAGCTTGTCTTATTATGACCGAAGAGAAGGCCAAGCAATTGGGCCTGAAGCCAAAAGCATTTCTACGTGATTTCCTCTATGTGTCGCAAGATCCGGTGGATCAGTTGCTCTTGGGTCCTGCCTATGGCATACCGAAACTGTTGAAAAAAGCAGGACTCAAAATGAAGGATATCGACACTTGGGAAATTCACGAGGCGTTCGCTGGTCAAATAGTGGCCAATTTGAAGGCCTTGGATTCCGATTGGTTCTCCAAAACCTATCTGGGTCTAAACGAGAAATTCGGCACAATCGATTTGTCTAAGTGGAATAACTGGGGAGGCTCCCTGTCAATTGGGCATCCCTTTGCCGCCACAGGAGTGCGTCTCTGTATGCACTCGGCGAACCGTTTGGTTCGTGAGGATGGCAAACTTGGAGTTGTTGCCGCATGTGCTGCTGGTGGCCAAGGAGTTGCCATGTTAATCGAGCGTTATCCTGGCGCAACTGCCGACTGAATTTATGTATCATTAGCTAAGTTCTTTACACTTTTAAACATGCCTGTAAATAAATTTATTGGCGGTTCATAAAATTACACGTTTTTCTTTTAATTCTGTTTGAATGAAATTTGGGATACATCTGTTTTTCTATATGCAGGAGTTAGAATACTAACACTACTCCCGATTTAATATTCTAAGCAGTAAGTATATTGATAACTATAACGATAATTGCCTAATTCAAGTTGTTACAATTTCAACACTTACTCAGATATACTTTCTTTTTTTTTTTAATTCTATAAACAAATCAAAGATACATATTTACTCGGTTTCATAAAGCTGTTTCTGTCTTAACTTGGTTTGCAGCACGTCGTTTTCATTGTAGGACAAATGTAAGGGCGGTATTAAGGCGCAGGCCACCATTCGACCCTCGGCGTTCAAGAAATTAAACGTTGCACAGGCCTAAATAACAAACAGATATATTAAAAAATAACTTGATTTCAGTAGAAAATTAACTGCTATTAGCAGAAACCAAACCTGTTCTGTCCGCAGGACCTCGACGTTGGTTTTGTATTTTTTCATGAACGCTATTATCCGCTTCGAGAGAGTTGGTGTTGGACTCTGGTCTCCGATGCCAATAATGAGAACATCGATCTTTGGCTCCAGGGTGGGAAAGATTGAGAGACTTTCCTCATTGATATCTTCAAAGGAGTTAACGTTCCAAGAGAGAACCGATCTGAAAGATGCAGCATTCTTATATAACAAACAAAATATCTAAGCAATTGTTGCTTATGCAAGCACACCTGGGGAAAACAGTGATTGGGCCTAACAAGACCATATTGTTGTTAAGTCTAAATCCATATTGACTGTAACCGGTAATCATGAGGCCTACGTCCGTTTCGGTGTTGAATATTGTAACTTTTGTTTTGCCATCAGCATCGTACGCTTTGCTTAACCCTGTATGTGCTGCTGAGATCCCCCGACGACCGATCAAAGACTTGGACAAATTTATTGCCCCAGCTGCTTTAAAAACCGCAGTTCTCAATGCTTGTATGCTCATTTCCAGATATTTTTGTTATTCAAATAAAATGTGACAAACCAAAACGTAAACACATATAATCGATAAGCAAATATCGTATCGATAATTGCGCCTGTTCACTTTTCATTTGTTCCTGCAAAAATGAGTGTCAATCTAAAATAGCGAATTACACAAACGACATATCGTATCAATCATACGATGATGCTCCGAATTTTTTTCTTATCAGTAGGAGATAAGGAGTCGTATTGACCAGACTACAGATTTCGAAAAACATAACTAAGAATTTTAACTATCGTAGGTTTTCAAACAATGTTGGTATAGTTAGTGTGAGATACTTTTAGTTAATTTCATAATTAAAGTCAATGAATGAAGAATTAAGATGATTAATTTTTATTTAATTTGAATTAAGAAGTAGCCACATAGATGAAGTCGAAGCAATTCCATTAATGATAATGAATCGATTACACAAGTAAGTAAAATAAATAAAAGGCAATAGTAAGTCACAATGAATTATAAAAACAAGGTTTCAGACCAGGTTGCTTTATTTGCAGCGCTTATTTGAAATGAGATATGGCCGGACATGATCGTCTGGCTTTGACAATATAAGTTTGAAGCTCACTTTTCATCTTCACGTCCAAATCATGTATCGCAAAACATAAAAACTGCGAAAAAATTATTCTAAAAATCCATCTTTGAAATCTACATTTTTGCGCAGCAATTTTAAGTATTAGCTGTGACTGACGTTGAATTTTTCATAATTTCACATAATTGACAAAAGTCCTATGACCCTATAAAGAAAACCGAAGCGTGGAACGCTATGGAATTGGATCGATAGGCGCGATGACACAACATAGTAAAATGCTATAAGTGGAAATGTCTGAAATTGTTTGAAACATTGCACTATCGATAAGAATGTCATCACTACTCTCAGTCAAAATATAGTATAATTAAAAAATTATTACTTTTTACATATGTACACACATATTATTCTACAAATAAAAATAAAAATCAATTTGTAACAATTGCATCTAAAAGCTGATTGCCGTTTTACAATAGGACAAGTATTTTGGCTTCGCCGATGATATAGAAGCAGATGCTATAATGAAAGGAAAAGCAAACTAACCAGTTGCACACAATAATTACTATATATACATATGTATATGATCATATGGTACGTACAAATGCTGACTTAATTAACAAATAAATAAAGTAAAGAATGTGTGCATGTAAATAATAGAAAGTTTATCAAGTGGTATTCTTTTATACTGGATGTACTAATTGGTCCAATAGTTCAAGCATTTAGCAATTGCTGTGTATTTCGGGAACTATATACTTTTATATATGTATGTATATATCAATGTATGCTTGTATTGTATTTATTAATGTTACAATCGGATGTTTGTTTTCAATTGATATTTGCTTGTATTGGTCATCAATTACAGTGTTCCTATAACTCAATTAAGTGAGATTTAAGATAGGGTATATATTTATTTTAATTATTTGAAATCATTCCAATATGCTGATTTTATTGTTTTACTTTTTTTTTAGCTATTCACTGAAGATTGTAAAAATTTATAGATGATATCTACCTCATACCAACAGAGCAAATATGATTGGCCCCAGTTCACAGATAAGCAAAATATTATTAACACTACTGTTTCTGTTAATAATATTTTATGTTTTTATGGATGTTGAGCTTTATCTGCGAATTCACAACTATGCTATCGATCGAAATTATCACATAAATACGACAACAACACTCTTATCATTATCGTCGTCGTCTTCACCAACGCTGGAACCCATTCAATACCAACCAAATTCGGCAACCGATCAAGGATTAAGCAGGTCTTTAAAGCTACCCACCGCTGAAAAGGAGCAGCAATATGAAGATTATACGTGGATATCATGCGACATAAATCCACTATGTCACATAACGGTTAAAGCGATATTGCTTGATCACACCAATCATTATCTGTTCGCACCACTGGCTACAATCTTCGACAATGTGGTTGGCATCTCTGCATCCACCTTTATTACTCCAAACATGATATCATTCTTTCATGTGCTCGTCGCTTGTGTATCGGGCAAACTTGTTGCATCCGATAGCCTTGGATATAGACGACTCGGAGTGCTACTCTTTCAAATACGCACCTTTCTCGATGATTTAGATGGCCATGTGGCCCGAGTGAGAAAGCATATACGAGGAGAACGTTCAGAAGTTGGCACATCGGGCTATTACGTGGATGGTCTGTGCGATGGACTCGGTTGCATTGCTCTGCTATTGGGCATATTCTTTTATTTGAAAAACAATCCACCTCGTCGTGGTTACTCCATAATACCAATGAGCGACACCAAATCTCCGGAGCCAACCATGATACCCAAAATGAAGGCAACGACGCGCAAAGTGGCAAAAAATGTGATTAGTTTTACGGGTCAACTTTTACTTAGTTCCACGGCATGGAATCGTTATATAGCCGTCTATCAAAATATGTTGGAGGGGCAGAAGGATGTTAGTAGCAGTCAGAATCAGTGCCAGAATTATATATTTAAGTCGACATTGTTCTTTTGTGTCGCCTGGATGTGGCGCATTGTTAATGTACACTCATTGCTGCATTGCGTTCTTCTTAGCATATTTTGCGATAAATTGTGGGATTTTCTGCGAGCGATACGGTACAGTGGTTACATAATTTTACTCGTTGCTATTTGTTTAACGGAGATGCACATTTTGGAGGCGCAGAACTATATATTTCACTCAGCAGCGTGCAGTAATATCTCACAGTGATTTTATTCTATACACAATACATGCGGTATTTTAAATATTTTTGAAGTAGTGCAAGTTTGAGAACAAAAACAACAATGCCTTTTTATACCCTGTAACCATAATTATAAATTGTGTTTCGTGTGCAAAATAAATCCCTATATATATGTAAATATGTATTGTGATTGTGCGATTTAGAGTAAATACTTTAGTATGTATCTGTCAAATAAATAATTATACAAGTAAATAAAGCGTTTTAAAATTTATTCTAGCTAGGTGTGACGTCATACGATGTATCTGTTATTAGAAGGTTATTTATTCAATAAGCGTAACGTTCTGGAATACAAATCTGCGATCTACAAGTTCCATTTTAAAAATATATTTTTTACGCGCTTTAGAAAAGATTTGTGATAGAGAAGTGATTCGATGATATATCGCACAATGATATATCGATGGTATATATTATATCTTTTGCCCGTCATCGAAGAGTAAAAAATCATTAAAACGATATTTTGTCCCATCTCTGATTACATTGCCGTATACATACACGAAATTTTATCTTCACACATTTTTGCAAAAGGAGAAATGGTGTACTTTACGAAATCAAATTTATTAAAAGCGAAATTGTAAATATTCTTTATATTTATTACGCACTTATTGAAGAAAGTGGATGTGCATATGAACATAGCGTGTGTTGTGTTACGAGATACGAGCGTGAAAAGAAAAGTGACTTCGATCTGGTTCTGACTGTGTGTGAATCTTGTGAGAGAGCGAGAGCGAGCTTAAAAAGGAAATATACAACATAAAATATTACGTGTGTGAGCTGTTCTGAAAACATACATTCATATATTGAAGGCATTACATCTGTAATGTTACAACTAACCCTTTATCAATAGTGTAAGAAATTGTTGTATAACCATTTAGGAGAGCCTCTTATCGTCAATCAACTTTTTTTCCAGTACATTCATAAATATTAATGTACATATGCGATAGGGCCATTTGCAGAATGTGCGTACATGTACATGTACACATGTACATACATATTTGCACCAACATCGTATTTATATACGTGTATGCATATGTGTATGTATACTGTGAGTACGCGTATATAAAAACGTGACTGCACAGGGGTTAAACATATGTCAATATGTATTTATATTTATTTCCTTATGTATAATTTATTTGAGGTAAAGGATATACATTTAAATCGATAATGAGTAATTTTTCATTAGAAGAATTTATTTACACGTATAGAATTATATTATACTGAAATCAGACTCGTTTAGTAAGATAGTATCGCATTTTTCCAAGAAGCTGAGCACACTAATGTGTCAAAACAGAAAATGGTGGAATAACCCCTGTCTCGAGGGGGTGTCTATTTTAGACTTTATCCGTTTGTGCTTTCATGCTAAATGCATGTTCCTATGTATCTACAGGTCTACATACTTACATATGTATCAGGTAATAAAAGCTACGACTTATCGTAAATGTTACATTGACAAGGGAGACCGGTAAATGTAGCCTCTCTCTCTATAATTTGATGCCGTCCGGCAAACGGCCCACCTGATGTGCATTCATACATATGTTCATCATCATAGATTGCTCCAAATTGTAGCAAATAGTGATTTTTGTCATTGTTACCGGTAGTTTAGAGAAGTATTTTTTTTTTTTATTATTATGTAATACCTTGTTTTGTCAATCAATCCGAAAATATTGATGTGAGAGATTTTGTTTTTTTTATGTTTAGTATCTTTTGAGAGAATTGTAGTATTTGACTACTATATATTCTGATTTTATTTTCCAATTTCTAAGTACGTTTTGTTTAGGCGACTATTTACTAAAATCAGAATGTAATGAAGAGATGGTGAGAATCTTGGAATATGTCTGAATATATTGAGTATGTGTATATGGATGTGTATACGTGTATCTGCTAATGGATATGTTTGAATGTGTATGTGTAAGCATATATGTAATGTTCAAATGATACGAATAAATGTTAAAATAACACACTCTAAAAATTTCATACTATAAAGGTTGGATAGTAACATGGGGATTCATTTGTTTTGATTTGATTTTTAAATAATTAATATTTCTTCGATTTAATCAAAATTAAATGGAAATTATATTAATTTTTATTAAGTACCTTTTTATTTTAGTTTTCCAATGTTAGGATGTTATTTATCTATAATTTTAACTCGTTGCTTTTAGTTGATTATAAAATGATTGTTGAAAAAATAGACTAAAAAAATGTTAGGGGAAATTGAATATGGTTAAATCTATTTGTCCAGCTGTTGGTAACTGTGTGTAGAGCAACGAAGAATTATCAAAACTATACGAGTTGTAGAAAATGCATCCGACCCATAAGTTTTTTTCAAAATAATTTATAGTTCCAAACCGCTTCAAATTACATGTAATTTAAAAAATAGCACATCGAAATTTTTTCTGTGATCTTTTGTAAATTTTTAAATCAAATTGTTCTTATAATGCTTATCAAAATAAATATAAATTATTTTTGAATGCCAACAAAATATTAAAATAAAAGATACACAAACATTTCGCTCATATCACCGAAAACCTTTTTTATAAAGCTTTCAGTTCCTCTGTCGAGCGCATGAACTTTTCTAAGGAACATTTCTATTTGCCACCCCAAAACAGTATGAATCTCTTATGGTCAGATAAGAGTACAGTTTTTATATTTGGTGGAAATGGCTATCGTTCTTTAATATGAATCATCCAAGCTCACCAGCAAGAATTCAATTGAATGATTTAATAAAAATTCGTAATCGTTTTAAAGTCAACAACTCTCACCCGAATTGAAAATCAGAGCGCTGATGTCAAACGCATCACTTTGAGGAGTCCTGGATCGATTTTGAAAACATTTCTTGTGAGGATAGTACTATTATGTTTTTTCCCCAACTGTACATAATAATATTACATTATCAATTGGACTTAAGTAAATAATCCAAACAGTTTCCTTTACTATATGTAATACACTTAAGAACTAGATACATTTTAATATGGATTATGAAGGTCTTATATTAGACAAAAAATAAAACACTTTCAATTCCGTGTTTTTGTTTTAAAAGTATTTGTTTTCTTTTTTTAACAAACACAATGTGTGTGAATACATCTGTTTGAGTGAGTGAATAAATTGTTTACACAATAAATTCTGAGTATATATGGGATACATACGAACACATACTATGTATATTGAGAGTATATCAGAGTGATTTTGGAGTTGATTGAATGGCTTAGATGACATTTCGATATCGTGCTAATAAATCAAATATAAACTATATACTAATATGTTATCATTTATAGAATTTTGAAAAACACTCAAAATGGATTTCGTACAAGTATCCGAGGAGGAGGGTGACGAGCCCATCGAGCTTCCAGCTGAAGAAGATGGTACATTATTAATATCGACACTGCAAGCACAGTTTCCTGGTTCATGTGGACTTAAGTACAGGAATATCGACTCAAAAGCCGTACGGGGTGTTCGCTCAAACGAAGGAAGACTTTTCCCGCCTTGTGTTGAATCAGGCTGGGGGGAATATGTCTACTTTTGTGTGTTTCCAAAAGGTATACCAAATTTGAGAAGTTCTGCCGAACAGCTCGACAGTCCTTATCGCCCCATATTGCCTCCCATAGAGAACAAACGTAAGAGCGACGATAACTTGGAAAATTCAACGGCAAAAACAAAACGTATTGAAACCCGTTTACGTTGCACCGACTTAATTGTCTTGGGACTTGCTTGGAAAACAACGGAAGATAGCTTACGGGAGTACTTTGAGAGTTATGGCGAGGTGCTAATGGCCCAAATTAAAAAAGATGTCAAATCGGGGCAGTCGAAAGGATTTGGATTTGTACGCTTTGGCTCTTATGAAGCACAAATGCGCGTACTCGCAAACCGGCATTTAATCGATGGCCGTTGGTGTGAAGTCAAAGTGCCCAACTCAAAGGTATGACAAGCACTCTAATATTTCCAAAATATGCTTTAATGAATTACTATTCTTTGTTTTCTTCTCTCTCATAGGGCATGGGACATCAAGTGCCATGTAAAGTATTCGTGGGGCGTTGCACGGAGGATATCAATTCTGATGATCTTCGGGAATACTTTTCGAAATTCGGCGAGGTAACCGATGTCTTCATTCCCAGACCGTTTCGAGCTTTTAGCTTTGTGACATTCCTTGATCCAGATGTAGCCCAATCTCTCTGTGGTGAGGATCACATAATTAAGGGTGAGTAAAGAATATTTGATTGGCCCGTAACATATTTCTGATTATGTGATCTTCATTAGGTGTGTCTGTGCACGTTTCAAATGCGGCGCCCAAAGCCGAACAGAACCGGAGTCATCAGGCGCAAAATTACAGCTATAACACGGGCAATAGTTACGGGATGCATTCGTACCATCCTCAAGGGAATCACATGAACTCAGGCCGTAGCGGACATCACAGAGGTAATAACCAACACATTGCACACGGAGGTGGTGATAACACTGCAATCGGCAATAGTCACAGCAACATTGGCAGTGGTGGCTACGGAATGGGTGGAAATAATTTTGGTGGAAACTTAAACGGGGGTTACACGAACAGTAGTAATCACAATAGTGGTGGGAACATGAACCGTCAAGATGGTGGTGGCGGTGGTATTCCCTATAATAGGCAGAATAATTTTCATGGCATGAATCAGCCACACAATGGCAACGTAGGCAATGGCGGTTGGATGAACAGGGGACATTTGGACATGCCTAACCTACAAGCGTTAGGCATAAATTCTCAAGGATCCAGCTCATCAAATCAAGGGCAAAACATGAACAACCCATTAGGCGTCGGACTTAATTTAAACTCATTGCCGATGAACCCTGCTTTGGTTGCTGCTGCGTTGAATCAGTGGAGCCTTCTTGGCAATCAGCTGCAAAATCAAAACCAGGATCAGCAGGCAAGCCTTCTATACAATATCATTGTTTCAAACAAAAAACTCTTTCAGTTACTTCTCAGGGAGGCAATTTTTTATCATGGATGGCTCAAAGCAGCGGGCAGCATTCCAACGCTTCCAATATGAATAACTCTGGTAGCCGCAAAGGACCTAACAATCCAAACAACTCCGGATCTGGCGGCATGAATAAAGGCGACAGTTCAGCTTCCAATGACCAGGTAAGCGTACAACAGCCGTAATTCCTACTCCTTCAGATTACTTATTTGATATAAATCAATTACAGAATGGCGGCCCTCCTGGCGGCAACTCCTGGTCAAATCAAAGCAGTGGCTCCCAAAACTCGGTCGACAAATCAAACTTTCTCTAAAAATATATATATATATAAAAAAATAACTTTGCCAATATGGTACGAATAAAAACATAAATTTTTAATTGGAATTATGTACGTGTTGTGTACAGATCTAGGTCGGGTTATGTAAAAATTTATGCTTAATGCTTATTTAGAACAGTTACATTATGGACATCTGGGTGCCACAAAACTCGGATTTCTTACGTATAAATAGACCGATCCTTCATAGTCAGGTTAGTTATATCCTGCCAACAAGGTCTATGGGCAAACGGTTTACCACTGAACAACGGAAACTCATCGTGAAACACTTCAATATCTTATATTTACATGTACATCGCCAAATAGCTGAAATGGTCAATTTTGAGCAACTCAATTGTGTACTCCTTATTTACTATGAATATAAAATATAACAAAATCATTTATTTGCGAGGTTGCTGAAATTGCTAAGTGAAATGCATAGTTGTGACACTTTACAATAGGTGGCTTAGCACCAGCGTGCATTTCGTGACGCTGGCCACTTGATGGCGCCAGCAAACGTTAATCTACGAATTTGTGCTACACAGAAAAATATCGAAAATAGTTCATAACGTGACCATTTCAGGTCTATGAGTATTTCCTTTGGTGAACATACGATCCATCGCTCGAATAAAGTAGAAAAAAAATCGAAAATCCATCAAAAAGTTAAAGTAAAAGGAGTTTTCTAAAAACAGAAAATTCCCCTTCGCTCGGTCATATACTTTGCCATACTGGTTAATCTTATGTCAAACAATTTGATTTAATCAAAGCTAACGACTGTCCAAAAGGATGTCATAATCGTCCTTGTTGTGTGCGGGAAAATTAGGATTTTCATATTCCGTCTCAACGACAAGTGTTTAAGATCTTAAAAGTATGCCACAATATTTATTTTGCTTGAGGCCAATTTAGTCAATACAGCAACCTAATTTGTCACTTGTCAGTCCAAAATAATGCTATTATGTATATTAATATACATTTGTGTTATTTCTTAGAAGATGAGAAGAAACACTTTTCACTCAAGTATTTTCAACATTAAAGTAGTAAAAATCGATTTTATAATTTTGGTTTTTATTGGGATTTTGATTAAATGACTTTGCAGTTAAGCAACTACAGACTAAACAATATAAAACAGTCGATTACAAATGTAAGTTTACATATATGTATATATATATAGTATTCTATTAAAGACTAATTAGTTAGATCGTAAAAAGTTACATGTGTTTATATGTTTGCGTAGGCATGTGTATATAGTGTATATATTTACAACAACTACAAAAGAATAAATTTTATGGCAATGGACAAAAGGATTGCTGATGCTACTTATTAAAATTCTCAATCTGTTGAAGCACCCAGCTGCGCGATGCCGCCTGGCTAAGATGCGGTGGACAGAGCACGACACTGGGATGCTGGCTGAGCAGCTCCTGCAGCGTTGCCTTCGTCGGCTTGGGCGCTACTTGCGGTGGTGTCGCGTAACGCTCCCGTCCCAATCCCGATCCCGGTTCGGATGAAGACGACGGCTGCGGCGGTGGCGGTGGCGGACTGCGTGGTCGTTTTAGATCGTAATCAAGAACGCTGCGTTTCTCATTGTTATCGTCACTGTAAATGGCCGAATCACGAAAATCATTCTCCAGACTGTCCTCCACATGCTGCTCGTACTCAAAGTGGGAACCCGGCAGCTTGCTGCGCTGTTGCTCACACATGCTGTCGCTGGACGTGCACGAGGAGGAGGTGAGCGAGAAGACAGAGTCGCGTTGCAGAGACGCCTCTGAGCTGGCAATGATGCTGAATAGCGTCTTGGGATCCGCATAGTCTACATGCGCCATCCGCTCACCCACCGCCTCGCTGCCTTGCCGATGCAATATGCTCTGCCGGCACATTTCGCTCACATCCGAGACGCGACGTTCCGGTGGCCGATTGCTGCGTGCGAAAGCCATGCTCAGGTTATCAATGGACTTGAGGGCTCGCGGCAGCAGTGAGATCTCCGAGTGGCTAACGTTCTCCAGGGTGGCCTTGTTGCCAGTGTGCCCGCCACTGTTGCTGAGCAGACGCTTCATTAGGTTCCTCGTGATGGGTCGTGCATACAGCGCGTCAATCGGATCGGATTCACCATTCGAATCCAGGCACAGATTGATGACCGTAGTCTGGCTGTCACGTTTCACAGTAGAGCCGGAACTAGATTCGGAACCGGTGCTGTCGCGTTGCTGCTGTTGCTGAAGCACTGCATCCTCACCGACGCGCTGCAGCACACCCTCCGGCGAATATACTAAGGTCACATAATCTGATTCCGGGCGTGGCGCAGACGGACGCTTCTCGCGCTGTTTAAAATACTGCACGGATTTGGCACGCCCGAGCACGGGCGAGAATTTATATGGGACATGCACGTTGCGCAGCAGCGTCTCATAGATGGGCTCCTCGGGCTGCTCATCTGGCGATGAGATCAAGGCCTGCTCCTGCTCGGCCTCCAGCGGCGGCGGTGAGCGCGATGGTGGTCGCGGCGGCAGTGGTGGCGGTGCCGCCTCCTGCGTGGGACTCAGCGACGTTGTTGCCTGGCTGCTGTCGCGTCGCTGCTTCTGCTGCTTGTTCTTGTTGTAGATGCGCTCAAAGTCCTTGTTGTTCTTCAGCAGGTCCAGGACAATCTCAGCATCGCGTTTGGACTTCTCCGCCGGCGAGAGAGTCAATGTCTCATAATACTGTTGTGCTTGCGTCGGCTCTGGCGTCTCTTGGGCCTCCTCGGCCATCTCCAGATCCTCGGTGGATTCGGTTATCTTTAGCACTGTGCTGTCAAACTCACTTAGATCCATGTAGAACTTGGAGCAGCTCTCCTTTCTGCCGCCGCCGCCACTGTTGCTGCTGCTGCCGCGTTGCTTCTTCAGAGTGGCGATGCGCTTCGGCATCGTCTTGTGATTGTATTGCTTCACCTCAAAGAATCCTTTGCCCTTCACCTTACGCTCACTGAGATCTGGCTTGCTGCCGCGTAGCGAGGCGGGACTGTCGTCATCAAGCGCCTCCGGCTGCTCGTCAAGGCTGAAGCCACCGATGCGTGGCACCGATTTACTGCGCTCCTTGAGCGCCTTGTAGCTGAAGACGGGACTCTGGGACTTGGTCCGACTGCGCTGCTCACGCATAATACACAGACACTGCTGCTGCTGTTGCTGATCCTGGTCCGGTTGCTGTTCCGCACACTTGCATTGCTCCTTGCTGGGACTCAGTTTCGATTCACGCTTGCCACCGCTGCGATAACGGACAACAGCTGCCAATTTCTGTAGGGCCGTATCATCTAAGCTGTTGTTGCGCGCCAACTGCTTGGCGGGCTTAACGGACTGCTCCTCGCCGGGCGGCTGCTCCAGGGATTCATTGAAGCTGTCAAAGGAGCTCGAATTGGTCAGCGTCTTGCGTTTGAACTTGGAATTGCGCTGACGTATCTCGCTGCGACGGCAAGCGTTGCGTCGCTCCAAATACGTCGGCGTCGAGTTGCTGCTCGAGTTGAGGCTCCACTTCCAAGTGCTGCGATCGGGCGTGCGATCTGCACACCACGACACAATAGGATTGAGACAAGAATAAGACAAAACTCAAAATTACTCTCTTGCAGTGACATTGATTGGTACATTGGAACAAGCGTAAGGCGTGAAGATGCTGGGCAGATGAACGGGAAGGCGGACGTTACTGTCGATAAACACCAGCAACATTATCTAAGCACTAGCAACCAGAGCAACTGCATCAACAGATGATGCCACAAACGATCGTATATACATGCTGCAGGCTGATACAATGGAGTATTTAATTTTAGTAGTTTAAAAGCTGGGTTAGTTTACTTTAGCAGTTGGATTAGGAGCTGGTTTAGTTTGTTATCAGCGACACTAGCTTTAAATGGCATTTAAATAAAAACAAAATAAATAAATAGATTATAAATATTACTTGAGTAATTTATTCCATCTCATTGAATTAGTTAATTTATTTCAGATTGTTCATCGATAGCTTCTAGGTTGAGGTGCCATTTAAGATCAAGTGTCGCTGGGTTATGTTTTTGGGTTAGTCGGCGAACATGCAACATGCTGGCTTAGATAAGATGTAGTTTGGAATGCAAACATGCGTTGCATGGACAAAATACCAGTGGAGCGGGGCAAGCAGCCAATTAGATAAACACAAGCCAAAAAACGTGAAACGGTTGCAAATTGATAACTCAAAATACTTACTAGGCAGCGACCGGAAGTATCTGTTTAATTCGAAACTACGTCAGCGCCGCAAATACCAGAAATTTACTTAAACGTAAAGTTACGATTACGATTACGATTACGATAACGATTACGATTATATTACAGCGAAAACGATAGCGTTACTGATTAGCCACAGTTAAATTGTACTATTTCAAATATTTGCAAATTATAGTTACAAATTATTAATTGTTTTTTTTTTCAGTAGCGTTTTTTTTTATTTTTTTTTTTGTTTTTTATTTTGGGGGGTGGGGAGCTGCAAAGTAGTAGCGCTTAGTTCAGTCTCTGGTGTTTAGCCTTAGGAACGCCTTAAAAACTAATTAAAGTTTTCGTTTCTTGTTTGGTTTGGGTGGTTTAGTTTTAGAATGCATCACTGGTAGTACTACAAAGGTAAACATATAGCAAAAATGTAAATTGATAAATACAAATACTAAAGTTAGATCAAGAACAAAAGTAGTTACACCGAATTTATACCAATTATAATTAAAACTAAAACATATATATATTGTATTTAATTAGTTAGTCATTAGTTAGCCACATACCAATTATATAACCTAATGCTGACGAGCAAAACACATAAATTGAAGGCCCACAAAACATGTGCAATTAAATTGTGTAAATAAATCAACTTAAGCGTCACACTTGGCACGATTTTGGCCAGAAAGCTTTCGGCTTAAAGGAACTATAAAAAAACTATAACTAAAAGCACTGCAAAACGTGATTATGTCACTTGAGGTGAGACTTAGCGGAAAACCCCCTGTGGATAACTGTAATGTGTAAATGCACTGCTAGAAAATGTCCAACTCATTGAAAAGCTAAGCTAATCCCTGAGCTAACCTTTGAGAATAAAGGCACATTTCTAAGGGTCAGTTTACGCCATTCCTTTTGACCACATTCAGCATTAATTTTAAGCCAAAAAGTGCTGGTTTCATGATTGATAACAAGCTGGCAACAAAATACATATGTATAAATTATAATTGAATTATTTTAAATGGATTTTCTTTTTCCACTTTACTTTGGCATTCGCTATTCCTAATTAATGCAATAATATTATTTTGAGCAGTGTATTTGCCCGCATAACTGTAACTACACTACATCATCATTCCCTTTCAAAAATTGTGTATATGCTTTGGACGCCGTCAACAAAATAAGCACAAAAACAAACAAACAACAACAAATAATAACAGTAAGCATTCACACACACACTCACACACACACACACACACACACACACAAGAGTCAACACACACACAGGTAGGTAGGTAGCTCTATAGAAAGAGTTGTCGTGCGATTGGAGGAGAATCCAATGGACGCTCACCTTCCTCGTTGCCCAGCTGGTAGACGAGTTCCCTGGCGCGCGTGGGTATATCGAACTCCTCGAGCATCACACCTTTAATGTGCTGCGTCCAGATACGCTTCTGGTCACGATTTCTGGCCGTCAACTTGATTTGATTGCGCGGCTCATCGAATGGGATGACATAGAAGCTGGTCGGCTCACCCGGCAAATGTTCGCTTAGCATCAAATTCTTTTGCTGTGAGAGAAAGAGAGAGAGATATAGTTTTTTTTAAAGAGATGCACAATGTGGTTGTGGGAATAACTGGCTTACGGTTATAAGGCTCTTGTACTGCAGTCGACCGTCCTCCTTTTGCTTGGTAATGATCAGCATCGTATCGAAGAGCAGCACCTGACGCGGCTTGTTATGCTGCTCCATGAGCAGACCCTCGTGTCGCAGTTCGCGCAACACGCTCAGATCTGCCAAGTCATTTGAAACGATTAACAGTTTTGAGTAAAAAGAGAGAGAGATGAAGTGTGGCAAACTCACCTGGACCCATCCAGCCGTCAAGAATGCCGGAGAGCTCCTTGACACGACTCTGCTGCTCCTGCTGACGCTTCACCTGGTCAATGTTGTGCGCTACTTGACGCATTATGGCATACGCCTCGGCCGCCTCCTTGACATCGCAATGCTTGCGCAGGCTCTGAGGGGGGAAGATTGAAGTTTTGGGTACGTGAAGGGTTTGTCAAGGTGGGCGCAGCAGTGAAGGTAGTCGTCAGTCGACAGTACTTACGTCCAGCAGCAGATGGTACTTGAGTATGCGTTGCACCGGTTTCAGCAAATAGGAGCCAAGGGGCAGGCGATGTTGCAGCAGCTTCTGTGTGGAGGCAAGCAGCGAGTTTGTGTGCTTCGCCTGCAGCAGTTTGGTCAGCAGCGAGATGGCTTCCGGGTAGCTTGTGCTGCACAAAAACAAAATACAGCAAAATAAACAACACACTCTGTAATAAACCAGCTGATTTATGGGCACACAAAAGAAAAACAAAACAAGTAAGAATGCTGTAGTCGAGTGAGCTCGACTACCATATACCCTGAACCAAGTTTTAAATGCATTATAGGTTTATCGTTTTTGGGGGCTGGAGTGGGCGTGGCACGATCTTAGTAATATACCTTTTAAGTTTGGTAACTGTAGCTCTTAAATTGCGGGAGATACAGGCATTTTTCGTTTTTTGTGGGCGGGAGAGGGCGTGGTCCAAAATTTTTTTTCCACATTTATGAAGGGTGTTACTAGCAATATACCTTTCAAATTTGGTGACTTAAGTTTGCAAATTGCGTGAGATATATGGGTTTATCGATTTACACCAAGAGGTGTATCGATTTAGGTAGGTAGAGTGGGCGTGGCCATCCAATTTTTTTATCGATCTTTGGGGGAGTTACCAATAACATAGCTGCAACATTTTGCGACTCTAGCTTGCAAATTACGGCAGATATGCGCATTTTAAATTTCTAGGGACGAAGTTCCTGGGGGCGGCGGATGTGGGCGTGGTAAAAAAATTGGTATGCCAATCTTTGGAGGAGGTTACCAGCAAATTACCTTATAAGTTTGGATACTCTATCTTTAAAATGTTCGGAGATATACGGTGTTATCGATTAATAATCGGAATTGTCGATTATAGGCGCAGGTGTGGGCGTGGCACCACAAATTTGTTATCGATTCTTAAAGGCGACTACCAGTAATATACCTACCAAATTTGACGTTCCCTACTCAAAAACTGCGGAAGATATAGCCATTTGAAAATTTTAGGGGCGGGGGTGATGGGGGCGTCAGAGGTGGGCGTGGCACATGCCGATCTTTCAAGGACCTCGCCAACAACCTACCAACCAAAATTGGTGACTGTATCCATTAAATTGTGAGAGATATCTGGAATTTACTGCTATCGGAAATCTAAATGTATCGATAATTCAGAAACTGAGGCAGTTATCGATAAAATAACGCAAACTTGATCTGGGCCTGGTATACGAGATCTTATATTCCAAATTTGAAGTCTCTAGCTCTTATAGTCTCTGAGATCCGCGCGTTCATACAGACGGACGGACAGACGGACAGACGGACAGACGGACAAGGCTATATCAACTCGGCTGTTGATCCTGATCAAGAATATATATACTTTATGGGGTCGGAGATGCTTCCTTCTGCCTGTTACATACATTTGCACAAAACCATTATACCCTTTTTACCCATTTTTAATGGGTTCAGGGTATAAAAAACAAAAAACAAACAAAAATATTGAGCTCTTCATCAGGCAGAAACATGAAATTTGAATTTAAAATCAGCTGTAGGAGTTGCTCCCAAACTCCAATGTTGGCCACATGATGTATGCTCCGCTGTCAGCCGGGGCGACAAATCAAACGGCGGCCATCAGCGGCGCTCAGTTTGGCTTCAAATTGACAGCGACAGGCGGCACAGCGATGCCAGAAACCAGAGCCAAAGCCAATGGAACAGCGAACAGCTTGGGAGCTTGGCGTGCCTGGACTGCCAAAGCCAAATCTGAGCTGATAAGTCAACGCCAAAGCCAAAGCCAATGTTCGTGTACCGCTGCTGGCCAACTACCAGCTCTAACTGCAATCGAGATCATTTTTTGGTCAGTCCGTTAACCGTTCTTGGCCAAGAATATCGCAGATTTGGCAGACACGCCAAGCTCAAACTCTGTGGCTTGGAAAAGTCCATGGGGAAATGACTTTAAGACTTTTCTATAAAGTACAGTAAACAGACAGAGAGAGAGAGAGAGAGAGAGAGAGAGAGTTGGAGATAGAGAGCAAGATCTACTGCTTAACTCAGCTGTTAATTAATAGTAAAATTAACTCTTAAAATTGAGGTCCTCAGAGAGGATTTAATGGTAATTAGAATACTTAAGATCAGGGAGAACAAGAGGAATATGTAGAGAAAAAGTCAGAGATAGAGAATTAAATATTGAGGGAGGAAGAGAAACAGACAGAGAGTTAAGGCGAGAGTAAACAACAGAGAGAGAGAATGAGCGTGTGCAACAGAAAAAGAGAGTAAAAAGAAGACATTTCTTGACAATCAAAATGAAGACTGATTACAAACAAAACAAGTAAGAATGCTGCAGTCGAGTGAGCTCGACTACGTAGTCCCTTAAACCTGTTAAATCGTAGGTAACGGGGTTCTGCAGAATGTACAAAAACATATTGACGCTCGCGTCATCTCTTTAGCCATTTTTCATGGGTTAAGGGTGTAAAAATATAGTTAAATTGTTCAGTTTTCTTACCAGTAGGTTGTGTACACATTAAAACAATCGCGTAGGTTTATAAAACATTTCGCTATTCTGCCCGGTTCCATGTTGGAGTTGATGAGCTGCTGCAGCAGCGTCGAGTTGAATTCGTAAATCTCTTCAATGTTGGCAAAGAGTATTTGCAATTCGTCCAGTCGCAGGCAGGCGCGTTCCTTCCAGTCCAGCAGATAACTACGAAAGAATGCAAATTGTGTTAGCCAATTGAATTGAATTTAGGACCATTAGTGTTTACCCCTTGATAACCTGACCGAGATCCTCGACATAGCTGCGCTCTGAGTCTACAATTTCCAGGCAGGCGCGCTCCAGGACGCTCATCGGATTTGTATGGGATTGATGGTGATGATGATGATGATGATCGCCCAGCTCGTTCTCGCTCTCGGCCAAGCTCTCCACGCTGGCCAAATACGATGTGGCTGTCAGTTTGCCATTGAGCAGCTGATCTGAGCCCGAACTGGAGCTGGAGGATGTTGAGCAAATGGAGGAGGAGGACAGCGGACGATTATTGAGACGCGTCAATTCGCTAAGACGCGCCGGATACTTGGGTTTGATGTCGGTCAACGTGTCCAGACTCTCCGCGGACAGTTTGTTGGCCTCCTCCAGCTCGGCAAGCTTCTCGGCAGTTGGCAGCCTTAGGGGCATGCCACCACCCAGCGTGTTCGCCTTGCCACTCTGCTGGCACTTGAGCTTGGTGCGCACATAGGTTTGGCAGGCACGCGGTGCGGACACGCTGCGCACCAAAGGTTTCACAATCAGCGGTTTGTTGATGGCTTCGACCAATTCCTGGGCCGAATTGGTCTCACCCAAATCTCGATCGCTCAACGCCAACTGACCCATGTGCTGCAAAACCACATCAAAATTAATGGTGTCGAGAACAGACGGCTCCGGGCTGACCGGCTCCATCGCCACAACGAATGCTTTGTGACGTGGCGGCGTTGTTGGTGGTGGCACTGATGCATTTAGTTGCATGCTGGTCGTCGCCAGCTTTTCCATTTCAATAAGCTTGATGCTTTGCTGCGTCTCGTAGAGATGCGCTTTGAGCTGGGCAAATGGCTGACCCTCGAAATGGAATGGTGTTCCTGGTGCCGTCTTATTTGTGGGCGTCTTATCCTCATCCACTGGCATTGGTTTTCTGCCAAGTGAACCGCTATAATCACTGTTCGCATCCAATGTGGACACCAGATCGCTGCCCGACTGTGTTGATAGTTTGCCAGTGATCTTGGACAGCGGCAGTTGCGACAGCTTCAATTTGGGTGGCGTTGCTGCTTTTATGTAACGTGTGGGCGGCGTTGGACTGCGCTCTGCGGGCAGCAACAGTTGCTGGTGCAGCGGCTGCTGCTGCTGCTGCTGTTGCGATTGCTGCAGTGCCTCAATGTCCACGGCACTTACGGGCACCGCATCCGCGTGTGCAATAATTCGTTGAACATTGGGCGAAAGCACGCGAATGTTGTTGCCACGTCGGGAGTTTGAACTGGAATTGGTGGCACTACTGGCACTGGCACTTGAGGCGATGCTGTGACTGCTGCCCAGCTCCTGACGCCTGAACCGACTCAGCCGCACGCCATCAGCTCCATCGTGCAGACCGGCAACCACCAGCGGCGTTTGAAGTGGTGCAGCTCCTGCTGCCTGCAGTGTGTAACTGCCCGAGTGGTTGTCGCTGCTGTGGTTGCTGTTGTTGCTGTTGTTGCTGTTGTTGCTGGTGTTGCTGGTGTTGCTCGAGTTGCTGCTGCTGCTGCAGTTGCTGTTCCTGCGTTTGGGCGTTGATTCACCACTGCCCTGGTTGCTGCCGCCTATCGCCTGTGTGCTATGCACGTCAGCCTTGGTTGTGGTTGTCGCTGTTGCGCCACTCACGGCCAAGCTGGTTGTCAGTGTGTCATAGAAACCCAGCAGCGATGGTGCCAGCTCTGTGGTGCTGCCTGCAAAATATAAAATGTTGCAAATAAGATGTTGTAAATATACAAATATATAAATAAACATAATGATTATTTTGTAGTAGATTCAATTAAGTAATTAAACTAAATTAAAGTAATTAAAAAAAAACATAAAAGAAATATGAAATAACCAAGTTTAAGTTGAAAACTGCTTAATTTAAGCGAACAACTTTAGTAGAAATACGAATGTAAAAAGTGTTCTTCAAATCACACAATTTGAATACACAGAGAAGTGGATATTGACTAGACTAGAATCTCGCTCAGAATCAGACCCAGACCCAGACTGAAAGAATCTTACGACACATCCATTCCATATTCATGAGTCGTCGATCTTGATCTGCATTCCTCGCCGCTGATTTATGCAATTTGGCGTCTTTTGTTTTCTCAGCTTACAAGGGGCATCATTAAAGCTATTGACTATTGACTGGCACGAACTATAATTTATTTTTCAACTGTCAGATATCACAGACATATATATACACACGTATATATCTATATATAGATGTGTGTGTGTATGGCGTTATTAAATTCGCAATTGTGGAAGGGTTTCCTTTGATTAATTGAACCATTTATGAGAAATGGTGAGCAAATCTGAAGAATGCCCAACATCAAAACCGATGCCAATTGGCTGTTGACTGTTTGTCAGTGGTTCAGTGGTGCTGTGTTGCTGTGGTGCTGTGGTGCTATTGGTAGTAATGTTGGTGGTGCTGACTAAGGCGTCGTTTGCAGTTTAGCTGCCATGTTGCGTTTGCCATATCAATTCCCATGTCAGGCCAGCCAGCAGGCAGCTAGACAGACAGACAGAGAGACAGGGAGACGGACAGACTGAAAGGCAACCTACTTATTTATACAGCAAATTCAGCCGCCAGGCTGCGCTGTGGAGGCCAAGACACAGTCTGAATGAAGTCGATGTCGAAATTGACGGCTTGCCTTTTTGCCTTGACTGATGGCCACGTTTTGTTCTTGTTCTTATTCTTATTTCCGTCCTGGAGCTAAACAACTCAATACATCAGTTTGCCCCGGCCGTAAATTATTTCACTTATCGCATGCAAATTATATCAAATATCACAAAAAACTATGCGTAGCTGATGCGGTTTATTAGCGCATCACGATTATCACAGACCATAAAATTCGCCAAAACCAATAGTAACAAGAGAGAACCTTGCAGTAGGACGTATCCGACAGCGAAATACTATGATACCATCATTTGTGTGCAATCGTACATTTAAAGTTGAAAACGTGATTTTAGGTCGGAACATAAGTCAAAATTATAACCCGAAAATCGGAACATAGGTAATCGGCATTGGTCGAAACTTCAAAATGCCATAACTTCGTCAAAACTCAACGCATTTTCAAAAGCAAGGGCTTTTTAATCATAGTTTGGCCTCTAGATCAATCGTACATTTAAAGTTGAAAACGTGATTTTGGGTCGGAACATAAGTCAAAATTATAGTCCGAAAATCGGAGCATAGGTCAAATCGGCATAGGTCGAACCTTCAAAATGTCATAACTTTGTCAAAACTCGACGCATTTTCAAAAGCAAGGGCTTTTTAATCATAGTTTGGCCTCTAGATCAATCGTACATTTAAAGTTGAAAACGTGATTTTGGGTCGGAACATAAGTCAAAATTATAGTCCGAAAATCGGAGCATAGGTCAAATCGGCATAGTTCGAACCTTCAAAATGCCATAACTTTGTCAAAACTCGACGCATTTTCAAAAGCAATGGCTTTTTAATCATAGTTTGGCCTCTAGATCAATCGTACATTTAAAGTTGAAAACGTGATTTTGGGTCGGAACATAAGTCAAAATTATAGTCCGAAAATCGGAGCATAGGTCAAATCGGCATAGGTCGAACCTTCAAAATGTCATAACTTTGTCAAAACTCGACGCATTTTCAAAAGCAAGGGCTTTTTAATCATAGTTTGGCCTCTAGATCAATCGTACATTTAAAGTTGAAAACGTGATTTTGGGTCGGAACATAAGCTCAAAATTATAGTCCGAAAATCGGAGCATAGGTCAAATCGGCATAGGTCGAACCTTCAAAATGTCATAACTTTGTCAAAACTCGACGCATTTTCAAAAGCAAGGGCTTTTTAATCATAGTTTGGCCTCTAGATCAATCGTACATTTAAAGTTGAAAACGTGATTTTGGGTCGGAACATAAGTCAAAATTATTGTCCGAAAATCGGCATATGGGAGAAAATCGTCATAGGTCGAACCTTCAAAATGCCATAACTTCGTCAAAACTCAACGCATTTTCAAAAGCAAGGTTGTTTTAATCATAGTTTGGCCTCTAGATCAATCGTACATTTAAAGTTGAAAACGTGATTTTGGGTCGGAACATAAGTCAAAATTATAGTCCGAAAATCGGAGCATAGGTCAAATCGGCATAGGTCGAACCTTCAAAATGCCATAACTTTGTCAAAACTCGACGCATTTTCAAAAGCAATGGCTTTTTAATCATAGTTTGGCCTCTAGATCAATCGTACATTTAAAGTTGAAAACGTGATTTTGGGTCGGAACATAAGTCAAAATTATAGTCCGAAAATCGGAACATAGGTCAAATCGGAATAGGTCGAACCTTCAAAATGCCATAACTTCGTCAAAACTCAACGCATTTTCAAAAGCAAGGGCGTTTTAATCATAGTTTGGCCTCTAGATCAATCGTACATTTAAAGTTGAAAACGTGATTTTGGGTCGGAACATCAGTCAAAATTATTGTCCGAAAATCGGCATATGGGAGAAAATCGTCATAGGTCGAACCTTCAAAATGCCATAACTTCGTCAAAACTCAACGCATTTTCAAAAGCAAGGTTGTTTTAATCATAGTTTGGCCTCTAGATCAATCGTACATTTAAAGTTGAAAACGTGATTTTGGGTCGGAACATAAGTCAAAATTATTGTCCGAAAATCGGCATATGGGAGAAAATCGTCATAGGTCGAACCTTCAAAATGCCATAACTTCGTCAAAACTCAACGCATTTTCAAAAGCAAGGTTGTTTTAATCATAGTTTGGCCTCTAGATCAATCGTACATTTAAAGTTGAAAACGTGATTTTGGGTCGGAACATAAGTCAAAATTATAGTCCGAAAATCGGAGCATAGTTCAAATCGGCATAGGTCGAACCTTCAAAATGCCATAACTTTGTCAAAACTCGACGCATTTTCAAAAGCAATGGCTTTTTAATCATAGTTTGGCCTCTAGATCAATCGTACATTTAAAGTTGAAAACGTGATTTTCGGTCAGAACATCAGTCAAAATTATAGTCCGAAAATCGGAACATAGGTCAAATCGGAATAGGTCGAACCTTCAAAATGCCATAACTTCGTCAAAACTCAACGCATTTTCAAAAGCAAGGGCGTTTTAATCATAGTTTGGCCTCTAGATCAACATGACATAACCAGTCCTACATATACATGATGTGTTCTGATATGCCAAGTTCTTGGACATTCTACAGCACTCATTGATGGGCTTTAATCGTATTTTCCCATCAATTGATTATTAGTATTATTTATTGATAATTAATGAGTCTCTTTCTGATAATCGTAATCTGCTGTAATCTTAATCATCGATCAGCGATTAAAACAAATGGTTTCAATTATTGATTTCCTTTGCCCTTATTTAGTTTGCTTATCGTAAAACTTCACGCTTTTCTAAATTCTACACAAGCTCATTTATCGCCTACCATTTTGTAGATTACAAAATAGACTAAAAATGCAACTTCCCCTGGGTTCCATTGGGTTTCCAGAGCCACATAAATTTCTTTCGGTTCCTTACGAGCACATTCTACTCTCTCACCTGACCACTCGTCCAGGATGCGTGCCTAATCCAAATGCACAATCTTTTAGCACATTTGCCTAACAGCTCTGCAGATCGGGGGAAGGGAAAAAAAAAACTATGCCGTTTCGTCCGGAGGCCTCGGCAAATCAGGCAATTAACTTTAAGACGGCGAACACTTGGGTAACAAGTGAGAGGCAGCAACGGCTACTGTGGCCTGCAATTGGCGGCCATAACTGGTTTTCAGCTATTTAGAATCCAACATATTAGCATTGACAGCAGCCAGGCCCCAGCATCATCTGCATCATCTTCATCATCATCCATTGGCATCCTCAGCAACTTAGAGCCCAGCACAACAGTAGCCGACGGGCCACTTTTTCTTCTAATTGCAAACGGTGTCAATGGGAAGCTGGCTAAAATCTTGTTGCTCACATTTACATTTTGTTGCCAACATTTTTCTCGTATTTATTCTACTATTTTTTCTATTTTTTTTTTCTATTTTTCCGCAGGGAGTTTGTTGCAACTCAGCGAACAACAATTAGTTTGGTTGCGTGCCACGCCCACTGCCAGCTGATTGACAAAATGACAAACGAATAGACTGGGCTAACTTAGCTGAAAGACTGGCTAACTGGCTTGGTAGGCTGGCTGGCTTGGCTGGTTGACGACAAGTCGTATACATGATTTGTACATTTAATTTTCCATCATTTGGCTTGATTGTTGCGTGGGTAGCTGGAACCAATGACGAACCAGATGACGCCACTTCTAATCTTCCTGCTGCCACATGCTGTTGCATCTCTGACCCAGTTTGGTGGCAAGAGTGTTTCGCAGCTTTGCTTAATTGCCAGCCGTGGGACGTGGAACGTGGAAAACGGCAGTGACAGGTAACCAGAAACAGATAACTGGTTATACTTATGTCTACCAAATGGCCACAAGACAACACTAGTTTTATCATTGTCACTCGTTTAATTAACAAGAATTGCCAAGCTGCAACTTAAATCTAAACTGCAAGCAACAAAAAAAAAAAAAAAAAAATAATAATAAAAAAATTGCCCAATGTGGGAAAATCACATTCACTCGTTAGGCAAATTCCATTTCTACATAAAAATGTGGCCTAAACGTGCAATTTCTGTTAATAGTTATGGCTATTTATATATATATATGTAGAACGTATTTTAATAAGCTCCGATCGTACAGTAGTTAAGTAGTTAAGCTTCCAGCAGCTGCGAGTTGCAGCGATTTGCTTAATCAATTTATGGCATAATTTGAGGTGACAGTTTTATGGGCGATTCGAGGGACTCAGCTTGCGGCTTAGTCGCTCTGGCAATCAGCCAACAGATCTGACAGCACAAAAAATACACTAGTAAAAATCAGGCAAGAATCAGCTTAATTTAGGCACGCCGAAGATTGCATACCCTTGCCATAAATTAAAAATAAAACTGATCGATTATTCGCCTATCGCCAATCGGATCTACTTAGGTTAAGTTTATATCATAAAGCTCCAATCTGCGATAAATGCTTTATTGACTCGGCTGATGCTGCATCACGAATATATTTATAGTTTATCGGAGGCGTTACAAACTACTCTGCAAAGTTATGATACCCGCCACGAGGGCATCGCAGAAACGCCAGCATGCAACAAATTTACATGTCGCTTTGTCGCATTGTCACTGGAAAACAATTGAAACGCATTTCGCAACTATTGCAATCGGAGTAGTCGGACCCAAGATCGGTCCCACCAAGACCCAAGCCGAGCTGAGACATTGAGACATTGAGACGCGGCTGCCAGATTTTGGTTACATTTGCCAGACTGGACGTCACACAAATTTAGGCCCCTTGCCACGTATTCTGCTGCAGCTGTGCACAGGCCTGGAAAGTCTTATGACGCTCTCGCCACATATTCGCCGCATGCTGCATGCGGCCCTTTGTCAGTTCTTGTTGTGTCGTGTCGTGTGGCGGCTTCAGGTGTCAGCGTCAGCGTCGGCGTCAACGTCAACGTCTGCGTCGGCGTCTACGTCGATGCTATCGCTGAACGCGGCCCAAACTGGCCTGTTTAAAGTGCGCAATTTATGGCAGAGCTGACACAATTTCATAATGCCCCAGACGCAGAGTCTGAGACGCAACCGTTGCAGTTGCAGCCGAGGCAGCCGATGTCTGGCAACAGATTACGCGTTTTGGCTGCTAAAAATAGCTGCCGCTTAAACTTAAAGCCAGCGTTGCAAGCGTTGCAAGCGCTGCCCCAGAGTAACAGCAGTTGGCCAAAAGGTCAGCAGAAGGTGTTGACAGGCGGTGCCGCTGATTTATAACTGTTGTCGCATAAGTTGCAATTGTGGCATTGAATTATGCGAATTGACTAAAATAAAAAAAATAACACAAAAAGAAGGGGGAAAGTGTTTGTTGTTGTTGTTATTGTTATTGTTGTTGTTGTTGTTATTGTTGTTGTTGATCACTTCGATTGCAATCGCTGCGACGACAACTAAATCGATTGCTGCGGCTGCTGCTGCTGTTGTTCAACAGGCTGCCACCCTCTCTCCCCCACCCCCCCTCCGCTTTCCATCTACCTCGTCACTTGCCACCTTTGGCAAGCAGCAAATTGCCACGCACCTTTTGCCCAAGAGTCGTACGTCTTGGCCAGTTGTTGATAGCATTATATTAATGCGCTTAGGCGATTTGTTTGGTTGCGTCGTCTCGTATCCAATACAGAGAAACAGGTACCCGCACACACACACACACACACACACACACACACACACACACACACACACACACACACACACACACACACACACAACACACACACAACACACACACAACACACACACAGACACACACCAATTGATATTTTAATCGGCATTTTATTTTGTGGCTCGATGACGCCATTTGGCCAGCGATTATGGAAATGACCAGTGGCGAGTTAAGCACCTCAGTTCCACTGCGAAAGTGGACAACCGCAGCACTGCACCACCAACACCACCACCACCAGCACCACCAGCACCACCATCGCCACTTTATTGTACCGTGTGTGTTGTGTTATTAAAAAGCCATTGCTTATCAGTGGTGAACGTGTGTTTAACAAAATCAACCCTCTTCACTTGGCTCGAATGCATTTTGCAATTGCCATTAAGAATGCAATTTAAATGTGTGGCAAAATGCGCTTTAGCCACATTTCCACTGATTAAACACCCCACCAACAACAACAACAACAAATTGCATCACTCTTTATTGTTGTTAATAAATTGCATGTATTTTGCTACACAAATCGTATCTTTTTGCGTTGTGCCAAGTAAAATAATTAACCAAATTTGAAGATACAAATCTTAACAATTATTTACATTTGCCTCAACAAAACTACCGTTATGCAATCTGACAACTAAACACAAAATTCATGCACCATTGCACAAAGAACAAAACAACAAAAATACAACAACAATAAATACATAAAAACAACAAAAACAAAGAACATATGTTAAATGATGTTTAATCATTTTGGTGTTGCTCAATTTTGATTGCGGATGCAGCCAAAAACAACACCCCGAAACAAAAGCCCGGAAGTGAATCACAATTCGAATAATGAATAACGATTTAACTTTCATTATTCATTCATAATGCATACCCAGAAAATAAAAAAAGCTAATTTTGACTGAAATGCATTGAAATAGATAAAGAAAAAGGGAACTTTACAAATTTCAGATTATGAAAAATATTTCAAATTTCTCATTCGCAAATTTCTTGCAACTGCAGCGGGTTTTTTTTTTTTTTTTTAGCATCCGTTGCAAGGAAAAGTCTCAGTTGCAGTGGTTAATTGTCATGGAGTATGAATCCATCTTGTAAATGGTCTTCGCACAAGATACCCATTACACAGATATACATTTTTTCAAATGCCTGAATGACGGAGTCATTTAGAATGCAGTTGAATGATAGTTTAATAAGTATTTAGCGTCTGCCAGGCAAGGCATGGACATGGACATGGAGAGGGGCGCATGGGGGCATGGGGGCATATAAGAAACACATTCCTAAGATCATCTCCCTCGGTGCTGGTTAACTTCCTCGCTGCACGTTTATTTTTAGATGCGGCCGGATCGCATGGATCACAGGCACTTAAACGGCTACAACAGACCCGCCTCCCCCCATCACCCTCTTTCACTCTGCCGCCCCACAACGCTGTGGGCCAATGCAATGTGGCAACTCTTGCTTTTGGAGCAGGCAAAGTCAATGGCTGAGCAAAATTTCTGCAAATTCCAGCGAAAAGTGAAATCCTTTTAAGCGAATGCAAACACAAAATAAAAAAAAATACACAAAAAAATAAAAACAAACTCTAAGAAAATGTCGTGGAGCCAAAAACGTTATAAATCTTGTTCATATTTGCACGTGAACAGAGACCAACAAACCGACAAACTGAAACTAAACTGAACAAACTGAACAAACTGGACAAATGGACAACGTGCCCAGTTGGCCCAGACGAAGCCATAAATGTCACGCAGCCGATGTGTCCAGGCCTGTGGCGGCCCCCAGCCTGTCTGTCTGTCTGTATGTCTGTCTGTCTGCAGTCCTGACTAGCTGGCATATTAGTTTTCCACTAGTGCTACGTGCTAAATTCCATGGCTAGAAATCCATTAAGCGAGACGCAGACGCAGACGCAGACGCAGGCAGCAAACATCAAAATGCCGCACGGTCCAAAGTGCTAAAATCTCATAAAGCAGTTGCCCAGGCAGGCAGGCAGCTGCTTCTAAATTAACCCAACTCCTACTCCAACTTTAACTCCAACGCTAACGTGAGCTGCAACAGCTTTGAGGAGGCCACTCGACGCAGGCGACACTTGCAACAGCAGCAGCTGCTGCTGCATATTGTTGCCAGCGGCTTGCACTTTGCACTTCAGCCCGAAGGAGTCTCGAGTGTCGTCAGCTGCATACGAAATAGGCAGTCAGTCAGTCAGTCCGTCAGTCCGTCAGTCACTCAGTCAAACATTCTTTGATCAACTGTAAATTACCCTACAATGCAAAAGTTTCTTTGCTTTTTTTTTCTTTTATGTAGCAATTTATTTAAACATTAATCAACCTATTGAAATGCTATAAAACATTGATTTGTAACGGTAATAAGAAATTATTATACAAATAATAATAATAATAAATTTATAACATTAACATAGAACTGGTTTTAAGAGATAATACATAACATTAAATATTACAATTGTAGCAAATTCATTTAAAGTCCAGAGGTCGCTGGTGTGTCAAGTTTTTTGTGCCACTTTTGCCACATTTCAGTGGCATGGGAAATGGTTAAACCTGAGCTGAAAATTAGGTTAATGCAAATCTAATTGCCAAAAAAGATGCGACCAGTTGGCGACTGGAAGAAACATTTATTTTTTTAATAAATAAATGTAAATAATAAAAATAAATATAAATATAAATAATTAAAATAAATATTAAATTCAACTGGTTAAATGCATGTTTTATTCGATTTGCCATTTAAAAAGTCAACAAATTTTTTTTTTATTTTATTTATTTATTTATCTATTGCTGACATTTACAGCTATAACTGAGCATACCCTATCGATGCATTGTTTATAGAGTATAGCTATGAACTTGCTGGCATTTTCAATGCAGCGTCCGTCGTTGACTTTGACATGACGAACTGAACTGCGTGACTCTGGCATTTGAACAGGAACAGACCGTGCCCCAGGGCCATAAATAACAACAATATTAAAACAGCAAAACAGCAACGCAGCAACAGCAACAATTTGTTGCCTGATGAATTGCAAACGGGCTGCGAAAAATGCTCAAGAGTGTGAAACATGTAACTCAAAATAGCCACGCAAAAATGCAAAAATGCAACAAAAAAAATAAAGAAGAGAAGTTTTGCTTGCAACATTTGGCATACACCTAATTTCAGCGGCCTTTTGAACCAATGTTGCCGCAACACGGGCCATTGGCCTTATGCTAATAGCCATGCAGCTTGTTGCTGCTGCTGCTGCTGCCGTTTTGGCGGTGCCAAGTATGGACAACAGATTGTGGAGACATGGTCATGACCAGCGCCAAGTGCCAGTTCAAGGGCTTTTTAAGGCTGTGCATTTTCGGGTGAAATTTGCAGCATGCAACACACATGCAACAAGCCGCATTGTGCCGCATTTGGTCAACGATATTTCAGCGCTGATAAAGACATTTAAAATCCATGGCATTACATAAGACCAGGCTCAAATTTAATTAGCCGATAAAACGCGAGAAAATATTTAGCTTTTATTTTCTTTTCTTTTCTTTTCTCGTTGGCCAATACCCAATTAAATGTTTGCTAGAAGGGTATACTGAAATTGGGCAAATGCATGTTTAAGTCGATCTTTGTTAACTCGAATCAACCAAAAAATCTGCTAATTAAATCTATTTTGTACACTGAAAAAAATAAATTTGACAGTAGCTCACAGTTAATTGCTGGGTATCTACTAGTCGAGTAAAAAGATTACTCGTTATTATGTGGAAAGCGGCCTCATTTTGACCTCGACGAGGGCCGCCCACGCGCCACTAATGCGAGCGGACAGCCAGACAAGCATTAGATGGATGCCGAGGGGGCAAGCGAAGAGAGAAGAGAAGAGGAGAGTGCCACAAATGCTTGCGGCAATTGTTAATCTGTGTGGACAGATGCGGTCTTTGCGGTCTTTGGAAGTGGCTGCTCGCCTCGCGGCAGCCTGGAAGTGGCTGTAAGTGTAACCCTCTCATTTGAGGCGTTCGCTTTCAAAATCAATTTTCCTACATATGCAATACGCATCTGGCGGAAAGCGAAAGCCACAATGAGCAGGAAACGTCTGTCAATATCGGAGAAATATCTACAACTACTGCTGCTGCTGCAGCAGCTTTAGCTTACAGCTTACAGCTTCAACATTTTCAGAGTTGAACTTTTGTTGGTGATTGATTGGGCCAGGGCCAATAAGTGGAACAGAGATTGCATAAGACACGCAATGTGGGTGTCGCTTGCTTGAGGAACTGACACTGGAGATGCTATCGAATACAGCTCAAGTACTCTCAAGTACTGCTAACCCAGTCAGTCAGTCAGTCAGACAAACAAGTCTGTCAGCCTGCCAAGACTGGCCTCGTCAAATGCTGCTGTTGCTGCTGCACTTTTTGAAGGCCAAAAGACTAAAGGTCCATTACACGATGCAACAGACTGACAGACAGACAGAGGGGCAATATTGACTCTAGATACGAGCTGGACATTGAGTTCTTGTTAACGGCAATTGCAACTACCCCTTTACCAAAACCCACCCCCGCTACACCTCTGCTCTCTACGTCTCCGCAGTTGCTAATGAGATACATAAATAAGCCGCTGGTTAAATTTGCATTGGATGCCTGGCTTGTTGACACGGGCCAAGACCAGATAACTTTGTTAACAAGCTGCACAGTTGACTTGCTTCTTGCATCTTCATCTTTGTCTTCTCCATGCTGGATTGGGTCGATGTTAATTATTGACTTAATGATACAAGTTCATTACTTTATTGCGTTAGTTAAGTTCTTTGCTAATGAACTTCAAGATCAGACTTTATGTCTATAAATAATATAATATAATATAATACTGCAAACACATGCCACATTTGCGTTGCACTCAATTACATGTTGCAGTTAATCAAGAACAAACCCGCAAAGAGAAAGGGAGAATGAGTTAAATTAGTGACCAGTTCGGAATGGGAACTGATCCCCGCAGGCAGCGAGGAGGCAACGAGGAGGCAGCGAGGCAGCCATAATAAGAACTCAATAGATAAACCGCACCATATTAAGCAAGGCCGCTTGTGGAATGTGGAACTGCTTTTGATGACCAAAACCGGCGTCAGCAGATGCCATAAGCACCGCATCACGATGATGAGATGCCGTCAGAGACTAGTTAACCTGAGGCACTGCGATTCGCTTGGTCTTGGCCAATGTCAATGCTTTTGAGAGGCTTCAATTGGTTGTTGGCCAATGCACCGCACTGAAAAGTGGTTCAAATTGCCCCCCTCCAACCACCGTGTGGCCACATTTTCCAATGAAAATATGCCAGAGATGCGATGTGCGGATCACTTAAATGCCAACTTGGGGCCCACTAACAGAGAACGCGTTTGCCGAGGCCAACAGCCTCAGTCTCAGCCTCAACCTCATCCTCATCCTCGTCCAAGTGTCTGGTTGGACCACCGGCGTTGCAGCTGCAGCCACAGGCACCACAATATGGTATGGCTAGGCTGTGCTAGGCATAGAGTCGACCCGGTTCGCTGTAATTGGCAAGTGGCAAAAGCTGTGCAGTCTTCAGAGTTGGTCCATAAAAAGCAGGTCAGCGACTGGCTGCCTGCTGCTCCTGCTGCTTGCTACTTGCTGCTGCTGTTCAGTTATGCTTGGTTCTGTTCGAAAAACAATCAAATTATGGGCACATTTGTATGGCAGCATCTTTAATTGATGGACGGAGAGCAGTACAAGCCGCAATGTTCGCGCGTTTGTTGCGCAGCACATAAAAGGTGCAGCAGCAGCAGCAGTAGTAGCAGCAGGCCGCCACCCCACCCAAAAGGAAATGTGGCATCATAAAATTTCACTGCCAATCGACAGGCAGATAGGCAACCTAGCAACCCAGCAACGATGCAACCATGCAACCAGGCAGCTGTCCATCAGTAATTTACAGCGCCGAATCGCGCTCAGCGAATGCCCATATGTTAATGAAGCATACACACATACATACACACATACATACGTACATACATACATACATACACTCATACATACACACATACACACATGCATACATAGAGAGGAGCAGCGTATCGCATTGGATCGACATTGGACATGGACTTGGCTCTTGGGTTCCAGTGTCTTGGGCTCGTCTCAAAATGCCCAATGCGTGATGAAAGACGAGGCATAAAAATGAAGAAGAAGAAGAGAGGTGCACAACATTTAGCGCTTTAATTTGATGGCAACAACACGGCCAAAAAGCAGCCAAGGCATGAATTGAAAATGCACCAAAGCCTGCCACATTGAGAGAAAATATGTTGCATGGCCTGGAAATGATGTGCAATCATAAAAACAAACATGGGGCATCATAGCAAATTATATATCCTAAGTTCAGATCCTTAACGACACTCCAAATCGACAGATTGTGCTTATTAAATGAATGAATTACGATTAAATAACTTAATTATTTTTAATTGAATTTTGTAATTTGAGTTTAAATTTAAAGTAATTATTTACATTAAAATATTTGGTTGCAAGTTGCTTGAATTTTTTTGCTGTGTATAGTCAATGTCGGGGCAATGGGTGCAAATTCTATCAACAGCCAAGGATCGGGCATTAGATGGCCAACACCAGGCAGGCAACTGGCCAACCAAGTCAGCTAGCCAGTTAAGTTAGTTAGCCAAGTTAGGCAGGCATTTTGCCTGCGCATTTGTTGGCAACTTATTTTAATTAGTCGCCTCGCGTTTGTTTATTGTACGAGCAGTTGTTGGCAAAAAAAAAAAAACAAAACAAAAACATGAGAAATCAATTTTAGACCAGTCACAATTGTTGTTGCTGGCTGCTGTTGGCGCGGTGCATTCAACTTTGGCGCTGTGGAGCCTCCTTAAGGGCATCATTTGAATTGACTTCCGTCAACATGGAAAAATAAAAAACAAAAAAAAAAAAAAATAAAACAGGCCGAACTGCGTTCAACATTCTAATTGCAGCATGTTGCAAAGTAAGTGCGGACACTTGCAATTAATATGAATGTTGCTGCAAAAGGTGCAAGGCAGCGAGCGCAATGCAGCCATAAAAGTGACTTGCTCATGTTGCCTGCTACAAGTTGCCAGTTGCCTGTTGCAAGTTCTTGTTGCAAGCTGATGTTGTTGTTCTTGTTGTTGTTCTTGTTGTTGTTCTTGTTGCATGGTTATAGCCAAAGGGCTGGTGGCTGGAATGCAGCGTAACGCCAGCAACATTTCACGCTTAATTATAGACGCCGCAGCGCTAGGAATTTTTCATAAAGCCAACTCTTTTGGACTCCGTGCCCTGTTCTTCTCTGAGCTCTGAGCTCTGAGCTCTTCTGGGTTCTCGATTCTGGATTCTGGGCAGGATGCGCGCATTTCCGTCTAATGCCCGAGCCGCAGCTTATTTATGTGTGGGCCGTTTGTTTTGTAATTTAATAAGCAAACGCAAAAAATAAAAGAAATAAAAAATAAAAAAAGGGGCGAGACAGTGTTACAAAAAATGAGTAGAATATGTTGCTAGTGTGGCCACATCCACAAGCCAAGAGGAGCCACCCACACAAGCGCAGAGGATACCTTTGTGTACATGTAGCTGCGGCAGGCACACGCCGCTGACGCCTCTGTCGACGTCGGCGCCAGTCGGTCGCAGCTAGCGTGCACAAAGGCAACAAAGCCAACAAAATGCTGACTCAGCAGCGACAGAGGAATGAAGGTATGCAACTGCAACAACGGCAACAACGGCAACAACAGCAACAATAGCAACAGCGCCGCATAACTCATATGCAATTAATAATTGGTTGCACATGCGCAGAATGTTGCAGCCCGCAGCATAAGGCGCAACTTTGTTGCTGGCAACATTATTGCCATGCGCAAAAAATATATATATATATAAAATTGATCAAACTATTTAAATATGAAATAGGGAAAATATTAACCTGATTTCAGTCAGATATATTTATAAAGATGATTTCAGCAAATGCCTCTTCTCCAGCTCTAAACTAATCCTCAGGCAAACCTTCATTGGAGTCGAAAACAATAAAGATAATTCTGTCCGATTTTTCAAGCTTAAACCTGTCAAAACGGCTGACCTTTGTTCAGGTAAGAGGCAACTTGATATGTGCAAGAGAGAGAGAGCAGAGGTAAGCGAAGAAAGAGAACAAAGATAAGACGCTGTTTTCCCATGGTTCAGTGAATTGAATTACAATGGGTACGTCTCAATTTACACCATGTCTGACATTGCCACACATAAGTATTTGCGTTGACCATGTGTGGGGCATATAAATTAAAACACGCGACACATTCATCATTTTCAATTGGACGCTGCCTCACCATTATCAGAATTGTGAATTGGAGGAGCGAACAACAGCAACAACAACAACACCAACAACAACAACAACTGCAACAACAACAACAACTGCAACAACAACAACTGCAACTTCAATGTCAACTGAAGTGGAGAAAAAGTGGCAATCGGCACAGTGTAGAAACAAGTTGTATCTGAGTAGAGGGGTTTACGAATATGAATATGAATATGAATGCGAATACGAATACGAATGTGAATACAAATATGGAAAGGCAACAGCAATTTAATCCCAAATAGCTCTTCAATTGATACTTGTGCACATTTAAAAGAGCGTTTCATTAAAAAAATTTAAAAATTTAAAAATTTAAAAAACTGAATAAAAAGCACAAATTCATTGAGCAACAAATAATCTCTATCTTTATTATACTTGTCAGCAGCATATGGAAATATTACCAGATACAAGATTTTTCAAGGATCCAGTAAAAGATACTTCTTTCGATGAACCGATTAACCGACCACTATATATACATTCTTGATTAGCACCAACAGTCGAGTAGATGTCGCCAATTTTAAAGAGAAACAATTAAATAAAGCTTGCTTCCATTTATCGATAAATAAATTTAAAATAAATATCGATAAATACAAATCGATTTCCAATAGCTTTCTTAACCAAGTTGTATTTTCTTATTGAATAAATATAACTCTATATATTTATTTATACATGCTCTCAATAATTTTAATATTCATATAAATAAATCAAACTAAGTAGTCTAAATTAAAAAATAGCAATTTATTTTACTACAAGACTTAAATTTGACAAACTTTTAATCTCAGTAGTGAATTAGTGACATTTTCAATATTTCTTATTTTTTTTCGATGCTTCCCCTTAGACGTGGCGCCACTGTTCCATTTCTGCCCCTTGTGGCACATTTTTAGTTGGAATCTTTTTTTTTTTTTTTTTGGGTCATGCCCATTGTCTGGCTCTCTAATTAAGTGCCTGTGGACAATATTAATTTATGGTAATTTAATGCCATATTTAAACAATCAAGAAGATAGATTGTCTGTTGAATCTGTGGAATGCAATCGACTTAAACAAATTGCCAGCAATTTCGAAAGCAATCGCATCATAATAGAATCAAATAGATCCACACAATCTGAAGATCAACAATAATTTGCGCCAATTAGAAACATATTCAAAATGTTCTCTCAACCTCTGCAGATGCTGTCTTTTTTTTATGGACTTTCCAATGTTGTTGTTGATGTTCGTTTTTTTTTTTTTTTTTTTGGGTCGCTCATTGCAACAGCAGCAACAGCAGCAGCAACAGCAACAGCAACAGCAGCAGCAACAGCATCAATAGCAACATTTGGCCCGATCGAGCGGCAATCGACTACATCTAAATATAGTACCATAGGCGTTTGTTCCAGGTTCTCTGGCTGCGTCTGGGGGTCTATGTTCTGTACGGTTCTGCAGAGATCTTCTCATGTCTGCTGCTGCTGCAAACACGATGTTGAAATTTTGATTGCGACATTCTTTCGCCCCGGCCTGCAAGCTGTACAAATTGAGGCATTGCCTCAATGGCTGAATAGCTAGCTGTGTGTCTGTCTGTAGGTCTGTCTGTCTGTTTGGCCTGGCCTGGTCGGGTCTGACTGGCTGGCTAGCTAGCTAGCTGACTGCTTGGTATTGGCATTGCTCAGGGTTTCGTTGCTTTTGGCCGTCATTTGATTTATGGCAAATGCTTATGTTGACATGCCGCAAAGCATTTCCAGCTTAATGATTGCATTCTTGCAGCCATTTCTATTTGGATACCAGGCCAGGCACCAATGTGGCAACCTATAATCGCCATGTGCCACAGAACCAAACACATGCCCACAACTTATGTAGTTGTATGCCTGACCTGGAAACAACAAAAAATCTATACAAAATCATTTCGTAGGCCAAATCTAATTAAATACTTTGATTTTTTTTTGCCTTGTCGTTCGTGGCATGCAACACGCTAGCATCAGATTCCTTGGCTAGCATTTAATTGAATTCAGCCCAAAAACTTCATTTGGCATATGCAAATTTTATGCAATTAGTTAGCCAAACTGGGAAAACGTGCATTCGTTTTTCCCATGGCGACAAGTCTTTGATAAAACTCCACTTGATCAGAATTTTATCGAAAATTTGCTGAATCACTTGAAGTTTTTCACAAACTGGCAAATGTCAAACTGCAACCAAGGATCAGATTTCATATGTCAAACTTAATTTAATCAGCTTTCAAGTTAAACACATTCAAAACTGAATAAAAGCAAAACTATAAATAAAGTCAGTTTTAAATTAACCTCACTCAAAAATATCTCAAAACTATTTCTCAAATTAATTTTGTTGAATATTTCTCTACATTTTTAAGAAAAACTGGATACATTTTTCTTGTAGCTAGCAGTTATTTGGGTTGATTTTCCTGCATTTCTGGTTAATCTATCAAAAGTGCAATTGTTTCCATGGAAATAATCTAGTTAAGTTTCGAGTCTCAGCTGCACTCAGGTCGGTCTCTGATGTCTCTGATGGTATCCATCCTTTGGTGCGTCTCTTGCTGTGCTCTATAATCTCCATTAAGCATTTACATTGCTTGGGCCACATGATGCTCATAATTTTGCGCTGCATGCCCCAAACCCAGCCACAATTTTTGCAATCATCGAAATGCAATTCGAACGCAATCATTTATCTGACTGCGTTGTTTCTGTCCGTCCGTCTGTCCGTCCGACTGTCTTTTCGCATGTCTGCCCTGACTTCACTGTCTGCCTCATGGTTGGCACAATTTTTTACTTCAGTTCGATCGCATCCTGTGGCAAAAGCAAATATTGATGCTAGGCAGCACGACAATCGATTATGTGCCCCGACTGTGGCGCAAACGTAATCAGACAAATTCAATTTACGGCAATTTGCATGCACCGTCCAGCAACTGTTGCCAGTTGCCAGTTACCAGTTAACAGCAGCAACAACAACAACAACAACAACCACCAGTTGTTACCTGTTTTTGTTGCATGAGAAATGACAATGGCTGCGACTGCTGTCATTCTAATGTGACCAAGGCTGGCTGCCAAGGCTGTGGCAAGCAGGCAAACAGCCAACAGGCAACAGGCAAGCGTAACCCGCTCACACTTCTCCACTCCCCTCCCCTCCCCACTCCACTCTTCCACGCTGCCCCCCCCCTTGACTTTCGTAGCGGGCGCACGCTTGTTGCACATTTGGCGCCTTATCGCCGCACTCGCATCTGCCAACTTCAGTTCCCGACTCACCCACTCCACAGTCTGCTGCAGCTTCACTGGCAACCTGAGCAACTTGAACAACCAGAGTTTTTCCGCCAGCTTAAAGTGTTTTTCTTTTTCTTGTTGCTGCTGGCCAGGAAATGAAAAATTGCCAAAAACATGCCACGCTCTGTGCTCTGCGGCACACACATGCATGTTGCACATAATTGGCGTTTATGCCACGAGCAAACCTGCAAACCTGCAAACCTGCAACCTGCAACCTGCAACAGAAACAACTGTTGCTGATGCGTTCGCTGATACGCCCCGTGCCAGTTGTTGTTGCTGTTGCTGTTGTTGTTGTTGTTGGCAAATGTTGCCCATTTTTGGGGTGTGTCGCCCCCAGCCAAATGCGCTCACTCACTTAACCTTTGAACTGACAACGTGTTGTTGTTGTTGTTGTTGCTGGTGTTGCATTGTTTGTCGCAGCAGCAGCAGCAGCATTAGCTGAAGAAAACGTGATTAAATTAAATGAACGTTCGCTTCCTACCCGCCAGCAGCAGCAGCCGCAGCGGCAGCGGCAGCAGCAGCAACAGCAGCAGCAGCAGCAGCAGCGGCAAATGCAACAACCACATTTGGGCTGTTTTTCTTTTTTTTTTGAGGCATGTGAAATTTAGTCATTAGTTGTTGTTATGGCCAAACCATTAGCGCACACTTGCCAGCCACGCCCACCAGTTCGTGATGATGTTGCTGGTGTTGTTGTTGTTGTTGTTGTTGTTAACGGTTTGTCGCTTTCGCAGGTGGCAAGTCAAGTTTGCGCAAACCGTATTTAATTTTTTTTTTCCGATTTGGCATTGAAAATTCAATACTTGAATCGATATCACAGAATCGAAGAAACTGGTTCAATTGGGGAAGTTTTTAATTTATATTTATCTCTTATCTATCGTATTTAAATATGCAGATCATTAATTATTTAGCAATCACTCTCAAAACTTAGTTAAAGATGTGACTTTCAAACTTTCGCTGATTTATCACAAAACCATCGGGTGTTTAAGAAAGAATAGCTGCCTGTTTGAAAAACAATTATTAAGGATACATTTTTATATATTTTTTTATACATGTTTTTAGACCACTGTTAAATGTCAATGGCCGCAAAAAGACACTCGTTAAATCAACAACTCATATTTGTTTCGACTCTCAAGTGGAGAATAAACATCTTCTTATTGGCTTCCTGTTGAAATCGCACAGTTGGCAATTTCTCATCAGCATCGATTCCCAAAATTTGTGCGGATGTTTATCTCTCTGCACGGCCAGAAACAACAAACAACAAACAAGAGCAGAAACAGCAAAAAACAAACAACAAAAGCAACAGCAACAACAACAACAACAACAAGATTAACAAGATATCAATTTACTGCACAATATTTGTGGCTTATTTTCACACGCTGCCGCCACTTGAGCCCTGGGGCAGCACAGGCAACAGATTAAATATGATGCATGCTTACAGTGGAGCCCATGCAAAATGACTCAGTGCCCCCCACCCCCGCCCCGGAACGGACAGCCGACAGACAACGCTGACTGACCAATCATTGATTTCAAAGGTTTTCTTTATTTTTATTATTATTGAGACCCCGTCATAATTCCCAGGGAGCTCGAAAAATGACAGCTGTTCGTTGTTCTTATTCTGGAACATGTCATGCAACAGCAATGCAGCAACAGGAAACACCATCAGCGGGGGCGTTGCAACTGTTGCTGAACTGTAAATGAAAACCTTTTTCCAAAAAAAGAAAAAAAGAAAAACAAAAAGCAAATTCAACTCAGGCACGTCACATGCGCTTTTCCTTTCACGAATCGCGCGTGTCGCTTTTGGCCAGCGCCAAAAGCCATTAACATAAAAATGAATTTCGCTTTTCGCGTCGCCATATCGCAGCTACCAAATCGAACAGGCCAAGCCAACCAGGCCAAATGAAGTTGTAAGCGTTGCAGTTGCACGTTGCACGTTGCTCGATCTCAAAGTTGCAACTAAAATTACGTAGCCAAAAAAAAAAGAAAAAAAAAAATTAAGGCGAAACGCAATAAATTTCACAAACGCGCGCAACAATTAGAAACGAAGCAGCAAAAAACAGCACAACTAAGAATGCGCCAGGGCAGAGTGAACGAAGTGGCTAATACCCTGTAATTTAACAGAATTGCAAATAATTACTATTTTATAGCATTTCTACATTATATATTGCTCTCTGATAGATCGTATACTAACTGAAATTTGTAGAAATTGTTGGACTTATTGAATGTGGCTGATTAAAAATTTAAAAATATAGAAATAAATTCAGTTTTTTATAACACACATTAATTTAGCTAACGACCATTTAATCCAAGCTGTAACCCATTTAGCTGGATTTTTTGTGTACATAATAATAATAAAAATAATAAATTCTTTATTCACTCTTCAGCTGCATCCATCGTTTTACTACTTCTTTCCTCAACTCCTTTCCATCCATAAGCAAATTCCTCAACCATCAAGCTACCCTTTATTAACATGTTTTTGTCTACAGGGTATACAAAAAACGCAACTAACGACAAGCCAAACATTTTACGGCAATCGACGATTGGACGCCATCGACATCGACATCGATTGCCATTGCGTCGGTGGCTGCACCGATGCAGACTCCGACGACTCTGACTCCAACTCCGACTCCGACGACGCCGTTGGACTCGTGCGCAAGCGCGCCGATAATTTCTTGTTATCGACGCGCAATGATCACGTAAATTATGTCGAGGACTGCCATGAAAAAAAATCACTCGCCTTTGCAGACGAAATGAAAAGCGACTAGCAAAAAACATCGAAAAAATAGAGGGGGGAAAAACACGCCAAGAGACGGTAAATTGTGTATTGGAATGCATGCGATAGGCATTTAGCCAAAGCCAACTGCAACTAGACCGGGCCTAGACATTTACCAAATCCACCATTTCAAAATTGCCAGGCAGATAAGTCTTCGATACGGTGTGACGAATGGAGAATAAATCTTTAACTCGATACTCGATTTGTTTGCAATATTGAAGTGAAATAATTTTAAGAAACTGTGGATTGACTGGCAGAGCCTGGGGTACATTAGGGATAGTATTTCACAGTTATAAATAGTCTTTGCGCCACAGATAACAAATGTGGATAGCTCAAATGTCATGTGATAAGTACCACATATCGGATATTTATAGGGAAACTGACCCTGAGCAAATACTATTTATAGCGCTGTCTTCAAGTGGCGGCTTCAGGTCCGTCTAATTAAGATAAATACCAACACACACAGGGAATGGTTAGAGGGCAGGGGGCAGGAACGGTGGCAGGTCGAGGGCTACATTGTCATGGAGTTTGCTGTCATGTCATTGCAGTTGAAGCTGTCGCAGAGTGTTGCGAGTGGCAACATTTCAGTTAACACCGTTCGCCCGTCGACTAAACCGTAGCAACGGTTGTTAACACGCCAGTTGCAAGTTGCCAGTTGCACCTTACCAGCAACAACAAATTGCAGACGACACAAAACACACAACAACAACAACAACAGTAAGAGGAAGAAAACAGAACAACAACAACAACAACAGCATTTTGTACAAGTTGGCTTAACGAAGACAACGCCTTCGGCTCCTACTTTTGTGACTGCAGCTAGCGCCACCTACACACACACACACACACACACAGACGAGTACTCGAGTAGGTGTGGACTGGGTGCTGATTGTGTTGTGTGTGCGAGTGTGTGTGTGTGTGTGCGAGTGTGTGTGTGTGTGTGTGAGTGTGTGTTTCCAGAGATTTTTATCTGCCTGGCATTCTTTGTAGCCCAAGTGCCACTGACACTGCCTACAGGTCTCGGGACTCGATTGCGAAACCCCCCCTCCGCCCCTTCTGGTGTTGTATCGGGCAGTCAACGGAAGTCAGTAAACTTTCAGGGTTATTATTATTCACGGCTTGTGGGCAGTGCAGTTCCATTGAAGCTGTCAGTGGCTCTGGCAGCTGGCAAGACAAGCCCAAGAAAAAAAGAAAAAAAACAAATGAAAAAATGAAAACATCTTCAATGGAAGTGAATTGGCAGTTGCCAAAAATTGTTTTGAGCCGTGGAAATGAAAAGAGACTCACATAAATCAACAGGCAAAAACTCTGCCACAATCTGAGGACGTACATTGAACTCAGTGGCTTAATAGCTTCAGCTCTATTCATTATCTGTCTGCCCCTTTTGAGCACAATTTGATTTGCAAAGAAAATTTACAAAATAAAAGAACGACAACAAACAAAACAACTGTTGACCCAATTTAGAGAGGGAGAGCAGTCAACGGCCGCATAATAACCATGGCTATGGCTAAATGTTGGTCCAGTGTTGATCAATTCTATGATATTGCATATTTATGACACCGCCGCCAGCTCAATTAACAGTTATTCATGCAGCTGACAGATCAATACTAATTGCCCGCCATGGCGCAAAGCAATCAAAAACTCAAGTACACACATCGACTATGACTATATCGCGATATTGCAAATGTGGCACGTTCTATATATAAAATTATATATCGATGTATGTGCAACTTCTACGTAAGTCCAATTACAGCAATGCCAAACCGATATCGGCTGGAAATTACGCGCTGCGGTTCTCTTTGATGTGATTAATGTGTATATAATTATATGTACTATATCATTTTTTCTTTTATTTGTACTCTGATCACAATTATTATTACAACTATGATTATTACAAGTTTTGATTAATCACAACTTTCAGAGCTGTTCTTTATAGTTATTTGTATGGTTTACCAAATCTCTGGCTTCTTTGGGTCTCTTTTAGTTTTTATGTGATTCTTATTGAAATTTTGTACTCTGCTCTGCTTTGCTGCGGTTACGCACTGGATCAAAATGTGGGCTTATGATTATATATATAACATATATATGTTTGTGTGTGTGTTTTCGTGTTTGTTTACCTGGCCTGTGGTTGATAGCGACCCGTACTTGTGCTTAATATCAAATAACGCCTTCCTTCAAGCGAAATCAAAACCAATCATTTCTGAAGATATTCTGTTCAAAGCTATGCAAAGCAGGTGAAAGTTTCAGATGGGAACTAAAATCAGAGTTGTTAACTAAGTTGAGCTTAGTCAGCGTTTAAAGAATTTTCCAATTGCCATGTCATTCCTTATATATCTACATATGTATTATACATACATATATTATATCATTCACATATCATAAACACGAGTGATTCAGAAGTCGTAACGCGAATCATTTGGTTGCTTTATCAGCATTTTTAGTTAAATGACACTCTGTACATAAAAATAACAAAAAGTATGAAATATATAAATTTACTTTGATTTGAAATATTCAACTTTTGTTTATTGGCTAATTCTATTAAATCCACACGCATATTTAATTAGTATTTAGCTGTCACAGATTTAGGTTTTCAATTTCAACTGGGATGTTTGTTTTTTAATCCACACACAGAAATCAGCATTTGTTTCCAAACAGTGATTGTGAGAAAAAAGGGTGTCACCCCTTGTTCCAATTTCCATGTAAATATATATATATATATATGCGGGTGCAGATCTTCCAGTGACACATTTATGGTCTGTAATAAAGTTCAATGCACTCGACAAACTACAAAACACATTCGCAACATGTGTCTTGTGGGTGTGTGTGTGTGTGTTGTTTGAGCATTGTAAATGCATAAAGACAACAACATGTTGTCATGGCCAAGTGCAATAGCCGGGGCAACATTGTTGCAAACATCTGTGGCACTCACCTGCCGTTACAGCGAGCCAATCCCAGTTAATTCCAGATATCAAGTTTAATGCTCGCTAATCCAATAAACTCCATCCAATAAGTGAAAACAGAAATAGTTCAAGTGGAAGTCTGATTAAAAATGCAGCAGCAGCAGCAGCCAACAGTTGCTAGAGTTGCCACAGTGGCTGATAAGAGCGACTGCGACGGCGACGCACTCGAGTCTCGACTCTGAAGTTTTTATGGCATGCAATTATGGTCTTCAGATACAGATACTGCAGCGCTTTGACAGAGATACAGATACAGATACAGATGCAGTGGCCCAGGCGGTTAATAAATGCATTTCAGTTGTTCGCTCAAGTGGAAAATTTTTTCTTATTTATTATTTATGATTTTTGAAGTGCATGGGGTAAGGGAGTTGAGGGGGGCGTGTGTACACTGGCCACTTAACTTTGAACTTAACATTTTTTTATTGTTATTCATCTCTGTATCACTATATATATCTCTCTCTCTCTCTTACACTCGTAGCGTCCTCTCTTTATTTACTCATTAGTTTTTGTGCACTTTTTCGTTATCAGCAATTACAAATGCGTTGACCTCGTTTCGGTTTCGGTTTCGTGTTCGGTCTTTTTTCGGGCTTCGGCTTTCTGGGACAACAAATGTTGCCAAACATTCAATGCGAAGGCACCGTAAACAACAACAACAAAAACAACGCTGAGGGGGGCGCGCCCGCAATTGATGCACAACGGAAGCTAGATATTTATATACATATACATATGTATATATTTATGTGAATGTGTGTAGATTTCTTTAAGCAACAACTAAACACACATTTAAATGCATCACTGCACACAAAAGCAACAACAGCAACCACCGCGCGGCGTTTTCGTTTCGTATTTTCGTTTGTTTACACACACAAGGCAAATGCAATTGCTGTGTATTCTGTTTTATGGAATGTAAATTTTGTGGATGTTGAATTGTTGTCGACTCGCACCGGTCAACGTGTGACTGAAAACTGAAAACTGACAAGACAAAAACCGAAACTGAAACCGAAACTGAATTCAAAAATGAAACAATCGTTAAGCGTGGCGCAGTAACTGCAGAGCGACAGAGAAAGAGAGAGACGAGAGTAAAAATCGTAACCCGAGCGAAAAAGAGAGTGGGTGTGTGGGCGAGAGCGACGGTCACGCAGCGAGAATGACAGTGAGGGGGGGAATAAGGGAGAGAGTGTTAGCGACAATTTGGCTGAGTGCATGCGCATACTGTGTATACCATGCCAGGCGGGGGGTGGGGGAAATGGTGGCGAACGCAACAAAACGGTGCTCAATTTGTTTTGTTTTTGTTTACTTCTGCTACTCCCCCTGGAGGGGTTACGCTAACTGCAGCCCAGGGTTCACTGTTACACAGCGAATGTTTACCACGACCCGACAGTCGAATGTCAGCCGAATGCACTCAGCCGACCCGAGCCGAGTGCTAGTCGAAAGCATTTCTTCGACAGAGAGAGGGAGAGAGAGAGAGAGAAAGAGAGTCGTCTTCACTGCTATTCAAATTGAAATAATGTAATACTAGTTTTTGAATATATGAATATAAATGTATCCCAAATTCTTGCATACCGTTTCCGGAATTGGGGAAGAGCTGTCAAAATATGTTCAGAACTCTCTTTTGGGAAAGAAACTAACTGTTTGTTGCTTTACGACCTCTTTTTACAATTTGATTTACATTTTTGCTGTCCATAAGTCGACTATTTTTTGGGATTGTATTCAAAATATTAAAAAAAAAAAAATTAATACTTTAAAAATACTGTTTGGCTTTTACTATACTAATACCAAATATATTGGTAGTAAAATGCTATATACATTTCGATACAGTAAAGCTGAAATAAAGAAATATAAATAATCCAATTAAAACCATCTTAAAAATCGAAGAAAACACAATTTAATTGTATTGTTCAGAGCTCGGAAATGCTCTACCAAAAGTGTATTTATAAGAATGTTAAACATACATGCGATATGCGATTTATTGATAAGTATCTTTTTTGCAGCTGTCAGGTGTAAAACGTCAGAATGCGACAATAAAAGATAAACTCAAGTGAAATATTCTGGGTAATAATGCTTATCTATATAATAATAAAATAAAATAGTAAAACAAATTTCAAAAATATTCACTATAAAAGCCGAAATCATTTTGATGATGGTAAACATGATGATTACTTTCTTCACAGTCTAAGATTTTTGACAAAGAATGCTTATTACATAATCCATAGAGAATTGTGCTACAAATCATTTTAATTGCGATGGAGAATTGTAAATCAAAATGCATGCTTAATGAGTACTCATAAGGATTATAAAATGTAGAGCCGTAAAATCGTCTTGTTTGACACTTGACGTTGCACAAGATGCAATGCACTTGTAAAGCACAGATGCGAGTATCTGACAGATGCACATTCCATAAATATATGTATGTATGTATTTATGTATATGTAAATGTGGGCATACATATGTTAAGAGGGTATTGCATCTGTGCATTGTGCTCATTATGAATGCCTCGCTCCGGCGCCGCATTGTCGGCTTTAGGGGTTGCACTGTTCTTCCCCTCGATTATGTAGGGTAATAGTCGACTTCGGCTGAGCTGTTGATTTACTGCCTCGGATTTTCACACTTGCCACACACAATTGCTGAGTTGTGGTGAAAGTGGCGTAATAGATTTCCCATGATAAGCGGCTGACTAGCGGCTTTAATATGCGCAATCAACTCCAAGCGGGGTGACTTTAAGTTCATCATCAAACTACGTAACAGAAAAAAGGGGATGCTTAAAGTTCATCAAAATATTTTTGTTGTTCCAACTGGAACAGCTGTCCATTTGGGTTTATTCAACTCGAAAGCACAAAGCAAAGCGACATCCATTCCCCGTATGTGGCACGTTTCCGATTCACAAAGGCTGACGGCTGCACAGGGGTCGGGCGGTCTGGGCGGGAATTGTCCCGTAGATGCTGTGCACACATACACACACACACACAGACCCGAACTTCAATAATAATATAAAAAAAACTGTTGCGTGCTTTTGGGCGCGCCTTCAACACGAAATTGGCGCACTCGTGCACTGGGCCAGGCTCTGCTTTGGGGTTGGCCGGATTTTGGGGTCTGTGGGTAGGGTGCGGGGCTTGCTTTAAGGTGTGTCCATGCATGCATTATTACAGAGCAAGGACAGACGAAAGTTATTCGGGGTTGGCACATTTCAATTACCCGGCCGTCGGCATATCCTTTTGACACGCACAATAGGACGCAATCTGTTTAATTGAGGTGTTTAGCCATCTGAATAATTAAAGCTGCCAAGGGCGATGCACATCAAGCAGAGCAGGTCATAATCATAAATTAGACACGCGGCTCTCTAAGTGCCCCTCAAGCAAGCGACAAGTGTCTGCGCAGGCTCTTTGCGATTGAAGATGATAATAAACACGGAATATTTACTTTCCAAATGTGAGTTTGATGAGGGATCTGAGGCTGAAAGCTGGCTAAAGAAAGGACTGTAAATGGATCTTATGACAGCAGGTGCTCTTCATTGAGTTAATCTTCAATCATCAATCTTATCAATCGATAGTCACATCTCATATAGTCACCATAGAAAATAATTATGATGATATTTCCAAATCATAGAAAACATAAACCTGAGACAATTTGCCCAAGAATCAGGGTTAATGGAAGAGCTCAGAATGGGTCACAGTTTAAGAATTCTATTAAATCTATATTTCATCTATATCTAAAACTCCATCTGCATTTCTCTCATCGAGTTTCGCTTCTTTAGGCACTCATTTCCAAGTTCTTTCTCATGCGGAACAAGTTTACAATTACTCAAAACAGTTCCACCCACTTTCTCCCATTTGCCAATTTAGTGCTATTTTTAAGAATTAATTAAATTAAGTAGGTATTAAGTTTAAGAATCACTGTGACTCACATACTCGAATGTATTTGCGCTTTGCTTTAAGACTCTAGTTAAAGAACACGTACAATTTTATTAGCTAGTCTTTGCCATTCACAGGCACAACTTTCTAACAAAACAGGCAATTCCTTACGTGTCCATAACTAATTTGAAGTGAAAGACCACACAAAAGAAGCCGGTTGCTGTCCACTGGCACTAAGTATGTAGTATAAATTTTGGCTGGCCATATTTAAATAAGACAAAGTGCTGACATTTCGTGCTCAGCAGCGTGCCCATTAGCCAGTCAGGCCGAAAGCGAAACGATTATTGCCCCAGTGTGGGCCAAATACACCCACACACAACTGTACAACTGCACAAATGCACAATTGCAATGGCCAACAGTGAGCACCATAATTAAGTGGCCCACTCGGACCGCATTGAAGAATTGAAGAACTGAAGCGCAAAAATTGTGCCAAATGTGGAGAGAAAGAGAAAAAGATTAAGTAAAAGTGCAATTATGAATATGAAATGTTGGCAGAAATGTTTCCCATGCAACCGAATAACGATTTTCGTGTTGCGAGTTTTTGGAGTATTCGATTTGGAGTTGGATTTCGACTGGAGTTGGAGTTGGGCTGGAGCTGGAGTTGAAGTTGGCTACTGTTTGATTCCAGCACGCAGCTGGCAGCTCGAAAACGGCTTGAAAACTGGCAGCTTGACGCATGCGCGGGTTGCTTGCGTAACAGTCGGTACCGAAAGTAATGTGACAGGCGTTAAATGCGATGCAATCGATTTGATTTGCAATCTGTGATGACTTTAATTGAAAAACCACCAGACTGACAATAGCGTGTGGGCGTGGCACAAAAAAACAGAAACCAACAGTACATCAAGTGGTGCGCAGTTAGGTGTGTGTGTGTGTGTGTGTGGCATGACAGCTGTAAGGAAGTCAGTCGGTCGCTAATGCAAATGCGCCCACGCAAATTATGAAAAATTATGCACACCATGCGGCAAATTTGTTGGCCAAGTCGGCGCTTTTGGCTTCCTGGCCACAACAACACGACAACAACAGACAGCGGCTTAGACAGTGGGAGGGAGACCAACAAAAGGCCATTTCACGCCGCAAAATGAAACAAATTTGATGTGGCCACTGCGAACGAGCATTGAGACTTGACTTTCTGCGGAAACATCAGCGCCGTATGAGTGTCCAGCAGCTGCTCTCCCTCTCCCTCTCTCTCTCACTCTCTGTCTATCTCTCACTCTCTCTCGTTGTCTCTTTTAAGCACCCCTTTAGTTTTGTCTTTTGGTCTGCTTTAGCAATTCGTAAACGTTGCGTCTTTAAGCTGCTTGCCGCCTTGTTGTATAATGAAACCGTATCCGTTTTTTTTTTTTTTCATCCAGCGTAATGGGATATTTTTGCAGCTACCTTCACGGATCGCATTGAATTCAAATTGTGTATTCGAATTTCTGCTTATGGCCAACAATATTTCAGTCTGCTATTAAAAACAAAAGGCTGCACAAAATACCCAAAAGAAACACACCAAAAACCAAATGAAGAATGTTCACAGCTCTGTAATTTAAATCTTACTCGCTTCAGCACAACAAATTTTATAGCTTCTTCTTCTTTTTCTTATCTTTTTGTCATTGTTGTTGTTGTTGTTGTTGTTGCACATGCGTAATATTTGTTGTTGTTTCTGTTTTATTCAAGTGCCACATTACTTTTGTGAAATTGGTGGAAAGCTTTAAAAAGTTTACAAAAATATATGTGAGTAATTTTTTGAAGAATTTCAAGTGGTTTTCGAAATATTTTATATATTTTGTGGTGTTCTTGAAAAGCAAAAATTTTAGAAATTTGTTTATAAAATATTTACGCACTTTTCAAGTTAATACAGTTTTTAAGATTAAAAAAATAGAGAAATTAAGTTGATTAAATTTACGATGGTCCACAGATGAATTGAAATAAAATAGATACTTAAAGCTTAACAGATCTATATTAATTCCCGATTCCCAATCTTTGTAACAATGACATTTATCTCATCTGCCGCTGCTTCAACACTTAAAATGTGTAATTCTGAGACATTCTTTATGAGATTCCTATCGGTTTTTTATTAATACCTCACACACTCCAAACAAATCACTCACATAAAATGTGGCAACACATTTTTTTGAAGATGCCACACGGCTTTTACTTTTGTTTTAAGCGTATTTTGAGATGTGTTTTTTAATGCGCTTGAAAACCTTTTAAAATTCCTTTTCCGTTTCGTTTCGCTTCGTTTCGATTGTTGACTTAAGCTACTTTCGTTATTCTTAAGAAGAACATCTTTCGCTTTTTAAGAGGCAAGCGACTGGCCTAAAGGAAAAGTGTTGCCCAAACAGATCTTAATCGTTCTCGAGGTATCATCTTCTTGGCTTTTTGTTTTGTCCACAATATTGGGCTTTAAGTGTTTCTTTGTGTGTTCTGCAAAGCTGCAGTTGTTCAAAGTAGAGTTTTTGTTGTTATTGTTGTTGTTGTTTGTTGTTATTGTTGTTATTGTTGCTCAGCCTGACAGCGTCAACATTAATCACTGTCAGCAGTCTGGTCTTTTTCTGTTCTGGGTCTGGGTTTGGACCTGGGCCACCTCATCGTCATGCTCAGTCATTTATTTTTTATGCTCTTGTCTGCATGTGATTTCATTAATTTCGCATTCCGATGCGCAACGACGCAAAATTCCATGCAGCCAATCTGTGCGGCAACTCCCTCTCCCCCTCCCTCTATGCCCCGACTCCTCCACTTGCACCATCGATCCGTATGGCACTGGGGGCACAGTCATCGCAGCCATGAGGAAGTGCAAAGTGTTGCACATGTGCATCGCACTTTAATTTTTTATACTCTGATCGTTTTTATATATACATATATACATAAATATTTGTTTGTCTTGTTTTTTATGCAGCGCTTTGATCAATCAATTCAACTGGCGTCGTTTATCTGTTTCAAGGTTTATTTACTGCCACAGGCAGAGGCAGAGACAGAGGCAGAGATAGACAGACCAAGCTGGAGCCAGTGGCCCCTTTGGCCATAAAATATTTTAATTGAATGATCAAAATCGGATGCTTGTCGACACAACACACACACACACACACACAATACACACAGACCAACCTCCTCTGCCGGACTGCATTCACTTGAGAAATATGTGTCGAGCTGAAATATGAATTTCAAACGACAATCGGGCGCCAGTTTCAATTCCAAAGACCGCATGACCCACAAATAGCGCTAAGCTCTCGTCGCCAAATTGCCAAATTGGGCATCAAAAAAAGCGACAATAGCAACAACAGCAACAACAACAACAACAGCAACAACAACAACAACAACAAAAGAAACATCAACTGCAATTGCCAATTTCCACAACATCATTTACGAGGGTGTACCAAATTATCTTATAATCATAATAGAAAAATGCCAATTATTTTTATTATGATTTTCACTTTCCCCTAAATGATAATGAAAAATTTCACAAGCTTGGGGAAATTTCTGCTTGTCACAGAATTTTATTTTAGAGTCTCTGTTTTCACAAATGCTTGGTTTTAACAGTTTTTAATTTGATCATATTCAAAAGCTGTTCTTAATTAAGAAAAAAAATAAAAAAATATTTGAGAATTGCTTGCATTGCAAATAAGCATTTGTTTAATTACCTTTTTTCAGATTTGGAAATTAATTTAATTCAAAGCAATTCTTAAATAAAATGGCATTTTTAACAAAGAAAAACTGGGAAAACCCAGACAAATGCTTGGATATTGTATATAGAGGAATACATTTAAATAGTTATAAAACAATGCAACATTAGTTTGGGATACCTTTGTGTAGTTAATTACATAACTAGCTAATCTATCGGTTATGGCACAACTTTATATAAATATCAATTATTTTAAGCAAATCGTTAGTTTGCATAGTTTTAAGAGTTAAAGTGGCAAACTCGTTAGGCGCACCTCGCGTGAGTTTCATATTATTATTTATATTTTGAGATTTATTTGCCGGCACAGCGGAGGCACCGAGAGACGCATCTGCCATGCTTGGCTGCACAGTCAACTCCAACTCCAACTACAACTACAACTCCAACTTGGACTTGGATCAGCAGCTGCGATGTAGTCGACGTCGTCGTCGTCGTCGTCGTGGCCATGTCACCTTGTCGCAATGCTGGCTAAGTCGGTCGCACATGTCGCGGCATGCCATTTTAGGATTTGTGGCCGAAAAGCCAAAAAAAAGTATAAAAATAAAAAAGTAATGACATATACATATGCATGCATATCGTTTGTAAGTACGTATGTATGTGTGTGTGTGTAAGTGCAGCATGGGCCGCTTATTTTGGGACCATGTTGTCCGTAGAAAGTGCCGCAAGCAACAAATCACAGCCGCTGCTGCAGTCGCGTCTCATTATTTTTATTTTTCTTTTCTTTTTTTTTTTGCATATGGCCATTAGCGTTGACAAGGCAGAACCACAAAGAAGTCACCACTCGCCACCACTTGAAAGTGAGCGCCAGCTGTTGCCAATTTCCGCATTTAGTGTCATATACCCGTAGCAGCAGCAGCAGCGGCAGCAGGAGCAGCGGCAGCGGCAGCAGCAGGAGCAGCAGGAGCAGCTCCTCCAGAATACGCTTGGACGACCCCGACCCCGAACGCGACTCGCTTTCATTCAGCTGACTGTCTGCCTCGTGGTTTGGTTGCCTGCCTCGTTGTTTGGTAGCCTGCCTCGTTGCCTGATTGCCAACACGTTGCGAAAGTCACATAAATGGCAAAGACATGTTGCTGTTGGTAAGCGGTGCTTTTAATTGACCAACAAATTACATGCTGCATGTTTGCCTTTCGGCCAAACCCTGCAATAGATGACAAGCAAAACCAGCGTCGAATGACTAATTGGTCACCATAATGGTCACATTCGGACCCAGACTCAATATCAAACCCAAACAACAAACGACAAACGCAAACGACAAACTCAAAACTCCGAGTTGACTTCACCGACAGCCGCACATTGGTTTAAATCGTTTTGGCCATTAATTTAAAAAACTTTTGTAATTAAATCTATTTTATCACGATTTTAAAGCCAAAAGAAAATAACTGGACATATGGAGAAAATGCAAAAAATAATTAATAAAACAAATGACTAAAAATAACTTTGCTTAAAATTTTAAATAACATCTTCATGACTGGAGGGTCATCATAAAAAAATTGCAAAGATTTCATCATTACTCAAAATAGTACTGCAACAATTTGTTGCAAGTTAAAAAACTTAAGTGCTAAATCCTTATGAAAGTGTCAACAGTTTTAGGACAAGTTTAAAGAAGATTCTCTAAAGGATACTTAGAGATGTAGCAAAACTCTCAATTTGTTTGCTAAGGATTTGTGAGAAGAAGTACAGAAGGAAAACCAAGCAGAATCAAACTAGATTCCAGTCAAATCTGGAATGGAGTAATGTGTAATGTTGACCACTGTGCAACAGTTTGGGCTGGCCAAGAGCTGCTGCAGTTCGTCAAGCCATTCACACACGATTTAGCGCCACCGTCGTCGCCGTCGCCACGGGATCTCATGTGATGAATTTGCCGCCAAGACAGCGTCGCCAGAGCGTTGCCGTTACTGTTGTTGTTGTTGCCTTTTTGGGTGGTCGCCGGCACAACTCCTGCGGCTTAAATGCTTCGACAAAAACAACAACAACAAAACAAAAAAAAACGGCATGAAATGACTAAATTATTCATTGCAGGATTGCAGCCGGCGGCAGCCGCTGTTCAAACTGCGAAAAAACACTTTCGCTCTCATGCGAGTGTGCGACACACCCGCTTCCAGAGCTCAACGCCGGGTTCAGTTCCAGCGGGTTCCAGCCAGCCAATATGCCAGACAATTTGGTGTGTAATGCTCAATGTTGAAGACTCGACAAATAAACAAAAGAACTCAGCTGCGGTTTGCCACTTGATGCATGTGGCCAGGCCAGGCCAAACTGGATCCAACTCATTAGTGCTGCCAGCCAGCCACATTTATTTGCGGCAGCCTAATAGTCGAGCCCAGATCGGAGACACGACGCCTGGCAACCTATTGTTGTCTGGGCTGCCGTTTAATGGCAGTTTCCCAAGCCACTGGGTGCTCCTCCAGACGCTGCGCCAGCGTCGCGCTGACGACTCCAGCCAGAAGCACGCGCCAGTGTCTCATTGTTAAACAAAGTGTTTCACTGAGTGACTGACGGAATGACAGACTGACTGTTTGAAGAAGTGAACAAATGACGCTCAGGCGTTTCTTTTATTGCTACTTTAAAATATGCTCAAAGGTCGAATGCAGAATGAGAATATCAACTCCTGAAATTGAATAGTTTTTCAAATTTTGCTTAACGGATTTATGATTAATATAATTATAAAAATATTTTAAAAAATCTTAATAATGTTAAGCAAATGTTTGTAGACTTTATTGTAAATTGTACTATAAATACAACTAAATAAAAAGCGTAAAAGCAAAAGCAAAAAACGGATATCAAATTGATCACGAATACATATACTTTATGGATATTGACCAGTCGAGCAGATCTATTATTTTTACCCTACAACTTGTTGCATAGTTTTCCTTGAACGCTGCCCAAATTAAGGTAACAGCAACAAGCGCTAAAAACATTCATGATAATTATATATCTTATCGGGCGAAAGTATTTTTCCGTAACATCCCCAGTTATGAATAGAGCTTCAGGTACTGGCAGCATAACATATAGCTAAATATATATACAGCTGTTTAGAGCTGACCGTCGATTATGCCACATTTGTGTAAATCAGAGTCGAGCAAGCGGCGGCGGCTACAATTCCTGGGGCAGTTAACAGTTAACAGCCCTATAATCAGGCAACAATTTGCCACAGTCACCCACAAAAAGGCAAGAAACTCATGCAACTTCCTCATTGGCCGACAAAGATCGGATCGACCAATCGCAGCGCATTGCATAAGCGAACAAATTGCAACTGCAACTTCAACTGCAACAGCGATCGATTTAAAACAGAGACCAAATATAAATTGGATGAGCCATGTGTTTATGAATGAAAACTTAAAAGAAATGCCAGCCATGAAATGCAATGAAACCGAATAGAAACCAAACCAAACCAAACGAAACCATTGCAAATCCGTAGCCAAATGAGAGAGCGGCGTCTTTGAGGGCGATTGTGGCAAGGCAGGAAGCTGCCACAAAACGACGATCGACGATTGCAATTGTCTGCGTCGGCAACTGCGTCAACGTCTGCCACAGCGGCTAAAATGAAAGGCACCAATGTGAGGCAAATGATAGACAGGCAACAGTCTGAGCTGACTGGGCGACTAGCTCTGCTGTGGGTCTCTCTCTCTCTGCCTCTCTCTCTCTGTCTCTCTCTCTTTCTCTGCAATTCTCCCCTTCTCCGAGTCTCCCTCTCTTGCTGCTTGCAACGGAAGCGCAAAAATAGAAAATAATTTTGAACTTTGGCGGCGGCGTTTGACTTATTGCCTACTGATTTGCAGACAAATCAGTTTGGCTCCAAGGCAGCGAGGCAGTGCCACAGCCAGTGCCACATGTGCCGCCACATGTTGCACGTCCAAGTCTGTCTCTCTCTCTCTCTCTCTGTGTGTGTGTGTGGGTGTTGCATATAAATAAATTGTAATTTGGCTTGGCACAGGATGCACATCATCTGACTACAAGTTCGAGTACTCACACTAGCGCCAGCTGCACTCACCAAAGAGAAAGTGAGTGTTTGTTAAAATTTGACAGGTTCATTTGACAAACAGGCAGCGTACTTAACACACACACAACACACACACAAACATAACACATGCAACACACACACACACAACACTTGCGATTAGAAATGAAATCGAAAGCATTCACAATAAATCTTAATCAATCAGCTTGCAACGCGTACTTTAAATTTAATCATTAAATGTTTAAATTTAAAGTTACAATTAATTGCTTTCAGCTGCGAATTCAATTTGAATGGAGCTATAAAAAATGAGTGGTGAGCTGTGAACTTTTATAAAAAATTGGATAAATGTAGCTGAATGTAAAAGGCAATAATAATAAATTATATATAAATAAATTTGTAGCACATATTCCTTGTTAAGATTCCGATTAAAAGGATTACGAAATATACGAGTATATATATTTTAAATATAATATTATAAATATAACAAATAAACTTTTGTATGATTCTAAGAAAAATTCCATCTAATTGATAGCTGATAACTTTCAAGGCCAAGTATAACTCAATAATTAAATGACGCTGTGTGGCAACTGTGGCAAATAAAGTGACCATGAAGTAATGTGGCAGACACCAATATTCTGACAGTTTTCAATTGGAAATGCATTGAGCATCCACGGGTTCGTTCCACAAGCGTAACGAGGTCAGTTCTCATAAGCGTTGACTATAAATCATGTTATGTGTAAAAAAAAAAAAAAAAATAAAAAAAAATAAAATTTTTAAAAAAATGGGCAACGCCTGTTGGCTGCTGCTGCTGGCAGCTGCCACAATTGCCACAGATTTCCGCCTGGAGGCAGCGTCAACTGCATTTTAACCCAATTAGAGAACAGGTTGGCACCTTCAAAACACACACACACACTCTCACACACACACACACACACACACACACAGCGACATTTCACATTTCAATTTGTGTGCCAAATTTTGTGGAGCAGTTAAGTTGTTATTTTTATTTTTGATTTTGTTTTTTTTTTGTCGACACCATCTTGGAGATCTTATCAGCGCCGCCTGTCGCTGTCAATTGTGGATACAGGGCGTCATTAATTTGCTTAGTTTTTTTTTTTTGTTTTTGGGTTAGCTTTGTTTTTTTTTTGTTTTAGCTGGTTGTTTGGGAAAGCGCATAAAATAGAAACCCATCCGCATTTGGTATCAGATCGTGTGCTTTAATTAAGTGCATTGCCCGTTTGGATGGTGGGCAGCATTTGAATTTGAATTTGTGCCATAATTCATGGCAAGTCGAAAGCCAGCTCCACCAACTCCTCGCTCCGTTCGATAATGTGCCACATATCAATAAAGAATTCCCGCATAACTGCTTTTTGTTTCTTGGCTCTTGGCGCTTGGCTCTTGCTGTTTTATGTGCATATTTTTGTGACTGCTGCAGGGCATCTCCCCATGCCCAGCTCCAACTGGCGCCACACAAATAAGTGTCAAGCCGCGCAACAACAACAACAACAACAGCAACATACCAAACACTTAATTCCACAGCACTTGTCCCGTCCATTGATGAAAGCCAAGTGCCGACCAACGGCAGCTTTTTTTTTTATTGTTTAGTGCACATAATTGGCCAAGTGGGTCACTGTAACTTACCTGCAAAGAAAAAAAGAGACGGAGAGAGAGTGAGTAATAAAGACAACAAGTGTGTAAAGTAATTAAACGGCTGCCATAAAGTGAGTTAAAAAGTTTGAGCCACATAAATTCGTCGTAACTGAAAATGCACATTTAGCCAAATAAGCAACAAAAGAAAGAAAGCGAGAAAATAAGAAAAGAAAGAGATAGAAATAAAAAGAGATGGCTAGCTTAAAATCAACCAATATACCCAAATCTTTGTCTACCAGGATACGGCGAGCAAAAATGTAAAACCAAAGGTTTAGGAGTAGGTAGACCTCATTTAGGTTAGCCGAATCCAGGATGAGATTGATTCTATCCTAGCTCTCTCTCTCTCTCTCTATCTCTATCTCTATCTTTGTCTCTGCCGCTTTGTTTTATTCAAATTTTACACTATATTTTCTGTTAGATTAGCGCCTAAGCATATTTCACCTTAATATAAATGGCTAAAACCAAGTAGGCCTAACTTAATCAGGCAACAACTGTGGAACACGTAAAATGGACGATTTTCATTTTAAATTTGACCAGTATCCAAATTAGAAATAAATTTTTGTTTTTATTTTTATTTTTATGAAATCTTGTTCAGATTTAAATAGCAAAATTTTTCTTTAGAACTGTTAAGCAGATAGATTAGCAATGTGTTCTCCATGTGGACCGTGCAGCCCCTGTGATCCGTGCTGTGGACCATTCGAGTGTTCGCCCAAATGCTACAATTCGGCGCAATTGGAGGCGCTGCCGCAATGTGCACCACGGATACCGCCACCGTTTCCCAAATGCATAACGGTACAGCAGCCGCCGCGTCTCATCTGCAAGAAGCGGGTCGTCTTCACCGAAAAGATTGTGCCCGAACCGATGGTCGTGAATCGTTGCCGCCAAGTCACCATACCCAAAGTGGTCGATGCGACGCGGGTGATCAAGGTACCCAAACTGATCTGGGTGTCGCAGATGGTGCGCGAACCGCGCGTCATCTACTATCCATCCATGATACCCGATCCCTATGTCGTCTGCTATCCGAAGCGTGTTTGCGAGCCGCGCGAGGTCTGCCAATCGATACTGTGCCAACCGAAGCCGCAAACCATTGATATACCACCGCCGCGTGAGTACTGCTGCTACCCAAACGGACCCATCAACTATAAGCCAAGTGCAGCCTGTCCGCCCTGCCCGATGGGACCGTGTGCTCCGGGTGGCGCCTGTTGTCCATTGCCCTGTTTCTCGACGAATCAGTATCCCGTTTGTGAGACACGCTGCGGTCCCTGCGGGCCATGTGGACCCGGCGGACCTTGTGGACCATGTGGACCCGGCGGACCTTGTGGGCCATGTGGACCCCGCGGACCCTGTGGACCTTGCGGACCATACGGTGGCAACTCTGGACCCGGCTGTTGGACACCCTGTGGTAGCATGTAGTCAAGCCAATAGTTGAAGATGAATCTATTTGGAACATGTATTCTGTCAATGTAGGAATAGTTGTGGTCACCAGCTTATCATTAAATTACAAATATTTGCCTTATAATCGACCAGTTTTCGTATCATATCGGATGGTTGCCAGCGTAATTCATTTCATCCTCTTATTTTTTAGTTCCCCCACAAATAGCAGCAATTCTTCTGCATAGTCATCAAAATTTCCATAGTTGAATAACTTATAAACACTTTAATAACCCATTCAAATAACAATAACACAAAAATATGCATTTCCGTATCAAAAACATGAAATTAACATAATTTTCATATGCTTTTATTGCTTTTGTAAATTCCATATTTTTAGGGTTTTTCTTTATGTTTCTGAATTAAATTGCTTCATTTGCCGCCTGCATTTTTCAGCTCTTTTTTTCTTTCTTTATTTATTTCTTTCTTTCTTTATTTATATCTTTCTTTCTTTTGCCACACTTTGTGAGTGTTTTAGTTTTGTGTTTATATTTTTTTTGGGCTTGAACCAAATAAACGCATTCATAAAATATGCATTTGAATGCAAATGACGCACGTCGGCTAATTGGTTTATGTAAGAAATATTTTGTTGGAGACTTACAAGCATGTTTCCCTCTCTTTCTCTCTCTCTCTATCTCCCTCTCTCCCTGCGGAGCTTTGAAGAATAACAATTTGGGCTGCACGTAGTGACAACTGCACGACATTGAAGCATAAATTCAACAAAACACACGTTACGCATACGTCACGTAAGCCCGAAGAAATGCAAGCAGAGGCTGTGGCAGCGTCTGAAACGGAAGCGACAACATTCAGTTGCATGCAACGCCCTCGATTAGTCAGCGAAACTGTTTGCTTTGACTTAATTGAGGTCTTGACATATTGCTATTGTTAGCAGCAACACATGTTATATAGTACCAACTACACTGCGACAAAAAAGAGTCTCACAAAATATACGCACAACACTCATGATTCGAGCTGAGGCTAAACTTCAGATTAGAGTTGCGTTAAAAAAAAACCCCATACTTAAAGAAATCATTATATATCAGAGTTTGAAGTACTTCTAACAAACCTGATAGGAATATCTTAATTTTCTTTCAGTGTTGAGACATTTGAAATGCTTAGCGTGGATTGCTGTCGTTAGTACCACGATGACTCGTGAGTTTTTCAATTAGCATCGCTAATTAGGAGTTGTAAGACGTTCAAAGGTGTTTTTATACCCTCAGCCCATTGTAAGTGGGTAAAAAGGGTACAATGAAGCAGTGCTAAAGTATGTAACAGGCAGGAGAAAACATCTCTCAAGTCATAAGTGCAATCAGCTTAATCTGTCCGTGTGCATGTTTGTATATCAAGTTTATAAAATTTTGAACAATATCGATAAGAATCGATAACAATGAAATCCAGAATACTAAAGATATATCTTCCTGATCGAGTATGTGTATACCTTGACGTAATATAAATCATTTAAAATTATTTCATCAAGATCAAGTGAGAAATATATGAGAAAATCGTTTTTATATATTTGGGTTCCGGGTATCTGTCAGTCGAGCTCTCTCGACCAGTGCATTTGCCCCATTTTAACAGTTGCTCGGCGTCACTCACTTGGCATGGGCGAGGTGTTAGACATGCCCATTAAGGTGAGCTATCACCTTTTAAGAGATGTGCGCGATAAGACGAAGCTGCAAATTTGTTGACTCCAAAACACACATTTCTTAATTTCATGTTTGTTGTGTGTGAGTTGTGTGTTAATTTTGTGCCTTTGTTGATGGATTTAATTTGATTTAATTAGTTTGTTAACAACTTTAACGCGTTTTTATTATGTGTTTTTTTTCTTTCTATTTTTGTTCAAATGAAAGTCGAAAAATTTGAATATTGTGCAAAAAGCTAAAAGTAATTTTAGATATATATATATATATATTTATATAAGTGTGTATGTAATGTATAATTGGGCAGTGTTTTCTTTGGCATTAGCTTATAGACTTATTATTATTGTTGTTGTTAAGCTTGATTCCGCGATTTGCATAATTTTCTCGAATTTGTGTGTTTTTTCTTGTAATTGTTTTCCATTGCTCAATTGATTTAATTGCCCGATCGAGGCGCCAATGGAATTTCAAGTATGTTCAGGTACTTAAACATGGCCCTAAATCAAGAACAATGTGCATGACTAGGAAGTGAATTGAATGACTCAATTGTGTTGTTTAAGGTCTCTGCCAGATTCTCATAATATCCACACCCAACAGTTCCACAATCAACTTGAGCTTTTATGCATTTCATTTCAAGATGCCGCTTCATCTTGACTTGTTTTTATAGCATTCAGATAGGCCACAACCCAAGGCATAAATCAACTTAGTTGCCTATTGTAAGGGCTTCGGTCTGAAGACATCCGAAAGTGTAAAGCTCTATGGCATAATATAGATTTATCATGACATGTTGTTGTAACAATTCATTAGAGTTGACCAGCAGAACGCAAAGCCCACGAAAAGCCTATAAAGAGCCAATCTCTGGAAAATTAATCGAGTGGATGATCGAATGGAAGATGCCCTTATTCCTATATAATATTCCTAGAGGATCTTAAAATTTCTATAGCTTCTAAAAAAATGGAATTTTAATAATTAAAATTCTTATTTAAAAGCCACCTTCTTTGTGTCTAATACTAGATTTGACTAAATTTGTTTAATATTATTTAATCGGAAATAATTAGAAATAGTAACTAAACATATATTAGCATAGTTAAAATACGGTTATCTTTAATACCCTATTAGCTGTTTACCTCAGACTATTACAGTGTTTGCCACACACTTGACCAGCTGCACAAATGTAACTTGGCCAACACGGTTTTCAAATGGGTTAAGCCACACACACAAACAGCCACACACAGCTTTAGATGCTGGCCATTAAAAAGACTACATGCCACAGCAGACTGTTAAGCAAAATACTATAAAAAAAAAGAAAGACAAGTAAGAATGCTCTAGTCGAGAGAGCTCGACTACCAGATACTCTAGACACAAGTCTTTACCTATCTTTAAAATTCAAAATCTAAATTTACGAAGATATATTTAACACTGTTGCTCTTTTTGCTATCGATTTGTATCGATATCCCCGAAACGTGGGCAGTTATCGGTCACATAATGTTAACTCGTTTGGTACATGAGAAGTTACATTGAAAATCTGCAGACTCTAGTTCCTAAAGCCTTTGACAGGCAGATTGTGTTTAGATCATAGACTTTGGGTGATGATCACGAATATATATGTATTTAATGATGTATGCTTCTGCATGTTACATACTTGTGCACAACTTAATTATAGCCTTTTAGCCACTTTCAGTTGGGTTCAGGGTATAAAACTACAAGCGAGACACAACCGAAATTTGAGCTTTTTTTCTTACAGGCACCTGACTTAAGAGGCGTTCCAAATAGCGCTCCGGCTGGGGAGGTCATAAAACTGGCAGTGCCACCAGAAAAATAAAAAAAAAACAAACCTCTGTATGTGTGTGTATGTGTGTGTCTGTGTGTGTGTGTGTGTGTGTGCAACTAGGCAAAAGCCTTTTGGCCGCAATCGAGTCGAACCGAGTGGGTGTTGCTTAGCCAACTTCGCTTATCTGGCCATAAAGAGCTGAAGTTGTAGCTGAAGCTTTGGCTGTCGACTTGCCCCAAGTGGAGGCAACCACGCATGAGCGTCTTGCTATTACCTACGTGTTATCACGAACACTTCAAAACTGCACCGCGCAAAATGAAAAACTGAAAAACCAAAAGCTGAAAGCCAGCACAGATCTTAAGATCAAAACTAAGAAACTTGCAGTTTGTCCACAATGACTGTGAGATACCCTATTCTCAACTTATTTTTATTACTTTCATGATTTTTGACGAAAGACCCCAAATATCCTCCAACATGCGCTGTAATCATAATAGAGTATAACCAATCGATCAAAATGCAAGTTTTCCCATTTTCTGCGAGTGTAGCCTGCAGCTCTTTCACTTTTCTCACATGGGCACACAATTTGCACTGCAGATTGTCCAATAAACGCTGAAATACCTGCAGATACTTTGTATGTGGGGAGCACGAATTTCTGAACTTTGAATGCCACTCAAATTACAACAATGGTTTGGCGCTGGTTAGCAATTGACCCCCCCCAAACCCCCCTCACCTCCACCCGAGTGTGGGGCTTGTAACCTAAGACCATGACTTGGGCCATTAAAGCAATTTGTAGGCCGCTGCCAAGCGAACCAGTTGAAATAAAATTGTTAAATTGAATAAATATACATATCCATAGAAACGTATTAAAATTACACAGCGTTAACAACGTTAACAGCCGAAGGTGAAGGCCTAAAGTTTCAGGCTACACATTTGAAGTTTGTTTGTTGTTGATTATTGTTGATTTTATCATATGTCCGTGTCACGGTGCTTGACATTTTTTAATGAGTTCTCTGTGGCCTGTCAATGACTTGTGTCAATTGTAAGCCGGCTAAAAGCGGCTTCCAGAGAGATACCCTGTAGCAATGAAGTAGTATCTGTTCTTATTTAGAATCTTTGGAATGCAAACTAGTTTTTGTTTTTCTATTATCAAAATTATAAAACTAGTTACTGATCAAAAATGTATACGTAGATGGGAAGATATCATAAAGATGTTTAAATTAGGAATATAAATGGATTTTACATATTAATTGAAATTTAATTCCTGTAAACAGGTCGATTTCATCATCATAAGATGAATTATCTCTAGAATTATTTTTTTAATCTTTAGAAAGAAGACAAGTTTTCTAAAAACTAAACATAACAAAGATTCTTTGCCATCTATTTGTCAATTTGTTGAAGTGTTTGAAGCATACAAATACCACAATTTGTCTGACACAAAAGTACAGGGTATTTCAACAAACAGATCAGAAGGGTCAGGTCAGGGCCCTTGACTCAAGACATTGTCAGCAGCTTTGTTAAAGTTAAAGTCGTTCTAATTAATTAGAGCAACGGATGCCGCACATAGCAAACTGTGCCTCTGGTATGCATTGATCGATGCTGGGGCATCGCTGACTGACTGACTCATGTGCTGCAACGAACAAGAAGTGCTCTTTGTAATTTGGCGTTGATATGCCGCACAGCTTGTGTTGCAAACTAATAATAAGCAGAGAGCAGGCAACCAAACTTTGATGATGATCATGATCATTACACTCATGAGCTGCAGACACAGAGAACGGAAGAGAGAGAGAGAGGCAGAGAGAGAGGGAGAGAAAGAAAAGTGGAGGCTGAGAACAAGTCGGGCGACGAGCATGTTTTCCAGTTTTTCCAATTTTCATTGCACTAAACGCAATCAGTGCTCATGATCTGTACATTAGCGTCGTGTGCTGATCACGCAGATTGCCCACACAAATACAAATACAAATACACAGTCAACAAAATGCAGCATGCAACATGGATGCACACACATAAACAGTTGACTGATCCATGTTGCTGTTGACCAGTTTCAAAGAGTTGTTCGCAAGTGCAACTTATACATACATATAAATCTAACAGACGCCTTGGCCAGGATGACGACGATAGCGACGATAGCGACACTTGGCCAACAGCGATTACCGCATCTTGTCGCGTTGGTCAGCTATGCAAATGTGAGCCTAGTTTTGTGGACAGTGGCCAGTGGCCAGTGGCATTGCCTTGCCTGCTCCTGCAGTGCCACCACTTCCTATGAAGTCATCACCACCGAACCGAACCGTTAGAAATGTCATTACATAAACACAGTATTTTAATTTAAAAATTATGCAAATTTCCATACAAGTGGGCAACAAGTGGTTTGCATCGAGTGGGCGTTTAACTGATGGGCGTGAAAGCCATAGAAAGCTTTTAGAGATGACTGCCTGCAATGCAGCATCCACAAGTGCATCTCTCTCACACTCTCTCCATCTCTCTCACTTTAATATGTGCGGGGGCTTCAAGTGTTTGCCGCCAAACGTGGCAGAAACAGGTAAACGTTTGTGCGGATCTCACTTTGAGTCTGGCATTCGGTGAAACAGAGTAGATCGTTTAAGTTTAACAGACTTGTTAGGGGCACTAAGGCGACATAAGAATGCAATTGTAGATTCAAAATACCAAATGACGATGTTCATGAGTCTTTTATTATGATCTTGGTCATTTGCCACACTCAGTGGAACCAAAAAATACCAAACAGATATTCAATATAGTTAAGTATTTTACTCTCTCAGGATGTACGCCTGTTTTTAGAACTTTTTTGGGGGTTATTATTTTATTGAACAATGTTATATATAACTGGTTCTAGTTCGATCTATTGTGCCCCATTCTGAGCCTATATTTAGTGATTTAGCCAGGAGACTTCTTAGTCTATAATGTCTTGTTAAGTATTCAAAGTGTTATTGTAGACCCCGAGAAAATGTATTTTACTTGTCTGAGAACTAGTTCCTCTACTCAGCTTAATTTCAGCATATGTCTTTCTTCGTTTCAGAAGTTGTTCCCTTATATGTTAGGATAAATATAATATTTTATAAATAAAAAAACCCGTTTATAGAACTGATTTCGATTACTGACATTAACGAAGTTTCAATAACGAACTATGTATTTTAGTTTAGGCGTTAGAGTCTCTTGAACACTTTCAACACTTCTAGTGGCAAGTACAATTTATAAATATCAGCCTATTTTAAACGCTTTATCGATAAGATATTAAGCTCATATTTGTTAATTTTCTTGATTGTTTTTGGCACAATCACGTCGTCTTATCAACAGCAGACAATGTCAACTGTTATATAAGCGTATACGTAACTTGTAATTTTATCAGAATTGAGATTCGTGTTCAGAATTCTCGTTGTTTACGTTGTTGCACGTAGCTGCTCACGTTTTTCAGATTTCAGTGATTTCTGCTGCTCAAATTTGTTGAACTTTTGCGCGCAAAAAACAACACAGAAACCAGACAAAAAAAAAGAAAAAAAGAAAACCTGTTGAACAAGATCTGTTTGACTGTTTCGCTGGGTATCTTGTTGATTTTATAATTATATATTTATTTATTTATGTTTCGTGCTTTAATGGCTTATGCATAGCATCAGAATATGTATAAATGTGGTTACCGTATTTGTTTTGTTTATATTCTTTGAACTCTTTGCGTATTTTGTAGAGCTTAAAGCCAAACAGCTGTGTTTGCACAATTCGCTTGTTTTTTTGTTAAATGTGTGTATAAACCCACACACGCACACTCATATATACACATATTTTTATATAACTACAATAGATTTATTTGACAGACCAACTGTCAAACTTCAAGCACAAAACAATATAAATCAACAACAGTTTTAAGAAGCAATGCACTTTTTCTACGTTTTGTTTAAATGGAATTTCAAGCTACTCCACTTTTGTTGTTGTTTTTAATTTATGCACTTACATTTACACACACACAAACGCACACACACAACTGTATATCTGTGTGTGGAATGTAAGCCAAGCACAAAATAATAAAAGAAAGAAAAATAAAGTCGCTGACATTTGAAGGTTATTCGGGGCCATTTCATTAAACAATGTGAATGCTTCAGCCAAGTAATTACACACACACACACACAGTTATATATACAAGTGCATTTATCTAGATAAATTATGGAGTTTAGCATTATTGAAGAGCTTGTGGAGCACAATGAGAAATCGTTAGCTAACAAATGCAATTTGCATATCATTTTCCTTATTGAATGCGATGCGGAAAGTCTCAGCACAATAATAGGCTACTTATAAGGCAATATAGACGCCATATAGCTGTAGCCAATTAAAAACAAATGAGAACGTTGCAGTCATTGCAGAAACTAATATACTCTTATACTTTCAATAACAGAGTATTACAATAGCTGCCTGTTACACACCCAGCCTTGCTTCTTTCACACTTTGGACCACAATTCAAATGAATTCATTTGTTTAACTCTTTTACAGGCGCGAATCTAATGCGCATTTAATTAATTATTATTTATATAAGTTTTCCGTTCTTATAAATTGTTTATGTCGATGAGCAACGCCTACAGGCAATCAAAGCAGCCCCAAAACAGTTGTTAAGTACATTTCAAGTATGCTTAGCCCAAAACAGCAATTGAAATTAATGATACGTGTAGCGGATTGGAATGACTAACAAGTTGCGTATTTATTTCGTATTATTCATGACCTGAGGAGCTATTTTAGTAGATTGGTTAGTTTCGCAATTGAAACTATTTAATTATGTAATTTATTACTTCATTTTTTATTTTAAAATTATATTCAAAGAACAAAAACAATCACGTTAAGTATTTGTATCATTTGGAAAACCTCTAATGGTGATCTTTCCGTATTAATAATATCAATATATTGTTATCACAGTTATTTACAGTTATACCAGTTAATCTGAGCTGTCAACAAACTTAAGTTACTCCTGATTTATAAATCGCGACCTTTGAATTCTTATAAATATCATGAATTCCTCAAAATGAATCACAATTATTTGTTTTATTTACGCGCCTAAGAAAACTAGCTGTGAGTTTTACTGCACTCAATCTCACACGTACACACATACACACACACACACACACACACACAGAGATGAGCAGCTGATGCTCGTCAGATAAAGTCAATTATGTTTTTAAACGGTTAAACAAGCTGGAAAACACACACCTGCAAAGCAACAGGCAACAATAAATACAACTCTCAACTTGACCTTCAGCCGTACGTTTATGGTATGCATTATTATTGTTGTGGTTGTTGTTGTTGTTGTTGTTGCTGCTGCTATTAATAATTATTGATTTGATGCGGTGTATTACAAAATTTGCACATTTTTAACGCCCTGTGTAACACTTGGAAATGAGGCCAACACAAAGCCCACTGTGCCGCTCAAGAGTTCACAATGGAGGTCAGTCGGCATTTCCAACAGAGTGAAACCAAAACAAAAATAAAAAAAAACTCACACAACAAAAAAAGAAACAAAAGCAAAAGTTGAAACGCTTTCGAAATGTGAACTCTGTGAACGTAATTAATCAAAAACTAGAGCTTAAGTTTCACTCTTTCAGAGAGCCAAGACAGGGGCAGAACAACGACCACCCATTGTATTTAAAAAAAAAAATAATAATAATAAACAAAAACAAACCAGGCACCGGAGCTGATAAATAATCGTTTAGCATTAATTTAAACTGCACCAATAGTGCATTATGTCACGAGCGCGGGTGCAGCGAAATGAAAGCGAAAGTCCGAGTGCGAGAGATAGAGCGAGACAGAGATAGGGATTAAGAGTTGGCCACTGTCAAGTAAAGATTCTGTACAACACTGGCAACTCTCGCGTTAAAGTCCGAGTGGAAGGGGTAGGGGTGAGGAAATTTCCAACTAAAGCGTGAAAGATTCTGTTCAACTGGCAACTCTCCAGCTGATAAATACAAAAGGCATTGTCGCACTTAATGCACTTACTGTGCATGCGTGCGTAAGCTAACTGTTAACAGCAGCAGCAGCAGCAGTATCAACAGCAACAGGGGAGGGGGAAGGGGGGGAGAGACAGGGCACAGCTTTCCAGTCCAGTGGCTCAAAGTGAAATGGAAAGGCAAGTTGGAGACGCGCACCGAAATTGACAACTGGCGATCCGCATGAAAAATAACTTTCACTAGAAACCGATATCCAAAATCCCAAACAACAACAAAAAGCTGATAGCAGCAGCCAAGAAAATAAAAATAAAAACACACACACAAAAAATAATTCCACGATATCAGAAGCATGAAAGAACTGGAAATACCCTCTTTGCACAGCGATAACAGTTTACAGCTAACTAAATTAAACGCTGATCACATTTCTAAAAGTATACGACGAACTTTATAAATTGTTGAGATTAGACAAGATACACACTGAACACAATAATTAACATCTGAGCATTTCCAGTTCATTGTTGTTGAGTGTTATCTTAATTATTGGGTTTATAGAAAAGTCATTAATTGCTAAATATGTAAGAGTTATCGCTTTAATTAATAAGGTTGTCAGGCCAGAGCTTAAGTTTCGATTAATCGTTTTTTTTTTTTTCGTTGACAGTTATTTGATACGGTAATCAACTTTCGGATGTGTTCTTAATTATTAAGTGGGTAATAAACCAATTAATTTGGAAGCATTGGAAAAACTTACATATTTGACTAATCGATTTCAAGACTATCCTAAAATGCTATCATTAAAACCCATAATCTAATTGAATTAGATATGTGGACTGTGTGCAGTAAATATAGATCTGTATATATTAAGAGAGGGATATTAATAAGAAAAACTCTCTCTCTTTTTATATATATAGATATTTTTAACTTATCTGACACTTTCTTGTCGTGACGCATTCCATAAAAAAATCATGATGCCCACTGGAAAGGGCACAATAAAATGCAGTAATGCGCTTGTCACCAGCTGTCGTCAAGCCTGCACTGATCACAAAAGAGAGAGACAGAGAGAAAAAGAGAGAGAGAGAGAGAGAGAGAGAGAGAGAGAGACTTCGGAAACAGTTGCAGTATCTGTGAGACGCTGACTGTTGCGAGTCTTGGCCCGTGACTCATGTCGTGCAAGTCAACGGAACAAATAAAAATAAAAATGCAGTACAATTCTTTAGGGAGTATGTTCCCCGTGTTCCCTGACGGTGCCTGCCTCTTTGGTTGCCTGCCACCAAACTGTCACTCATTTGGTTCTAAGCCAGGCCTTAAGCGAGTTCGACGCCCCCGCACCACTTTCCGGGGGTAGGCGTAAACTGTCTAAGCAAATGGCATTTGCCAAGGAAGTTATAAATTTGCTGCCAAATGGAATTGTGAGCGACGACGAGGGGGGAAGGGGTAAGGAATATGACAACGATTTGCAGTTGCATTTGGCAAGGCGATGCCACAAAGCGTTCATTAAAGTCAAAGTCCCACAACTTGCAACAAACACAGCATGCGGCATGAATGCAGCAGCCCAAAAACTGATCTACCTTGGCATGACCTGTAAATCTATAAGCATAGAAAGATATAAAGATTTGTCAATTCTTCGATACAGTATTGTTAATAATACTATATCGATCTGCAACTATATATTGTTTCTTTAGGTTAACTCTAGTTTCGCTCGTTTTTTTTTGTTATAGTTCGATTTTCATTTCGTCTGTAAGGAGGAGCACTTCAAGCACTCCCCATTGCGTCCATCTACAGGGTATTAAGTAGCTGTTGTGGGATTCATTGAGTAAAACCTTTTGGGACGTGCGTGCACAATGATCGCCTGGCAAGTTTTACGACCTTCTACAACGCCCACGTGCCTGCGTACACTGAGAGAAATGCCAACATTGGCAATTAGAGAAGAACGGCAACACAACAAACCCGAAAAGAACCAGACAAACGCCGACTCACGGCCCACACACACACACACACACACACGCAACCACAACACGTCTAGTCGGGGAGTACCTTAAGTAGGCAGCACACACACAAACACACACACCAGCACACACTTAGAGCGGCAGATCATTGAGATTTGAGAGAGCTTTTGTGCAATTAGACGACAGCTTTTGGGTTAGGTAATAATTTATGTAACTACACACATATTTATATATGTGTGCGCGTGTGTGTGTGTATTGATGAGAATTAATTAACATAAGTACGGCACTTCAAGACTTGGCCAATGAACCGACTGCAGTAGGTCCGATTATGCGTCAATTTTCTTGAACTGTTTCAATTTAACTTAATTAAACTTCATGCGCCACAATTGGGCAACGGAAATGGGCGAAGCGCAAGGCTGACCTCTTGGATCAAGGCATGGCATATATATATATAAACATGTCTTTGTATATATACATTTATTTAGTTATCTATAAACTGCGACTGCGTGACTTATCGGCCATGACTGGCCTTGCCTGTCGGCGTTATCAAAACAATATGACAAATCTTATCGAGCACAAACACACAAGCAAGTGGCACATACAAAAATATATATTTATGTATATATACAAATATATAGTGTTAGTAATAATTATTAGTTATTATATGTATCTGCTTAATGTTAAAAGAGAATTATTAATTTTCAGATTCTAACTGTAATTCAGTTTATTTAAAACTGTTTCAAATAAGAGAATATAAATATTAGCAATCTTAAATAAAATATAAGAAATTCATTATAGGACTGTAATTTTAATTAAGTTCGTCTTAAACTGTTTCCTTCTATCTTCTTGAACATAGAATTATTAATTCTAAGATTCTTTCTTCAAATAAGTTCAAATAAGTTAGAAGCAGGGGTTCATCTATCAACAAGTATTTTTTTGAGTTGTATATTTTGTTTATTTAAATTTCGTAGATTGGTCTACTCCAGCTTCAATAACATGAAGAAGGAGGCAGAGGCAGAGACAGAGCCAGAGGCACAGCCAGAGCGCTCTAAAAGGTTTCTTTCACAGATCACAATCAGAAGCAGAGCAACAATATCAAATGAACTCTGCGACTCCAGTCTGGAGACTTGAGACTTGAGACCCGAGTCGAGTCGCGTCGATTTGTGACTCTCCCGCGGTGTTTGCGGTTTGACAGCAGCAGCCGGTAAGGCATATTGTGCTTCTTGTGTGTGTGTGTTGTGTGTGTTTGTTTGTGTCTGTGTTTGTTTGTGAAAGGTGAGGAAAAGTGGCGGGGGCAGCATTCTGAGTTTACGAGTTGACCTGCGCAGTGGACACTTGTGTCAATAACTCGAACGAACAACAACAGACAAATTTTCTATTTGACTTTCATTTTTTCATTATTTTTTTGTTGTATTACTTTTTTGGAAGAAACGCACAAGCAACGGCAGAGGCGGGTTTTTAGTAACAGTGACATTTGATAGCGCAAGCGGTCAAATGTTGTCAAAACATCGATATCATTTATCTGCTTGCACTGAAAGTCATTGTACATACATAAGTCTGTTATATGCACTTGCCTATCTGTTAAATGGAAGGCAGTCAAGTCAAGTGTCTGAAGCGTTTGTGTGTGTGGGTTATTGCACTAAACTTGTTTGATTTGCCAGTTGAGCAGTAAACAGAGCAACTATATTATATACACAAGCATGCATAACATGCAGTGATTGCTGTGAAAAAGCTTTGGATTTTTAGCTCTGTTCCACATTTTTCACGCATTAACAGAGCAGTTATAGCACACTGGAAAATCGCACATTTTACATTTACGTACATATGCATGTTAACTAACAGTGATCCTGTCTGCCCCCCCTTAACGACTGCTAAGAATTAACCATTGAATAGCCTAGCAAAAACCCACTAAATGGAACGAACATAAACATTACTCATGACCAGAACCGATTCCAGCAAATATGTATAGATATTTGAACTAACAGTGGAGCTGTTATCTAAGAGCGTTGAATTGGCGCCGTTAAGCCAATCAAGAAAAGTAGCTCGCATTTATATAAAGTGTTGTGACTAATGCACAATTGAAATAGTGTTGGGCGAGGGACAATTGACAGCAGTCCCCCATCCCACCGCCCACCAACTGCTCTTGATTACAAGCGCTGCATGTAATAACAAAGACAGCACGAGCCGAAAAAAAAACAATCGGGGTCATAATTAAGACGCAGGCAGGCCATTAACATAAAATGCCAAATGCCATGCAAAAGGGGCAGCAAGCTGCAACCCACAAGGGGCAATTGCTCTCGGCTCTCTGTTGGCTCAATCGTAATTTGGGTCAAAAATCAGCAACAACGAAACAAATTATGTATTATCATTAAATTTCATTACAAGCGAGGCACACGAATCGAAAAGAAAACGCAAACGCGCAAAAATCATGGAACTGGAAACCGTTACAACAAAACGCACTTCAACTCAATTGTACAGTTATAGTGACGACGACGACGACGCAAGCGAAGGCCAAAAACAAAGCCAGGCCTCTGTCAGTGTCGGTCTGTCTGTTTGTCTGTGTGTGTGTTGCCATTTTTGGCCAGACAGCAGAGCGAGAGAGTCAGACAAACTGACAGAATGTTAAAAGATGCGAAAATGCGTACGCATACCGCCCCCCTCCCCCTTACAAAAAGAACATTGCATGCAACTGAGATGAGCGCGTGTCAAAATGTTGCCATCTCTATATGTGCTCTATGTGCAGTTTAGTGTTGGCAAATTTGGCTTTTTTTTAGTTAGCTGCGTCAAATAATGAAATATGGAATTTGGCCATTTAAAGCTGACAGCACTGTTGCAGTCCTGCTGAGCTGAGCTGAACTGAGCTGAGTCATCGATCGTTCGTGCAACTGATTGGTGGCAGGTTCAACGAACTTGTTGCACTGTTGCTGTAGCACTTACCAAAAAAGTCCTCCCAGGTGTCTGAATCGGATTCTATGTCCATGTTGGCAGCTTCTGCAGTTGCTGCTGCAGTTAGTTGTCAGTTGATTTATGTTGGCAATGCCTTCTTTGGTATTTGGTTTGAGTCCAAATTTAGCCAAAGATTGCGTGGCTGGTTTTTCCGCAAGTTCGTTTTATTATTCTTTACAGCGGAGAGGTTAGATATGTGCTATCTATTTAGTTGGCGGCGCTCCTTGTCCATAGTCTCAAAAGCTTTGTCGCTGCGCAAATGACTTCACCCGGCAAACAACTGCTGCTGCTCCAATCAATGTTTAACCGATAAGATAAATACACGCACACACACATTTAAATGCACACAGAGTGCGAATTATGGACTAACGTCTTGGGTATCTGTATCTTATCGCTGCCTGTTCGCCAGAGCAAATACCGAATAAGTACGCAATTTAGACTGGAAGTGCAGCCTAACAGCTGTTAAACTTAGAGACACATGCACACATATGTATATATTGTACGTACAATCATACATTCACAACACTCATACACACGCAGCACTCACACGCACACTTGTATGTATATCTGACAGTTGGCGATTCTTAATTCACTTGCGCGCTGTGTTTTTCTCCGAATTTTTGTGTATGACTAAACCGGCTGTGAACTTCACCTATGCTTTATTTACATTTATTATTTTTTTTGCAATAATTTGTTGTTGCGCACATAAATTAATAACAAAAAGCACAAAAATTGCCGACTTGTCAGTTGAAGATGCACTTTTGCATATTTTTTTGTACGCTTCGCTGACTTTCCAGTTTCACCTTCGCACCGTTACTTCCAATTGTGAGCAACACTTCCAAAAAGTGTTGCACGCACGCGCGTTTAACGACGAAGAAGACGACGACGAAGATTGAAACGAACGGCAGGCAACGGCGACGACTCACCCACACGACGTTTCGAAACGAACTAAATGCTTTCCCGCGTTCGCAAATTACTTGACTGTTATAAAATTGCATTCGCTTTAGAAACAGATCGATTGGCAGCTTAAACTGCTTATTTGGCTAGACGACAATTATACCTTTAATTTATTAGTTATAGCTTAAATTTTATATTATACAAATGTATAAGTTCAAATCGTAATTCAAGAAAGTTGTTATTAAAACGTTAACGTTATATGTATACTCGAAAGGTGCTGTTATTGCAGAAGTGATCTAAACTGATCTGTTGTTGCAGCAATACTTAACAGCGTCTGTTATACTTAACATGGGTCTGTTAATCGTTACATGTATAACAAATTGATGAATTTTCAAATGTGTTGTCAATAAAAATATATAATTTTCTAAACATATACGTGTTTGTGTGTGTGTATAAATGCATATAATATAAAATAATAAAGTCTACTTAAGCCAAACTGCAATTTTTACGAAGATTCCAATTCGATATTATCACATCGGCATAGTAAATTTTCACTAAGAATATATTACCTTGAATTAAGTTTTTAATTCTATAACTTTTGGCGGCTAGCCAACCGCAGTTGAATATCGATTAATTATATGTCGCAGCACGAAAGCAATCGATGCTATTCCGATAATATTAACCATTGATTATCGATACTCATCGACTAGTCGATAACATCGCGTGGCTGATAAACAGCAAATAACAAATACGGAATATGGATATTTTGGTACCGCCAGCGGCAAAGAAATCCAAGACGGCAACATTGGATGAGGACAGCCTTGGCATCAAAGCCATCCTCTCCGACGAGTACAAAACCGAAATACGACTGATCAAAGTGCATAGCAGTCAGCTGGAGAGCAAACAACAATTGCAGTTCGTTATCGAGGAGCTCGCCCAGAAACTGCCACATTTTCAGCACTTGAAGCGTGTGCATGACAGCAACGTGCTAATATGCCCCACAGCAGACATAGAAGACACCCTGGAGCAGCATCTGAAGCTGCACAAGATCTCCGACAAGGTGCTGGCGGCGCTCTGCCGCAAAGTGAATGTTGTCGAGGTACCCGCCAGTTGGGCCAAGTTGCGCACGCAGTACGAGCAGATGATCCGCTACTGGCCATGCAAATTCCATCCGGACAAATATGCCGAATCGCTGCACAATGGCAGCAACTTTACGGCCAGCCAACGTGTCTACCACAAGCGCATGGCGCACCTGCTGCGCAACATGTCCAAGGATGTCTGTGGCGGTCAGCCCGTCGGCATTTGTGTTGATCCCCGGCAGCCGAGCATTGTGGCCATTGCAGGTGAGCATTATTCGCAAAAATTGTAGCTGCTACAACTAATCACAATTCCTTCCCAGCAGCTGGTAGCAGCAGCGGGAGCAGCAGTCATCAGCATTGTGTCATGTGGCTGGTGGATCATGTGGCTCGCAGTCAGCGAGGAGGCGCCTGGCCATCCCCACTGGCCTTTGTCGAGGATGTGGCGCAGGCAACGCGAACGTTACGCGGCCTGCCGCAAACCTATTACGATTATTTGCGGGGGCATGCAGCCAGTCGGGACATGCTGTGCGGCGCCGAGTTGCCCAGATGCGGTGAGCCGAACTCGGCAAATGATGATGATCTGCCGGCCGACAATCTGGCCAAATATGGTCCGTATTTGTGCACTGGCTACGATGTCTACTTGTTGCGCGAACCGTGCCTCATGTGCGCCATGGCGCTGGTGCACAGTCGTGTCAGGCGCATCTTTTTCCTCGAAGTGTCGACGAATGGCGCTTTGGTGTCCACTTTCCAGCTGCACACAGTCAAGGAACTGAATCACCACTACGAGGTCTTTCAGTTTACAACCACTTAACAAACATTATGTATATATATATTATTTTATATGTTTAAGTTTTTTTTTTACTGGACAATAGATGTAATCCCTTAGAGCAATGCGTCCATTCTTGGTGCTGTAAAAGTGCTACGGGGCTGTGTTGTGGCCGTTTGGCGTGTTGGCGACGAGATCAGGCCCAGCAAGTGGCAGTCTGCTTCCAGAATGGTAATATCCTTGCTGGAGCCCAAGAAACGCGTGGACAACTCCAAATCCTTGACACGCAAACGTACACGTGCCCCTCGCACATAGTCGCTGGAAGGGATTAGGAATAGAAATCATATAAATTCTTGTTCAGCAGCAGCAGGCATAAAATCTTACCTGGCATTGCGCGCTGGTCGGCTGCACACGCAGTGAAATTTCCAGCCAAAATCTATGTAAAGATCATCGCCGACAACATTGAATATTTTGCCACTGACCACTTTGCCCTCAGCAGCGCCCAGCTGCCAAAAATTGAGAGATTACATAAACACTGCGGCATGCGGCATGCATAGCAATGCCAACCACTTACATCAATGAACTTGGAGTTGCGCAGCAGTGAGGCAAAGCTTTGATTGTCCACTGGA